>VXBT01004539.1:566605-761605 GCA_013400235.1 Oriolus oriolus
GGGAAGATGGCGGGGAACGGCAGCGGCTTCGCCGGCGCCGGGAGCGGGGAGATCATCCAGCTCAACGTGGGCGGCACCAGGTGAGCGGGCGGGGGCGGCCGGCGCCGTCCGGCGGGCAACGGAGCGAGGGGCAGCGCCGAGGGGGCCCGCCCGGGGGAGGCCTCCCGGCCGTGGCGGGGTTTGGCCCGGGAGGGCGGCCGTGCCGACCCGTGTGGGACTGCCCGACGGGGCTCTGTGCGCTGGTGCTGCCGCCGGGACGGCCGGATGAGCCTTCACCCAGCACGGTGCGAAGGCCAGGGGTACCCGGAGGCGGACACGGGCGTGTTGGCAGCTCCGCGTGGTGTCTGCCCGCGATGCCAGGGCAGCCTAGGCACGTACTGCTCTACATACACCTTAGAGACTCTGGGAATACTGCTTCTTCATGGATAGAAGCTTTGCTTTGCCATCACATCCATAGGCTTCTGGTGAACAGTCTGTCTAGCTTGCCTCAGAGACTAAGCTGTTAAAATCCCTGATATGATACCGCCGGTATTAACGAGAATAAAGAGCTGTATTGTTTTCAAATGTATGTTGGAAGTGTGGAAGCTGGCAGATGTAGACATTTTGGCAGGCTGAGGCAGAGAATTGTGGGACAGCTGTGGTCAGAATCTGCGTGATAAACAGTACAAACATTCCTGTCAAAATGCTCAGGCGTGAAATCATTCGGATTACCGTAGCTAGTGGAAACTGAGGTAATGTGTTTTCCCAAGTAATGTGTACAACGTGGAGCCAGCTATAAGTAGTAGGAACTAGTGCTGCTATTTTAAGAATTTTCTTGCATTACTCAGAACATCAACTTGAGCTGATAACTAAACTGTGTGCTGTAGCCTTTCTTAGAGTGCCACAGAAATCGATGCAGAATTCCTTTGTTTTAATAAGAACGTTAAGAGCCTGGTTCAACCCAGAGAAACTGCTTGTAACTTGCCCAGGCAAATCTCACCTATAATGATGCTTTCAGGGTAACTTGGATGTAGGCTTGGACCAGATTTTGCATTAATGCAGTGGACTCTGTGTTTGAAATTACAGGGCAATTCATCTTTTAGGATTTTATTACCTCTGGAATCTAAAAGCTCCTTCAGTTTCTTAATTTTATCTTTCTTATTAAATGCCTCTGCAGAGAACTGAGAATTATGTACAGGATACACATCCTCAGAGGGCTTGCCTACACAGAGAAGTAGGAAGAATGATGCAAACTAACGAGTTCATGTAATTAATTTCTAGCTGAAGGTCTAGATTCTAGTCAACATTTGGATGTAAGGAGTAGGAAACGTGTGCACGGATATTCCTCGTTTGGTAGAGAGACCCTCTACTACAGTATTTCTGTGTGAGAAGTTTTTGTCTTTTGCAAGCTCAGCTTCCCTTGTAGTGCCCATGTCCTTTGAAAACTACACCTGAGCCATGTTTTCCAGCTTGCAAAGGCAGGTGACTTTTAGTTGATAGTGGAGTGGATGATGTGTATTGCACATGGGTGAGAGTAGGGTACTGCACACATTTGCTCCTCTTCATTAGTTCTCATTACTCTCACTAGAAACCTGGAACTCTTGGGTTTGTTTGTAGAACCGTATGAGAAGAGGAAATGAGCACTCCCCTCTGTTTCTGACACCAGTTATACTTTAGAGTATGTACTACAGAGACCCCAGCTTTTCCATGTTCAGACACGAGGTCCCCACTGCTCCCTGGGACGGTCAGGGCTTCTCTGTTGTGTGTGATTGCTCCGTCACTTCCTGGTCACAACTTCTGGGAATTCCTTTACTGTGAACAAAAGTCTCTTGCAAGTTAACGTTCACAGAAGTTACTGTGACAAGTTGGGTGAATTCTTTTGACTCTGTATCTCCCTCTGGTTACAAGGTAACTCCCCAAGGACAACAAACAAACTGACACTTGGCATGTCTGTTTCCAGCTGCTTACATTTTCTTTAAAATAACTAAGCTGGCATATGCTTTAAGAGTATTTTGCGGATGTTGCACTGCATTTGCCTAATTTTCCTTATACAATGCCTGTCTGACTGCTGCATGGAGCTGCAGATACACCTATGCACGTAAATGTTGCTGGCTAAGCTGCTTTCTGCATCCTGGAAAGGAGGACTCCGGTTGTTTACATAGATTAATGTCTGTGTATTAAAAGTTCTAAAGTATATGTTAGTGTGAGCTATTGCTTACTAAACCGGTACCATAGTGCTGAATTATAGACAGGAAATCCTAGTGCTGTCTAAACACGCTGATAAAATTGAAAGAAGATGATGGTCATGCTGCATGAGTCCCCGTAGTTACAAGCAGTATCTGGATTAATTCTGGATAAAATTCATGTAATTCGCTGTTTTCACAGCTGTTTAACTATATTTAACTATAATATAGTTAAATGAATCAACCCTTACTCTTAATGTAGACAGAGGTAGTGACCTGTATTACTGATAAGAAAAGCCGAGCAAAACTATTTAGAAGTATATTAGAGAACTGCTTTTTTAATTTTTTCAGAAAAGACTTTGTGCATGCTTGTGCTTAGAACACTGATACTGCAGGGTTTCTGTCCAGAACAGATTTGCCATTGTGATGTTTGCAGTGAGCAGATGCACAATCCATGTTTCATGCAGGGTGGTAGTTCCACAAAGCCTTTGTGTTTCTGCCTCCTAGGGGGCATAAAGTAATGGGGTTTGTTTACATTTTTTCCCCTTCAAAACTGGAAAATATTAGCAGTGAAAATTAGATAAATTATGACTAAGTAGTTTTATTCCAAAAATATTTTGTATTTTGTAATCTTGTACTAGATGGAGAGTTCTAATGGGATTTTACTTTTGCATATCCTTTTTTTGTTTTCCATTAACGAAGAGGTCACCAGAGGTTTCTTAGTCATGGCACTAGTAAGAGGATATGTACAGCCAGAGAGTGATGCAGAGCATGAGCTCATTGTCCAAGCTGCCAGTTCAGTTGTCTTCCCTCATGCTAAATCAAAACCAGAAGTAGTATAAAATAATCCGTAGTTATTTATTATGTAAAGTACTGTCTGGCATCCTAAGTAATATTATAATTTGTATTATTTCACAAAATGATTCAGAGTAAATGATTTTTTTTCTTTTAACTGTTATTGTTACTGCCCCTCCTCTTCCCCGAGAGGGGCCCAAATAGCAAAATGGCAAATAATTCAAGTTCCTATAAAATATTAACTCAAAGCTCATTGTACTCTTTTACAGTGCATAATGTAACACCCTTTCAGTCCTAAGTAAGAGCAGCAGAGTAGTGTGCAGTTATTGACAAATATTGCACACTGTTGATAAATTTATATTTTAGTGTTTGGATTTTGCATGTGCAGGGCAGTGTTTGGGTTTTGTGGGCCTTTTTCTTTTGCAAGCATTAATGTTGAAGTGTGAGAACCAGGAAATGCAGGATGTTTGGGACAGTGTGTTACAAACAGATAAAGAATGATACTTTTGTGGTCTCCAGACAGTCCTGCTTCATGCTTAAGGACGATCTGCACAAAAAGTCTGCAGCTTCTGACTTTGTGCAGATATTTAAAAGATCTCAAGCTTCCCAAACCTGTTTGATACTAGCTTTGTAGGAAAAATCAAGGAATTTTAGATAAAGCAGGCTTCTTTCCAATTTTGTAGCCGATTCTGAACTTGTAACTTTGTTTTCATAGGTTCAGCACATCAAGACAAACACTGATGTGGATTCCAGACTCATTTTTTTCCAGGTATTTGTAATACATCATCACATTTAACAAAGACAAATTAGCAGTCATTAAAAAATATTTATGTTCTCAGTTCTTAATTTATTTTGTAAATAATATCTTTATTAGTGTCCTCAATGTTTTTCTCCCCCATCTCAAGCAATGGGACAGACTTATTTGAAATAAGCTGTTATCCAAGAGGCATCTTCTTGCTTGAATGTAGCCACGGCAGCTTATACGTGCTGAGGAGTTGTCACTTTTTAGGTGGAATATCGTGGAAATAACCTCCAAATCTGCAGGAAAGGGTCAAGCCACTGGCTGTGACTCTGTTACCACTTACGATCTTACTGGCCATGTGCATTAGCACTGCCTGTAACATTTTTGGTTTTGTTTGGTTTGGGGTTTTTTTGAGTTATTGCTCTCCTCTGAGTTAACTCAAAGTTTTGAGGGTTTTAACTTGTGATACAGGAGCTGCTGAATTATTGAACGTCCTCCTTTTATGTCACTGCCATTACTGCTTCTGCAGGTTTGTATTTTGTTGTGCAGCTGCTGTACCTCTATCACCCCAGTTAATCCTAAACCCACAAAGGAAAACCTAAATGCTGGCAATTTTGCTTCCTTGCATTTAATTTTTATATTCTAGACTCCTTTCCCAATAAAAGCCTGGCAGCTGACATATGCAGCATTTCCTGTTCCTATTTTACTGAAATGTTCAGATAAATGAAATACCAGGGAGATGTCACCTTCTTTGAGGAGTGCAAGGAAAGGCACAAGGAGGAAGTCTCATGCTATTCCCCAGTCTCTCAACACTAAATATGCTGTCTAAGGAGGTTGCCCTGAAAGTTATCCAATCCTGGAAATTCTCATATAATTGTCATCCAGAATCAAATGAAAGCTGTTGGTGTTGGTGTCCATCTTACTTGTAAAATGTTGCCCTGATTTTCACAGTTCTTCAATGTTTTTAATTCTGTAGATAGAGTTCTCATGCATTTTCTGTAAACATAGCCATGTTATGCTAACCGTGCTGAAATGTTTTCATTCTTTCTCCTAAGGCAGAGAAGTTTGATGGATTTCTCCTTTGACCTATGTGGTTGAGGGGTGGTAATTTCACCCTCCAATCCATGGTGTTTTCTAAGAGTGTATAAAATAAAGAGTGCGGGTCCTTTCGGCCGCTTTTTTTCATCCTGTCCTGACACCTGGCCTGCGTTTGGTTCTTTCGTGTCCAAGTGAAATGAGAGTAAAATGAGATTTTGGCATTGTGTTTTATGTGGGTTTGAAGAAGAAGTATTTTGATCTGATGGGAGAAAACCTTTGAAGTAAAATTGTGTAAAAATAGTTCATCCCATTTTTGTCCAGTTGTTGGACTTGCAGACTGGGTTGTTTCCTCTTCCTTTTTGCTTCAGCACTTTTTACCAATTTAACCAGATTTAACCAGATTTAACCAGATTTTTAACAAACTATGCAGCCCTCTAAGTGCCTGGGAAAACCTTTCCATCCTTTTAGGCTAGGCATTGTGTTTGTTTTCTTTAGGAATCTGAAGGTCCTTATGATGTAGCTCTCAGCCTTTCCTTAGGTATGCGTGCACTGCTCCTTTGTTCAGGAGAGACAGTTCACTCCTCCAGCACTCTGGCTGTTTTCTTTGCTCAGATACACTGTGTTAACAAAATGTCACCAATGAGAGCTCTGACCCAGAGCGTTGCTATCCTGTGTTTGTGTCAGTACATTTCTGGGGGACATCTAATGAAGATTTCCTGTTTTTCAGTTTGCTGAGTGGAAGAATTTCAACACTAAAGGATGAAACTGGTGCTGTGAGTAATGAACGTGCTGTAACTCATTAATTCAATGTTATGCTTTTGGTTAAGTTCTCTCCTAAAGCATTTTCACTGTGAGTGCTAATGGAATTACACTGCCTGAGTCAGGCTAAACTTTCATCAAAATTAGTGATATCTCTGGCTTTCTGGGTTCTCATCTTTGTTTCAAGCTAAGTGAAATTGGAACAATGTACATATTTCTAGGCTAATTCTGCATTGTACAGGTAATGCAGAAACAGCAGCTCTGCTTTTCTTAAGCAGAGAAAATGCTAATTGCTGTATTGTAGGGAGGTGAAATTTTCATTAGATAGGCATTGCATGTGTAGTTGAGTAATCCAACATGGAAATGTAGCTTTTTTCTTTTTTGCTAAAAGCATGTAGCAAAATGGCCATTGCAGTCTGTGGATATAATATTCTTAAATGGGAAACTATAGTTACAGTAATGTTGTTGAGTGATAGTGAGGCACACAAGCACTTTGCTAAAAGTGTAGAGGTAGTTTTGATGGTAATTGAACTTTAAAAAGTCTAGACCTCTCCTGAGATCTTATTACAGTTGCTGTATATTGAACACATGCTAGAAAGTGAAAGCATCCATTGTCCTTTGTGGAGATGAGAACCTAAAGAATAGATTTATTAATTGCCATCTATTTGCAACAGTGTTAGTATATATGTCCTTTAGGAATGTTAAATTCGTGGATAGTAGAATAATGAGAACAAAGAAAAGGCTCAAAAACTGAAAAAACTCAAAAACTTGTCTGCTCACTACCTCATCTTCAAGTCCTCCTTCCCACATTAAGCATAAAATAGCACCTTAGTTGATGGTTGCTCCATAGTAGTACTCAAGTACAGAAATTTATCTTTGCAGATATTTATTGATCGAGATCCAGCAGCATTTGCACCCATTTTAAATTTTCTTCGCACAAAAGAGTTAGACTTACGGTAAGAAATTCTAATTATTTCAAGTGAAAATTAATTAAATCAGAAGCATGAGAAACATTTTCAAATGAGAAATATTACATTTTACTTATCTGGTTGGGCGCCTGGTGTATGGCTGAGCTCCCTGGTAGATGTGGGGCCATGTCTAGAGTACATATATGTCATGGTGGAGGCAGAAATGGTGACATTTTATTTCGCTAGTAGATTCTTGTGATTTAGACCACTTCTTGCAGTGTATCTCTATGGTTTCCGTATCTTTATTTTAATGAAAGTTAAGTCAAATTAAGATCACTTTGAAATCTCAAACATCAACGTGTTGAATGCATTTTGTGGTAATTCTGTAAACTGTTAGGTAGCTTGATATTTAGATTGTGTAACACCCAGTTATATGCAAGCATTTATGTTCAAGGTATTGACTTGTTCTTGTTGGTTTTTGTTTTTGTTTTTTTTTATTTCTGTAGAGGAGTGAGTATTAATGTTCTCAGGCATGAAGCTGAATTCTATGGAATCACGCCTTTAGGTAATTTTTTTTTCTTAATGTGAGGTCATATTATATTTATTATTGTAGTAATGGTCCACTGACAAATCCCGAACAGTTGTGACCCTGAAGGCTAAAGGTTTTTTTCAAAGTAAAAGTTTTCAAAAACGGAAGGATATTTGAGATAATGTAATGTTTTCAAGGAAGTGAAAGCTGTGGTCATATCTGGGTTTCCTCCTTAGTGAGAAGGTTGCTACTATGTGAAGAACTGGAACGCTCATCTTGTGGCAGTGTCCTTTTTCATGGCTACCTACCTCCTCCAGGTATTCTTGTATTCGTGGTCTGATGTTGCAGCAGTCACTTGCTGCTTTGGTTTGTGGGGATGATTGGCTGAGGTGGTTACCCTGGCTGTCAAACTGTCCCGAGAAAGCTTTCCTAGGGAAAGCTAAGGACAAATGGTTGAACTGAACGTTATTGTGATTAAAACCCAAGATTTGCGTCTCTGTGCTGTAAACAGCATGCTTAGAGTATCAGGCAGGGGGTGTGGCGTGTTAGTACTAAGCAGGCTGTGTTTGGTTGTAGTCTAGAACAGAGGTTCTTCAGGAGCCTCTCAGTTTAATGTCATCAGCATGAAGTGCTTTCTTCTTTCTGAATGTAGTTACCTTGGGTGTCCTATTGCCTAGGTGACAAATCACCACTGATGAACTTTCCTTATCACTGTGAGTACCTGCTAGACTTTTTAAATTCTCTGTAGGCATGAACACAGTTCATGTGCTAACCTGAAGTCTAAAGAATGCCTAGCCAATTATCAACAAGTTTTCTGAAGATAATTCCTTAAACTGTGAATGTCAAAGTAGAGAGCAAAAGCATTTTCTGTTTCAGTGTTACAGTATTGACTGTTTCTTGTAGCAGATAAATTAAAATTTTCTTCAAACTGCACAGGTGTTAATCCTGTATTCTGAAAGTGAACTAATATCTGTTATATTGCTAAAGTTTAAGGAGGGAGACAAAACTTTCTTTTTTTTTAATAGGCATTCCCAGCCGTAAAATAAATAATACTACTGGGCCACCGACTGACATCAGGACGGGTCAGACTGAGAGTGAGATGCATGGAGGTGGTGTCCAGCCTACACTTGCTGGTACAGGGGAAGGTACAGTCAGATTAGGTGAGGAGCCTCAGCTTTAAAACCAAAGCAAATTGCAAAGATGATTATCTCTGGGAAATAAGAACTGTGTGCCTGTGTCTGGTTTAAATCTGCTATCCTGTGTTTGCCTTGTTAAAATTGCTGAATACTTAGTTAAACATTACTCCTTATACAGTATTGAAGGCTTACTGCTGCACAGTTCAGGTGTGAAGCTTAAGAGAAAGGCAAATCAAAGTTCTTCATGCAGTCTTAGCATGGCCCCTTAGACAAAAGCCATAATAAAAACCAGAGAGGCTGCTGTGTCTTTGATCTTTGTTCAGGGCCTAATTCCTGTTCTTCCACCTCTTTCTTGCTCCTGGTGCCTCACTTGCCCTGCAAGAGTCAAGCTTTTAGAGTAAAGGTAGTCTTCACAGAAAAATTGTGAGATAGACCTGAATCCTGTCATTTTCCAGCTTTTGACTGCAAGCAAAATGATGCTGTTAGAAGTGTCATATTTCTGTTACAGTCCTGTAAATTGTAGCAGTGTTAGGAAAATCTCGAATATGTTTGAGGTGAACCTATGTAACATAAAACAAGGATATGAACTGCTGATTCTTCCTAGTGAGCTTCTCTGGGTTTGGAAGCAGGCAGTCCTGGGGAAAATGAGGTAGAAGGTGCAGTCTTCAGGCATTAGTTCTTTAGCACATCAAGGCTGTGAGGAACAATACCGCTAACTAGAATCGTGCTGAAAATGTTTCTTGAGAAACTTAATTATCAAAGTTTCTGTTGCACATCCTAGCAGAGAGCTCTATCCTGTTATAGATGTCTCTGCTCATCTAATACTTGTCACTTGCCTGACTTCAGCTTTGTTGTTTTTAGGATTTCCTGTGGATCCACGGAAAGTCCTAATAGTAGCTGGCCACCACAACTGGATAGTAGCTGCCTATGCCCATTTTGCTGTTTGCTACAGGTATGAATAGAGTTGCTTGTCGGGTTACAGGAGTCTAAAAAAATATATAATCATTGGCTAAGAGCAAAGCAAAAAGTTTACTCTGAAATAGCAGTATATAAATGCATTCAGTCTGATCCTATAAATATGAGTTGCTGCTCTTTTTTTTGGTGAAAATAAACTGCTTGATAGGAACTCAGATTTTTCTGCTTTGATGTGAGCTCTCGATACCGCTGAAAAAGTTGCAAATTGACGCCAATAAAACTGCTTCGAAAGCCTATTTTAAAGCAGGCTTTTAAATTAAATACTCGTTTTGAAGAGTGTCCTGCTGTGGGTTTGAAAACAGCCTATGAAGTTACAGTATCAAAGAAGTTGAAACAGTTAATGAATTTTTGCTACATAATTTTGCTACCTTGTCTTAAACTTCAGGGTTTTTTGCTGAGCAAAACTGTTAAACAGTTGCTACTTCACTTGGATATGTGGAAAGTATCTTCAACGTCTTGAAAACAAACTGTTTTTTAAGATCAGCTGAACATAAGCAATACCTCCACATTACAGAAGCTGGTTTTAGTTCAGATCTCGTAGTCTTGATTTAATTGGTGGCTGTCTTTTCGATGGAAAGTAATGGAAAGTTTTAGCAAGGCTGTTGCCCAGACCAATCTAACAGGGCTGTCGTACAGTGGTTCAGAAACAGAAGGGAGAAGAGTGTAATGTGAATAGCTTCTTTCTGCTTACTGCCCAGCTAAAGCCATCATTTGCTGCCTTATTCACTCACTAGAATACTGACTCAGTTGCTTAAACTTTGTAGCTTAAATCACACCTAACTTACATTCACCACTGCAGGTTTTTTTTCCTTTAATTTTCATTAAATGTGGCTTCTCTTGTTCTGCTTAATGTTTTTGTTTTCAGTTATGCTTCATATGGCCTGGCAGAGAAAGGAGGCAATGATTTGCAGCTGGTTTTGTGCTAATTGTCCCCTTCTTAGGGTTTCATCTGACTGTTTTCCTTAGCTGCTAGCTCACTTTAAGTGAAAGATTCTGCCTCTTTCCTGCTTGGCAAACTACTTAGCAAGACTTGTTGCCATTGAAATCATGCCATTATTGATGCTTTTGATGAGCCATGTCAGACTTGAATGGTTTCTGAATGAAGGTGCAGGTCAACATGCCACTTAAAAGTGCTGCTTTTCTTCACAAAGACTCAAGGTAGCAGTCTTGTATATTTTTTTTTCCTTCCAAAATTTGAAGGAGCTCTAGGAATACAACGGTAGAATTTCCCCTCCTCCATTCTTCTAAAGCAAAGTATAGTGCATCTTAAAGATAATTTTTTTTTCCTTTTGAAGTATGACAAAAGTTTTTAAAATTTGATCATAAATGTGAGAATGAATGCAACCAAGACAAAGTCTTGTATTGCAATTGTGCTCTTAAATCTCTTCACTACAACTTCTGAATGTTGCATGGGTAGAACACAGTGATCTGGGGTGCTTCACCTCCAAGCAGGATGCAACTCTGAAGTGAAATAATGGCAGCAATGCGAAAGTCCACATATCTTTTTGGTTTTAATTTTAATATTTATATAATTTGACTGCAGAGATCTAGTCTGCTTTAGCTTCATTGCAAAGTATCTAAATTATTGCCTGAAGTTGTCAGATAAATTTTGCTGACATCATGTAAGTCTTTAGAATGCACAGGGAAATGATCCTCTAAAAATAAAATTTACAGCCAATTCAGTATTATCTGCTTACAGTATACCATAAACAGAAAATGTGGCTGGAGAGCAGAGCTTTGTGCTAAAGCATGATTGCGTTTCTTGCATGATATGTAAGGAGATTAATAGAATTTTCTTCTAAAGTCTTGTGCTGAACCTCATTATCTAGTGTTTGTCTAGCCCAAGCTTTTGACTTAATTTTATAACTTCTATATCAGATGTGCTTATATCTAGAAAAAGCCCAGCACAGGATTCCAGTAGCTACAGAGCACTGAAATAACATGCAATATCAGACTTCAAAATGGGAAAAAGTGCAGCTCTGGTACACTGTAGTTCTTAACTAGAATTTGAAGCTTTGTGTGAGGCTGAATCATCCACACTGGTTCAGGATTAGACTGGGCTGTCTGTTCCTGAGTCTCTGACATCTGCTCCCTGTTCTGCCCTTTGCCCTTCCAGAATCAAAGAGTCATCTGGGTGGCAGCAGGTGTTCACGAGCCCTTATCTGGACTGGACCATTGAGCGAGTGGCTCTCAATGCCAAGGTGGTTGGAGGACCTCATGGAGACAAGGACAAGATGGTTGCAGTTGCCTCGGAGAGTAGCATTATCTTGTGGAGCATTCAAGATGGTGGTAGTGGCAGTGAAATTGGTAACTATAATTACCTGTTTTGTTTCTTCTTTTGTGTGTGTAACTAGAAGGAAGTCTGAGACCTTGTTCTGAGGTATATGGGATTTGTAGTGTTCAGTATTCACTTTCACAGACTGACAAAACAAACTGTAGAAGAGCAACCTGTTAGAGTGTTTTAACATTCTTCAGTTCTGCACCTGACAGGAATCCTGTCTCACAATCAAAGAGATGGAGAATAAAACAGCACTCCGTTTACTGAAGAGATAGCAACAAGTACTTTCTGTTCAGTTTGAGGTTTTTGTGTAAAAATTCAAATTAAGAGTTAAAATTTTCCTCAGACTTGCATTTGAATCTAGGCCATAACACAGAGGAACTAAGCTTTGGAGGTGGAAACCTACAGATACAAAGAGATTCTGCTCTTTCCTTTGTGGTACTAAAGCCACATTTTTACATAGAGATGATGAAAATACTTCAGTTCTCTGTCAAATGTGGTTCATAAATGGAGTTTGGAAGATGAAAATTTCTTGGGTTTATAACTTGGGTGTCAGGGTAGGAAAAAAGCCCACACTTCCTTTTAGCATACAGGAATTACTGTTTACACACCTTGGCACTGAAGGACACACAGCTGTAAGCTATAGAAGCATGAAGAAGACATTTCCAGAAGTAAATATTCCCTGGTACTAATCTGATGGCTTGTCTGAGTCATCTCTGTTCAAGTATAGGGCAAATTTGGGAGGCACTGAAGGGAACGGTATTTGGAACTTCCTCCAGCCTAATCCCTGGTGTTTGAATAACCACTGCTATGCCAGTTATATCTGTTTCCTCTGGCAGTGGATACTACAAATAAAGTATGACAGCAGTCTGGCTATGTGAGCACTTTTATCTGAGACTTAATGCTGAGCTAATTTGTTATTAGATGTATCTCCATAGCTGAGGCCCTGATAATTATAGTGGACATAAATTAAAGTCAAAATGACCAAATTCGAGTTTTGACCCATGTGCCTTTAAAGAAGAGCTTACTTGACAGATCCTCAGGCAATTTCTAGCCATGTTAATGGCTTTTTTTTTCCCTGCATGAATGTGTGGAAACACTAAGTCATTTTTGAAGATGGGGAAAGGCAAAGGTCTTGTATGAGCTGTGTACTGCTCTTTTACTTGTGACTCATAGAGTTCTTATATATAATCATGGTCAGCAAAATGGAAAAGGAGATTCCATTGTATTAAAAAAAACCAAAAGTTGTGTCTAACAGTTGAATATGAAATTATGTCTACTAAACACAGCGAGTAATTATTGTACCTGAGAAACCTTTTCTTCTCTTATGCTCCTGTTGACTGAATCTTAAGGACAGGGAAGAGTTGGTGTGACAGCTGTACTCCTGTAATGGCCATTGCTTTTAAGCCCTGTGCCATTACATTCCTCCTGCAGTTTCTGGTTTCAAATAGCTGCTTGTGTTACCTTGGGATTTTTAGTAAGATACAAGAAGCAGCATCTTGGAGTTTTTTTAATCAAGTGCAAAGAGACACAAAAAACATAGACTGTTATTTCAAATCAAAACTCTAAAATATGCCAGTATCATAAAGTTCTGAAAGCTTAGACTATGACTGAAAATGGCAACGAAACTGAAGCAAGGACTTTTGCTGAACAGGCTGTACTGCATTGAAGTGACACTGTGAAACAGAGTAATTGGGGCAGGAGGAGGTGGGAAGCAGAGAGAAAGAGCCTACAGGAAGAAATTCCCAGTCAGGCTGGCATTGACCAAAATGTACTGCTGTTCTTTTGGGTAATAGGTCATGTTGATTGGTTTAAAACAAATGGTTGTGTTTAATAGTTGTAACTTGAATGTAGCTGTTTTGTTTCTTTGTAGAGACAAATGCTTGCAGTGCTGCTGTGTGCTAGAGATACAGTACATTGCTGTCATCTTGTGAAAGAAACTACTTGTTCCAAACAGTTGCTGGAGCCTGGCGACACCATCCCCAGCAAATTGTGTGGGCTGGCATCTTTGTGATAGAGCTCTCCCAGAGCACTTTCTTCCCTTTCAATATTACTTACACAAGACACTGCTGCTGGGTTGCTGCTGTAAGCAGTATTTTACTGAGAGGGACCCTTAGGACAAGAGCCTGTCATTACATATATTGTTGTCTCCCCTGTGGACAAGTCTCAAGATTGTTGAGCCTAAGCAGGACTGACACTTCAAATTCCTCCAGACCATTCAAGCTGTCTTCCTTGATTTCCTTGAACCTCATCCTTCTCTGGAGTAATCAATTCTAGTTGTTTCTGTGGATTTTTTATTACTGCCTTTTTCATGTGGCCTGTACTGCTGAATCTTATCTGCATTGAATGATTGTACTTTGCCCTGGAAAATGGTTTAGCACCATAATTAAAACAACTTCCTGAGATTCCTTCCTGGGTGTTACAGAGGGCTGATTCTTGTGTGGGAATGACACTCTATTCATTTGAATTTGTCCGAAACAATGTTGAGGAATTTTCCTGCTATTGGATACTTTTGTTTTGACAACATCTATCTGCTGCAGTTAAGGTATACTAGTGAGAAGTAATATAAATATGTAGAGTGAGCAAGATGGAATAGGAAACTTGTGAGTGAAGCTTGACACTTCGGTGTTGTAATGTATCCCCAGTACTTTTGCACTTACCAGGCAGAAAAACATAGCCTAGAATTATTTACAAACCAAGTTAATTGCAGGGGCAGTTTGCTGGACTTATTAGCTGGCAAACTTGGAATTACCTCAGACTTTTTGAGTTTGCTGTAACTTTTAAATACATGGACAATAAATAGTACAAAATGTAGTATTCTATCCAAGTTTGCAGTTCAGTTAAAATTATTCATGTTGGATCTATGATGAGACTTAGAAGCTCTAAAGAAAGGATCGATTTTGTGGAAGGCCTCAGATGTTAAGGTCAACTACAACCACAGCCATCGACGCCTGTCAGGCTCTGCACTGTTTTGATTTTTATGAAGTGAAATGTTGTTGATGACACATTTCCTTTACTTGGAAGGCCAGCATTTGCTGGTAAGGTTTATCTTCCAAATTTGAGTAGTATGTGATGATTTGTGAAACTGCTTCCCTATATAGCTTCAAGTTTTAATAACCTGTTAGCCTGTACTCTCTGATTATGGACTGCAACCAAACCAAAAGATCTGGAGATGGAAAGAGAAAGAAAGAAATAGGCTTTTGCAGGCTGCTTATTTTTCTAGATTCAAGTATTTCTGCTAAAAGAGAAATTAGAATGTATTCAAGTAGGGTCACATTTGAGTTGTTCAGTCTTATCCCAAGAATAAAGCTGAAGCCTCGTAGCCTTATCTAGTTCCTCAAATACATTTTAAAAATATTTTTGCTTGAGTGGACTTAAAAAAAACAGCATCAAGAACTTGTAATATTTTAACAGGTAATTGCAAACTAGTATGGTACAAATTTGTAAAACCCTTGGAATTACTGCTTCTTAAATGACACTTTGTAGTCACAGAAAAAAACCCACAAACCACAAAACAACAACAAAAACTCCTGCTTAACATAATATGATTTTTTTTAAAAGCCATTTGAGAACTTGATGGCTGTAGAAAAATGTTTGTATATTTCATAAGGGCTCCTCTAGATTCTCTTGCCTCCTTTCTCCTTTCCAAATAATGATTGTATTAGCAGACATGATATCACCCTGCATTCATTGGAATCCAGTTTGCTGTAGGCATGGTGCCTCACCTAGCATGCTGCAAACCTAGTTTTGGCTGTTCTTTACTTGCTACTGCAATAAATTTGATGTGATAATAATGGAGACATTCCATTGTTACTGTGTTCTTATCTTTATTTTAGATGAGCTTCACAGCCTCTTCGTTTTTTTTGTAGGAGTGTTCAGTCTTGGAGTGCCTGTAGATGCTCTCTTCTTCATTGGCAACCAGTTGGTGGCTACAAGCCATACAGGGAAAGTGGGAGTATGGAACGCTGTGACTCAGCACTGGCAGGTCTGTTCAATTTTTCACATCACTTTTTTACAAGCTGGTATGTCTTTCTAGTAAAAAGAGAATTAAAATAATCTAAAAGCATATGGAAAATGATCATCATAGTGTTTTCAGCCCTAACTTGTGTTATGGAGTTTATCACCTGGGTGTTGTGCCTGTGAGCAGTATGTTGACTTGTTTGGTGCTACTGCCAGCCATGCTTTTTAGGCTTTCAAATCAAAGGATGTGGTGTGATTTGGGGCAATAAATGTCAAGTGCCAGTATATTTAAACTTCCTTATGGATTACTAACTTTGTAAGAATTCACTAGGATGATAGGAAATAAAATTGTGGGGAATGTGCGACAGCAACTTCTGGACATCTGAAAGAAGAAGAAAACAAGAAGGCAGTCTGGTCTCTGGGGATCTCCAAAGCTGCTTTACAATGGGAGACTCTTCTTCAGCAGAAGAGCACATGATAATACTTTAAAAATGTCTGTCTTGTGTGTGGATGCTTCTGGCTGCACTGATTTAATTCCCGTTGTCAGAATGCACATTAAATAGAGAGATCCCTGGAGTCAGTATGAGTCTGAGAAACTGTCGAGCATCCAAATAACAAAGCTTGTAACACAGCCAGGTGTACACCTTTGTGGCACAAAACCTGGATGCAATAACAATCCCAAAAATGCCTTGCAAATCTCAAGAGGCAGAACTGACCTGAGGTTGCTGCACTGTTTGCTGACTAAGTCCTGATTTGACTCTTGTGTGATAGTACCGGTAACAAATAACACAGATAATAGGTGTGGGATAGCACTGCTTCTGCAGCAGACATGTTAGTATGGCCTTGAATTAAACAAAACATTATTTAAAGTTCTACTGATGCCTTGCAAAATCTTCTGTTAAGAGCCAACTTAATGCTACGTAGCAAGCTGGTGTTTAACAATATTTTCTAAAGGAGCAAGTCATAAGAAATAAAAACTGATGTCCCATTTCATCATCTTTGTTTCTGCGGGAGCCACAGAAATCTTTCTGATCACGTGAATAGTTCCTCAGTTTGCCTGAATATTCCTTTGGTGAAATCATTTCTTACTGAAGAATAGAAAATCTTTAAGAGGCTTATATGCCAGTATATCTATAAAATATTTTGACTGGTTTTTTTTCAAGAGAATAGCTCCTTTTATAAACAAACAAAACCAACTGACCAAAAAACTAACAAAACCCACCCAGATAAAACCAAACCAACAAAGAAAAATCCCTAAACAATACTGTTTCAAGGTGCTTTCTGTATCTTGGGCTCTTTTACTAGTAAAAAACCAAAACAACCCACAACTGTCTTCATGTAGATCTTCATCTCCCTTTAGAACACATTCTTTTCTTGAAGAACCCCATAACGATGTAAAGTGGCAGGGCTGATTTTAAAATTCCTAATGAGAATATCTGATATTTAACTGACTGCTTTCCATGAGCTGCCCACAGCTCTGGTCTTAAGATGCAACCATACTTGCTGCGGTGAGAGAGGTTTTTGTAGAACAGAGTGTGCTGATGCCCCATTTCAGAGCAAGAACTTTGTCTTCTTTCAGGCTGATGTCTTTCTAAGTTCTGCTTTAAGGAGGCTTAGTTTGTGCAAATCTGTTCTTCCTTACATGGTGATCTCTCATGTATTACACCCTGAAGATGTAATTCTGATCTCTGCATCTGATTGGTTCTTGCATCTTCTTCTCTTCTTGGAGATTTGAGCAGACTGCTGAGGTGGTTTCCCTAGTACTTATTGCTCTGACAGTGTTTCCGTTGCATGCTACAAGGAGGAGGAGGGTGTGGGTGCTGGATACATCTGTAATGAAATTCTTAGCAAAGGAGATCTTAAAGGAAGCAGAATATTAAGTGCTATAGGTTAAGAGGAAACATAAAGCAGTAGAGTGTGACAGAAAATCCTACTCTCCAAAGTGAGGATTCTCACTGGCCATGCTTTTTTACCAGCGACTGTTGTACAGGGTTGCTCTGGTTCCTAATGAAAGTTCACACCTTGGCAGATGGCAGCTGCTGAATCACCTCTGGTGTTCCTATCTGCTGCAGAAGGGAAGAAGATAATGTTTACAATATGTTTTAGGGGCTTACAGCCATCCTTAAGTTAGGAAGAGGTACTGGTTTAGAGTCTGAGCTCTTTGCAGTGTGGGGAGGTTTCTTTGGTTGGTTTGTTTTGCTTTTATCCAACTGATTCATGGTAAGTATTTTGAAAATGTTTTTTCAAGTCCCTGTAGCAATTGGAAGGATGCTGCTAGTCAGAGAGAAATGAGAACTTAGGCTGAAATGTATGTAAATTAGTATTCAATGTACATTAAATGAATGGACTTAAACATATAGAGTACAGGACAAAGACCATGACACTGTGCATGTTTGAGTGCTCTGGATAAAATGGCTTTTGGCTTTTTCTTCCTCAGGGCTGAAGCAAAAAAGAATTGCTTGAAGTAAGATATCTTACCTAGGATAAGCTAAACTTTTTCTTTGCATGAGATCTCTGTCCCAATAAAAGGAATAAACACTTCTTATAGTCCTAGAGGGCAAAGAAAGGGCATGTGTAATCCCTCACCTTGAGTTGTAGACCTGTAAGTAAAATATGACTGGGCTGTCTTCCAGTTTACTTGGTATGGTTGTGTATTGGAAGTGAGAAACTGTAATGGAACAAGAATTTTTACCCCTCATTATATATCTGCTAGGGGCAGAGATTTCCATAGTTTGGCAGAGATACAAAACTTGGGATAAAAGAAAGCATAGGGCAGTAATATCTAGTTCCTTGGTCCAGAATCCTCCTAAGGACTTGTCAGAAAAGGAAGAAGGGAGAGGACAGAAAGGGTGAAATATGCTCACTAGCATATAGGGAAAAAATCCACTCTTAAAGACGTGGTTTAGCTGCAACTCTCTAAGCTCTGTTCCTTCATATGGAGAAGGATCTTCCAGAGCAGTTGTGCTGATTTGTCTGCATGTGCCTGCTGAGGTCCAGGACTTCAGATCCAGTTTGGTAGAGGAACATGCAGTACTTCAGGAATGCCACTGTCTGTGCAAGTGTGTGCACAATGGCTTCAGTCCAGTACCAAACTCAAGTGATGTTCAACAAGATATACCAAAAATGTCTGAAAACTGAGGAAGTAGCAACCTAAATTCTTGATTTGATTATTTTTTTCTTTTCTACATGCACTAGGTTCAGGATGTTGTTCCTATCACAAGCTATGATACTGCTGGGTCTTTCCTTCTGCTGGGTTGTAACAATGGCTCTATCTACTATATAGGTAAGAAATGGGAGCAGGGTGGAATAAAAGGGAGTGGTACTGAGCAGCTTTTTTGTTACACCCTTTAGTTGATTTAAGTTGCATTGGAATAACTCTGTCTAATGAGAGTAATAAATGTCTCTTCCCCACAGACATGCAGAAGTTCCCACTTCGAATGAAAGACAATGATCTTCTTGTGACAGAATTGTACCATGATCCTTCCAACGATGCTATAACAGCTCTCAGTGTCTACCTCACACCTAAAACAAGTCAGTATTCTATCACTGTCTCGTCACTGAGAGTCTGTCAGAAATGTGTTTTTTTTTTTAAAGCAGGATTACACAAGGTAGCCCTTACCATAAACAAAGAATTTTTCTTCATTTAATCATCTTCAAATGAATGGTGAGCACTAGGCATAGCTGTTTTCCCTTACACCTGTACATCTGTATAAATAGGTACATATACTTACAGGTATTCATATATTAATGCTTGTGCCTAATGTGTCTTGATTGGTTTTAAGCCTTTTGCACAAGAGAGGCACTTAGATTATTAATTGTATTTGCTGAAAATGTTTGTGCTGAACTGGGTAAGGGGGAGACACAACCTTGTTGTTGTGTCTAACTTTATAACCAATAGAATAAGTAACATTTCCAGTTGCAGTTGGATGATGCTTGGCTATTGTGTCTGTGCACCCTTTTGTAATCATGGTGCAGTTATCTTATAAATTAAAAGAGAAACAATAATACCAACAAAAACCCAAAGCAAAGTAAAACTCAAAAAAGCCCAGACTGGGAGAAAAAGGTTACTCACATAATAATATTGATACCACAGTGACTTTTTAAAACTGTAGTTCTTCTGTTTTGCTTTGCTTTCCCATTTGCCTCCAGTTATGGCAGAAAAATAAGTATTATGTGGCACATATAGACTGTATCACTGTGAGGAGTGCCAAAATATCTGATCATATGACTTTAGCCAGTTCTTTTTTCACTTTCAGGAGGGAGGAGAGAACAGGAAAGAAGGCTTTTGTTAAGACAATGTTGAAGCATGTAGTATGGAATTGCTACAAACCTTGGGGTTATTTTAACTGCAAAATGCCCTCCCTGTTTATGGGAAAATAACGAGTAAACAGTGTTTGAAAACCATAGCTTTCTTACTGTGGAAGCTTGGAAATACTATTTTCTACTGCCTCCTTCCCTGGCTTCCAGTAAGCCAAGCTTTCATTCCTGGGGGAACAACTGTGTTCTTGCTCGTTTTAGGTGTAAGTGGCAATTGGATTGAGATTGCATATGGCACCAGCTCTGGAGCAGTGAGGGTGATTGTACAGCACCCTGAGACAGTTGGGTCTGGCCCTCAGCTCTTTCAGACCTTCACGGTTCATCGGAGCCCTGTCACGAAGATCATGCTCTCAGAGAAACACCTTGTGTCAGGTAAGGTGTGCACAGATGTGGATTGGTGGTTCTCCCCTCCTCCTGAGCAATGCAGTATTTGTATGCTATGCTCTGTAACTTGCATCGTTCCCACATGTAATAGAAATGAGTTGGACAGATTTGGGGGCAGGGGAAGGGCTAGACTTGCTTGGATCCTCTTTCTTAAAGTAAGCGTTCTTCAAAGCCTTTAGCAGTTGAAAGGCACAAGTTTTATTTGACCAGATACTAGAACAACTCACTCTTTCATTTGTGTCTTATTCCAAGGCTGAGATTCGTGGAAATAAAAGGGTTTGTAAACAAATGTATCTCTGTCAAGTTTTATTGTTGTGCATTGGTCCTTCAGGACTTGTCTTCTTTTAACAGCCTTTCAGGAGCTTTCTGGGCTGCAGCAAAATGTGCACCATCTCCTCCTGGGCCCTAGAAAAAGCCTTCCTGTGACTTCAAAGGGCTGTCTCTGTTTCTTTTCTCAGCAGTCTCCCAGTGTTTGTTGTGCTATTCTGCTTGTCCTGTCTTATGCTCAGGAACGTGTCTTACTTGCAGAGAAGAGGCAGTCACTCCTTCCTCTGTAAAAATCTATTTCACCCAGAGTCCAGCAGCCAGGGCATGGCAGAGAACTGATTTACATCTTGCTGCTATCCCATTATTTTAAAAAAAAAGGAACAGGAACATGGTGTCCAATTATACTGCAAAGAAACAGCCCAGAGATCATCTGTTCCCCTGCAAGTTGCTGCTAAACCCTCAGTACCAGGAGAGGGCACATCTGTATGTACAAAACTGAGTTACTTGATGATTAAATGGAATAGGGCTGTTGTGCGAGGAGGGTTCTGCTACCAGGCTGCTCTCATGCCATCTTTTCCTAGCATCTGCACACAGGGGATCGAAGGGGGCTGTACTAATAATTGGTGCTAAATCAGACCTTAGTTTTGTGTTGCACCTGTCTCAGTTTCTTGAATTTCTGAGGGAAGATACAAAACTAATCAAAACCAGGACATCAGCAAGAATTTGTAGGCTGTTAGAAAATTGTCTGGAGATGCTGTGTGACCTCACATTGACTGAATTCTTGATTGCTCAGTCTTGAAAAGCTATCATATAGATAATCATTAGAGAAGTTTATCTAAATGTTTTGTCATCCTTTGTAAGTGCACATCTTTTCCTTTCTAGTTTGTGCTGATAACAACCATGTACGGACATGGACTGTGACTCGGTTCCGGGGCATGATTTCGACTCAGCCAGGCTCAACACCTCTTGCATCATTCAAAATCTTATCCCTGGAGGAAGCAGAGAGTCATGGCAGTTACTGTTCTGGAAATGACATTGGTAGGATGTCTCTTGGTTGTGCTGTGCCTGTACCTTCACTAGTTTCATAATGGCTTAACAGACCTTCAGCCCTGTAACATGCAAGTCGATGGGTGTAAGCTCTTACACACTGCCCTCCCCTTGAAACGATGGCAGGGATCTGTAATATTCACTTGGAATTATTATTTAGGCTGTAGAGAGTGAGTACACTTGAAGGACTTACTCTGAATGACAGAAAAAGGGACAAAAAACCTTTGGAACGCAGATACTATACCTCTTCCTTGAGCAAACTGACGTAGCATTTCAGTTCTGGTTTAACTAGAGAATGAGAGAAAGCACAGGAGACTGTATTAAGCAGATGAGCATAGCAAACATTTGGTCTGCAAATTCCAGTTCACTGTTCAGCTGGGGTTAAACAAAGCATGGAAAAAATTCTAAAATGACTTTGAAGTTGTGACAAAGTTCACTGAAGCCTTGCAACTGCAGAGGCAAATGGTGCTAGCACATTGCTGTAGCAAGTTACCGAAGGTATGTGTGTTGGTAAATAGAGGTAGACAGGTAGTTTAGATTCCTTGGTGGTCTGAGCCTTGCAAATGAACCTTTGATGAATAGGATGCCCTGGGAACACAGGCTGGGGTCAGTACTATGGCAAGAAATCTGATTAAGCCTTTAGACATCTAGGAGCTGCAAAATAACAAAGTACTTACTGTTACTACTGAGACCTAATGTAGGGTTTGTGCTGACAGAGTAATTCCTCTAGGAACACACAGCAAACTTAAGAACGTGTGTCCCTTAGAACAACAAAAACTGATTTGGATCTGTAGACTGCTAACCATTGGATGACTTTTGCTAGCTGCTGATCATTTTTGGCTCCCTGCTCCTGATGCTTTAAAATTACAGTGGTCATACTCATATAAGTCTGGGTCTTCAGAACTGTTTGGGGAAAAAGGTGAGGGAATTGAAACAAACAAACATGTGATCTTTCTTTTTTTCCTCTAGGACCCTTTGGTGAACGTGATGATCAACAGGTGTTTATCCAAAAAGTTGTTCCCATTACGAATAAGCTGTTTGTAAGGCTGTCTTCAACTGGGAAAAGGTACATCCATGTTGAGGGCTTTAAGTGTGAAAGGAGCAGGTGGTTGTCTCCCTCCTCCATGCTGAGTGCATGCAGTCTTCTACTGTGCTTGACAGCTCTGGCTGAACTCTTGTTTGTGTGCTAGTAACAGAACTGTTACTTAATCATTATTATAAACTCAAAGCCAAAAGGCTTTTTGAGAAGTGTGATACCAGAGACTCACTTCATGACAGCTAACCCTGGTGAGCTCACAAAGCAAACATTTCTGTGCCTCTACAGAATACACGACTTTCAACCATGGTACCATGCTAACATTAGATTTCAAAACTCATGCTGAAGTTGATGGTGGCAGGGATAATGCTGCTCACAAAAGCTGACAGGGTGTCTCTCTTCCTTTGCACTTGGCTTTGAAGGTATTAGAACCTTTAAAACAGAGATACTGTTTTCTAGATCATCCATTCAATTATTTCTTAAGCTTGACTTCATAATATTCTACTACATGGCTGCCAACATAGTAAAAAAAAGTTGTCAAAAAACCAGCTGCTTTTCTTCCTGTTAGGCTAGGAAGATGACAAGAGATCAGAAAAGGCGGTGCATCTCAGTTCTATGCTGCTTCATTTTTACATCTCTTGCCTAATAAATTTGAATCTGGATGAAAATGTTAACGCTTCAACACTATGACTTATTTTGGCACTGCTTGGGTAAAAAGTTCACTACAATGAGCCAGTAAAACAAATTACCCAGAGCACGAGCAGCTTAGTTTTGGGAGTCCTTTTCTTCTCCTCACCCCTCTCCTTCATAAACGTCTAAAATAAAGGGGAAAAAAGGAATGGAGATTTGCCATGACAAGTGAAATTGCACTTGTGATATGACAAAAGTTATCTGTATAGATAACATTGGATGTATCATCTTTGGATTTTTTTGCCTATTTTCTATGTAGTTAAATGTGCTGTTTCTGCAGGTTCGTTTCCTAGGTTGTCTAGCATATAATGGGGCTGGTTTCTGTCATTCTTGTGAGAGCCTTAGCTTTCTAATCATTGCAAATAAGAAATGGACATAGAACATGTTGGGGTTGCCCAATAAACAGCAGTAAGAGTGCAGATGGACTGGGGGTGGGAAGGGATTGTCTGCAGCTGAGCAGTGTGCCAGGCATGCAGGGGAAGGAATTTAATCTGCAGGATTTTTCTGACGGCAGGTTTGGTGCCTTCTCAGAAAATTGAACCAGTTCTGACTTCACTGGTCAGACTCTGCCAGGTGCAATTGTTCTGGTAATTTGGAGTTTCTCTTCCTGTAGGATCTGTGAGATCCAGGCAGTTGACTGCACTACCATCTCGTCATTTACTGTGCGAGAATGTGAAGGATCCAGCAGGATGGGCTCCCGGCCACGCCGCTACCTCTTCACTGGACATTCCAATGGCAGCATCCAGATGTGGGACCTGACCACAGCTATGGACATGGTTAATAAGAGTGAAGACAAAGGTAAGTTGTGTTATGCCAGGACTGTGGTGTGGTTCTTTTTCATGTCCTCAGATGTGCCTGACTGCAGTAAATGGACTTGGCCTCTAAGAGCTCTCTCTCTTGCAGATGTTGGTGGCCCCACAGAGGAAGAGCTGCTCAAGCTGCTTGACCAGTGTGACTTGAGTACATCTCGCTGTGCCACACCCAACATCAGTCCTGCCACCTCAGTTGTTCAGCCAAACCGGCTTCGGGAATCTAATTCCAGGTAAGTCACCAAGGGTGGCACTGGCTGCAGACACCAAAGGTTTCACTTTTCAGGTAGGCAGAGGGGTTTGCTGACTTGAATGCTGCAGCTCAGCCCCTGAATTTAAGCCCTTAGGGGCTTGAACTGCACACACATACTCCTTGATTTCCATTGGTTTGTATTTGTGCAGACTGAAGTATCCTTTGAGAATCTGAAGTGATCTGGAAGCCTTTGTGTGGTGGCTGTGATGAGTGTATTGCTATTGCAGTGGGAATTGCAGTGGTAGGTGGGAGCAACACTGTGCAGAAGAACTGGCTGCTATTCTCAGCCTAACATCTGCTCTTCTTGTATTTTCTGAAGCCTCCAATTGCAGCACCATGAAACAAACCACGAAACTGCCACGTATGGTTCTGTGCGGCCATACAGAGAAAGCCCCCTCTTGGCAAGAGCAAGGCGGACAGAGAGCTTTCACAGTTACCGGGACTTCCAGGCTTTTAACTTATCCAGCAAAAGCCCAACAGAAAAGGCAGCTGCTGCAAATGGGAATTCAAGCCAGATAGAGGCCAGGAAGGCAACAGCTGAGGGCAGTGCAGCTGAGAGGAAGGCACTCCAATCAACAGCACTTGAAGTGCGAGGCACAGGCGTGACAGATGCAGGTGGGTGTTGCAGTACAGAGGTTCACCGCCTGCCAGAGAATTCTCTGGATCTCAAAAGAAGAGGACCAGAAGAAGAGAATGAAACCAGAGCAGAAAGCAAAAAGAAAATGGGATTTGAAGGAGCTGGTTTCCTGGGAAGGAAGAAAGTGCCTCTCTTGGCCTCTGCACCAGTCCTTGCTGAAGGTGGGCCTGAACTACCTGGTGCAGCTTCTCCATCACCTACAAAGACAGCTGCTTCACCACGACACCGGAAGAACGACTCATCCTGCCAAGACTACGGCCTGTGAAGATGTGTCTGGTGGCAAAGACAAGGTGCAGGTGCCCTCTGGCTGGTAGCAGGCATAATGTTACATGGTGTGGCTTGTTTCTTGAATGGGATTTTGTTCTGATACCGGAATAAAACTTGTATGGTTATGAGAAAGTACCTAGCTGCTGCCAAAGCTTCAAAGGGTTGTCCACATCAATGTGTGGCTCTATGTAATGCTCCAAAATGTAGTATGGTACTTGGTCCAAAATGTTGTTGTGCATTCTTGCGTAAATGTGGTCAGGCATGTGATACGTTGTGATTGTTTTTGTTTTGGGGAAAGGGATGGTGCTAAAGGAAAACTTGGTTGCTGAGCAGAGGATACCCTTCAGATGCAGCCACACATTGTTCTACAGAGCTGCTGCTGTCTTGGGTGGTGGATTTTGCCTAATTCACAGAGCTGCCTCTGTAGTCTTGCTTTATGAATGGGATCCTTGCTCTGTATGCTGCTGTCTGATATCTGAAATGTTTTGTGCAGGCTAAGGAGGAAGCTATTCAAAATAGCATATTACTTTGCCTCTTAGTCCAATAAATTGCCAGAGGAGTGTTGCTTGTACTTTCTGAAAATGTGTGGTATCAGATGATGGATTTTGGTGATTGTGACTGAGAGAATGCATAAAAATATGTTTGGCAGAATACACAGAACTGGCAGTCTCTTGAGGGCTTCCTTGTCACTTTCTCTGGAAAAAGGACAGAGATGAATATGGGAGTAGGTTTACTGTCATGGTGTAATAATTCTCAATTACAAGTGCCTTGACATGGTATTTCATACCTGTGTCACACTGGCTGCTTGCTGTTTGCACCTAGTTTACTGTGGATGGTGAACAAGTTTTATTGCCTGGGGATTAGTAATACATAAGCAGAAGGGAAGGATGTGACAGCAAGTGAAAAAGCGTGCTTGGAGTTCAGCATTTATTAATGACCTCTTTTGTTGGATTTTTTAACTTGCGCCGAGAGGGTGGGCAAGAGGGAGTGAGGGAACACAAAGGCTAGAACAACTTCATAAGAATTCCTTCAGTGCTGTTTATTCACCTGTGCATGAACACAGTTTTGCGGTGGAGCTCTGTCAGGCCAGGAGAAAACACGGACATCCTGCCCTGCAGGCTCCTTTTAGCCAAATGCTGTTTTTTGGACATGTGAAAGACTTTTCCTTACTAAACATGCTGCCCCCCTCCCTCCCTCCCCTGCCCCTACAACCCTCCTCAGTTGGGAAAGCTGGAGGAGAGACAAAGATGAGAGCCTCTACCTTCACAGTCTTTTACTACTGTATGACTTAGGGATCTTGAAACTGTTTTCTTACCTTTCTGAGGTGTCAGTGCTAGCACACAGTTTTTACTATACAGTGAAAGAGATGTTGAAAAAAAGGCCAACTTATCCCTCCACCACATCCCCTCCCAAAAACAAGTTTTATCTATTAACTCCAGGGCACGGAGTGGGGAAATGGCAGCCCTATCCCTGCCTGCAAAGGCCATGCAGGCTGCTTTTGGCAAGTTACCCACTTCCATTTTCTAGAAAAGGTGGTTTTGTTCTTCAGAGGTGGGTGTCAGTGAACGTGGTGTGCTCTTTGGTGACGGTGCTGAAGCCTTTGATGACATTGACAAGATCCTCTTCATCTACATACTGTAAGGAAGGGAAAAAAGAAGCATGTCAGCCGAAGCTGTACCAGACTAAAGCGGATTCCTTCATTTCTTTTTCCTCCTACCCACTAAAAATAATTCCTAAATAGATAAATAAGTGCATTTCTAATGTCTTCCCTTTCCTCCCAGGATAAGAAAAGAATCTAAAGCATTCAAGCACCTGAATCCAAGCCAATTAGATTTTCACAGTAAGCAGTAAGTTAAAAAAAAATACAATCGATTACTTCAATTGCTCTATATATATCTGACAAATGGTCAATAATATAGTGTTTGTTACTGGGAACTTGTAAAAATACATGTTTACATTTTTGTTTTGTGTAACAACCACATCACACATGATTTAGGTAAGGTTTTGTCCTTCAAGCTTCCAAGAGAGTGTCTGAGCTTCCAACTGCACTCCTGCATTAGGCCAGAGACAGTTGAAAGCAGGAGAGAAATAAACTGTTTCCATAGCACTAAGAGGGCACTAGCAGTGTTACTGCAGGTTTGTGTCCTGGGCCACTACAACCATTCACTATATTGATTTGCAAGCTGGACAAAGGGATGAACCAAACTCTGAAACCACCATTCCTAAGCTACTGAGTGTAATAAAGAGAAGAACTGAGTCAAAAGCATTGCAGGAGGTTTGTTTGTGAGAGCAGCTGAGCTCATGCTGTCAGGGTTGTCTGCCAAAAGGAAATGCAAGTTTTTGTTTTCCTGCTCCTGCCACTCCTGAAACTCATGGGAGTATTTTTAAACTCATTCTAACATGCACATGGAGGGATTTGCAACCTAAACTAAGTCATGGTGTCAGCCCAAGATAAGTGGGTAGACCAAGAGCTTCCTCTCAGCAGCAGGAAACTTTTCTTTCTACTAATGAGATCGTAGAGAGGTACACCCTGGGTGAGTTGTTAGTCCCCAAGGAATTAAATCACAAGGATGTCTTGTGAGAAAGGTCTGAGAAAATGGCATGGCTGACTCATGGTGCCATGGTCATGGAATTGGGAAGTCCATGAGCTGCAGAGTGCAGGCTGAAGGTTAACCTGTACCTATAGGGGTTTTGCCTAGAGTTAAGTTACCACTACCTTCTTAATTTAGCCTTATCAGCTCCCTTGGTCCTGCTTTTGGGGTCTAAGTGGGTTTGGCAGTAATGGAACTGGCACCCCTATACTTTGATATGCCTATATGTTCCAGCCTTCCAGCTGTTCAGTGTACTGAATGTGAAAGTCTGAGGAAGCTGCTTAGATTTATGTGCCAGACTATCCTCCAGTTCACTTGCATTTTGGACAAGATCCACTCACTAACTTGCACACTCCATCTAATTTTGTTACTACCTCACAGGCCCTTCACCCCCATGCTGAGTCCTTTTTGGGAACCTTAGTTTTCATCTTTTTCAGGAAGCAAACTCGACCCCTGAACCCCTTCTCATGCATTTGGTCAGGGAAGGGTAGAGGTTAAAAAGCCTGTTTCCTGGTGACAAAGAGGAAGGGAAGTCATCACTGTCCTTGGCTTGAAAATCGTAATGTCTTGTATCTGTGTGTTCAGATCCCTGTTGATGACACTGTCTAGTCCTGTCCTATATTAAAAGAGAAATACTTTGCCTGCCCCCCCAACATCATTCTGGTCCCATGTGGGCAGATTTTGAATTCATTTGTCACACATGCCAGGAGATCTGAGCATTCACATAATCTCTGCACTGTGACTGAGCAGAGGACAGAAAGTAGGTCTCATCAGCAACTGAGTCCCAATTAACAGAACAGGAGTCACTAGAGCACAAGCTCCTGCCTCTGGCATTAAATGTGTGAAGGATGCCAAGACATCCCACCTCAGCCATGGACATTTGCTGAAATGCATGGGAAAAAAAAGCCCACCAAATAGAAGGGAATTCTTCAAGGTGCATTTTCTTGGTAGACCATAGAGTTAATAGTCCAATGGAAGCCACAAAGAGATGCACATGGATCCCTTGCATCCTGTAAGAGCAGTGTGTGATCACCTGCAACTCTAGAAGAGACCAGTAGACTTAAAGAATTTCAAGGATCTAACCTCTGCCCATCTCCTTCCAGGCCTTTTGGCTGTATCTCCAGGAACTTTTGATACTTAGACCTCTTTATGATTCCAACAGAACAGACAAATCTCTAGCAGGTGACGCACAGCAGCATCCCAGAGGAGCAGGAGCCCTTACCAAGCCACGGCCAGTAGTGCGATGGTTGTGAAGGATGGCATCCCAAGGCGATTCTTCAAAAGTCTTCTTGTCGTAGAGGTCGAGCAGCTGGCTGACACTGCGATGGAGAGAGGCGGGGGAGTACGTGCGACTCAGCTGGCCCTGACTCGGCCTCCTCCCCCCAGGTGCGATACAGACACTGCGGTTGCTCGTGGGAGAACCAGCCCCTGGAATTTTCGTATCTGCTAGTCCCTGTGAGGAAGACACAAAGTAATAAATAAAAAAATAAAGGGCATGGTTTTAAATACTTTATCAGAACAAAAACAAAGCAGGAGTGGAGGAGAACAGAGAACACCATGCCTCAAAAATCATGCACAGTTGTAAACGGAAAAAAACCCAGACCTCTCCCCACTGCAGAACAATCATATCATTAAAAACAAAAACAAACCACCAACATTAAACCAGGATTTTCCCCAATTTTTTTCTTTTCTTCTTCCTAATTTTTTTTTTAAAGTACCAACAAGCATAAGTCCAAATGTTTTTGATTACCAGAATGATAGCCCAGACTTGCATAGCAAGGGGATGTTTGCAGACCTTTTCATGACCAGGGGAAAAACCATTCACCCACCAGGAGAAACATGCAGTGTGAGATGCTTTTGTGCATGCTTGGGCCATCTGACACATCACACGTCTGGCCACTCTGCAAGCTGAGGACTCTACCTCAAAGTGCATCGTGTATCTTTTGAGAGTGACACTGCTTGATGAATCGGACGTGTCAGCAATAGTCTCAAACTGAGATTAAAGAGAGGGAGGAAAAGCATTAGGGCAGGGCAAGGTGCAGTGTAGCAGGATGTGGCAGTAGGGGAACTGGCAAAGCCCAGGCACTATTTAACTTTTAAGTGGTCAAGTACCGTGTGGGCAGCCAGCACTGCTCGCCACGACCTCACTAACAATTGTAAATTGAGCCATTTTGCCACTCCATAGTAGCTCTGTCCTAACTTCTCAGATCAGTCCTTCAACTGCTACACTAAACAATCTTCCTTTCTATTAAGTTCATGAGCTTCTGGAAAAAGAAAAAAAAAATTAAAAAAAAGAAAATAAAAGAAAGGGCAGGAAGATGAAAGGGAATTGAGCAGGCATGCCAACAGCAAAGACATTTTAAAGTCAAGAGGAATAACATAAGATGACAGACTGTAGAGGAAAAGGAATCAAAATCATGAGACCAAAAAAAAAAGTTTCTTATGCTCTTAGCCTTTGCCAGGAGAAGGGGCACACTGGAAATCCCATTGTTTCCAAGAGCTTCTTGGTTGAGGCACAGATGCAGTGTCTTGGCACCGAGACAAGAAGGAACAGAATGCGTGAAGGATGCAGGAGTCACTATGCTGCTTGATGGCACTCACAGGAAAAAGAAGCTGAGAAGTGACAAGAAGAATCATCTCACGGCCTGTGCCTGGGAAGAAGCATGGAAATTGAAGGCATGGCTGCTCCCATTCTCAATCCCATAACAATTGCCGTATTTCTTTTGTTTTGCTTTTTCAAGGGGTAGGATAGCACTACTATGCTACATGATGGGACATGTTTTTTACGTGTTCTTTTTCAGAATAACAATTTTTCATGATAAAAACTATACAAAGCCTTCCTCTTTATCACTCTCCAGTAGACCTCCTCCCATGTCTCTGATGGTCCCCCCATGGGTCTATGTGCACAAACACACACATGCATTTTGTGAAGTTCCCTAGTTTTTTCCCTGATTACTCTCACTGTACTCCAAACCTTCCTGGCATGCAGCTTGTCCTAGAGCAGTCCAGCTAGGTGGTAGATGGATGCTGGCAAGAAATAATGCCTCTCCCTAAGTCTTGTTCTTTGCAGGCATATCTCCTGGATACCTGACAAAGACTGTCAGATTGATCCTGGTTAGCCATCCACAGCAGGCAGCTGGGAACACATGAAAGGTTCCTCTGAAAAGCACATTTTATCACCTACCTTCTCACAGCACGCCAAAGGCTTCTCAGCTCTATTGCAGATGTCAGCTAACATGTGGTGACAGCAGTGGCTTTGCATTTTCTGTGACTCGAGATCCAAAGTTTGTCTGAGGCATCAGAAGCATTTCAGGGCCTGCAGACCAGGTGCCCCAGGGCTTTGTTTGGACTAAGCACCTGTAACCTTGCTCTCTGTGCCCATGTAGATATGGCCCACATGGGACCAAATGGTCCTTTCCCTACACTGAACAGCCTCCAAGTGTGCAACAAAATGTTGGAAGGAGGAAGAAAAAGTCTGTGTGTGTGTTTGACGGAGCAGATAGAAGTATAACATCATGGATACACAACACTGCATTTTTCCAAACGTACCGGATGGGTTTCACCTGATGAATACACACTCATTGGTGATGTTCTTTTCTGGAGTGGAACTAGAGGAGGCCTGTCTCGTGCATAGGGTTGCTTGTGGACCTTCCTCTGAAGAATTAAGGAGAGAAGAATAGCCAAGAGGATCAAGCCTAGAACTACCATCAGCACTGCAAACCACAACTCGTTGTAGAATTTTGCATGTTTGGACTCTGCTTTGTCCTTCTCTCCAGGTGTTGTCAAGATCAGACCTGTAAAAAGAGGGATTAGGGGAGAAAGGGACAGTTATTTGAAGAAGCATTTAACAATATGCTATCCCTTTCCTCGCTAATAAATTAGCCAGAAATTTAAGTAATTTTGTCGTCATGTGCTTATTTGCACTTATGTTCAAGATGGCATAATGGTTCAATATGCTAGCGGGCAGTAATAAAAAACTTACTACCCTCAAGAGACCCTGCTTAAAGCTCTGGCATTGCTGCTTAGGCTGGAAATCACCACTGCATCAGCAGCTCTTCCGAACGGAGGTGGTGGTGGTGGAATGTGAGGAAAAAAGGGTTCTCCAAGTAACCTTGAAGAGTGGAAATTACTACAGTAATTTCAGAGCAGTACAGAGGACATTCTCTCCAGAACAACTGTGCAGTTACAGGCCTGTGCAGTTAACAAAAGAGAGGGAGGAAGGCTTTAATACATTAATACAAAAGCAAGCAACATGAAATATTTTACTAGTCCTTCTCCCACCTGCTAGAAAACAAAACAGTCACTTGGTTGGCTTTACTCATACACAACACAAGTGTAAGACACCTCAGTGACAGGATTTCTGGTTATTTGCAATCCTACATGTATAACCAAACTCTTGGCCAAGGAATTTGCAAAACCTTTGCTTGTAAGCCTCCTCTGCAAGTTGCCTATGGTGCCATTAAAGTTTTCAATAGACTTTGGGTAAAAGCAGCAACCAAAAGAACAAAGAGGCAGAGGGTGGAAGGTGGTGAATGTAGAGCAACTGAAAACATTTTATAATGCCTTTAAGGTAGCCTTGCCTGAAATTCTGCAGGATAATGGAGTGAAACCATGAAAAGGGATATTAGGGGAATGCAGAGTAAAGAGTAGTTGCAAATATAAGGCAGATCTATTTTAAAAAGCTGGACAAGATGCTACACTCAAAAGAACTTAATTAAACCAGTTAATTAATTCAGTTTGAAATGGTTCAAACTTAGCTTTGGTTCACAAAAAACTAAAGAGTTAAAAACCCTGGAACCTTTTACTGTTAGGCATCTACTACTCAATGTCACTACAACAAACTCCCTCATTTCCTCTAAACAGGCCAAAGCCTTGTGGCCAGAAGGGAAATGGCAGGTGTTATAAACTGGGTCTTGACAACATCTAGTTTGACATTCTGATAAACTGGCCAGGGGAACACATCCCAGGTGAATCTGGGTTGATCACAGGAAAGGAGCAAGCGGATGTCCCTTACTGGGTTGGGTGGGATACTGGAAGGAGAGAGGATGTGTATTTTCACTGTCAAACTAAGGGGGAACTTCGGAGGACAGGACTGAAATTCAAGATGATTCAAATTTGGAAATTAAATCTGGAAGCGAACAGATTCTATTTGGCAGGAAAAAGCACAACATTTTGGAGCAACATACTTAGGCAAAAATAAAAGAAAAAATATTACATATCTGAGGAGAGGATCTGAAGCTAATTGTGAGAATTGTCCCACCTCTGTAAGCATTCAAGGCCAGGAAAGATAAGGCTTTGAGCAACCTGGTCTAGTGGAAGTTGTCCTCTATGGCAGGGGGTAGGAAGCAGATGATCTTTAAAGTCCCTTCCAACCCAGCCATTTTATGATTCTATCATGGTTGGACTCAATGATCTTAAAGGTCCTTTCCAACCTAAAGGACTCACGATTCTGTGATGTAAAGGAACAGAAATCCCTACATGGCAAAAAAGCACATTACAGACATACCTCATACACAAGGCACTAAGGAGGCCCCTGATACTGCAGTGAGATGCCATCCTGCCTGGCATCCATGCACTACGTGTCAAATTTCAAGCACAAACACATCAAATGAACAGGTGCTAGGTAATTTCTTCACTTATTTACCAACTCCCTCTCCAGCGTTGTACTTGATGACCGGTGTCATGGCACTCCCTTCATCAGTGATACAGGTCACTTGAAACAAAAAGGCTGAGCAAGAAAAATTAGAAAATACTGTCAGCAGCAGAAATAAAAATTCTGTAGGTGCTGCTTTGTTACCATGATTCACCAGCAAACAGCTAGCTCTAAAAAACCAAGGCAGGAATAGCACATAGCCCATCATAACCCACCTGAGTCCCAGACCAGAGCTTCACAATTCTTTACACATGGGTATTGAATTTCTAAACTGTGAACCATGGCAGATCATAAGCAATCGTCACTATGATGTTGCTACAAAATATGTTCCTCTTTCACCACTCAATTCTCCCTCTTCCAATGTAACTGGCAACTTTAATTTTTTCATCACTTTGCCCTAAATCCCTCATACTTCATTCATAGCTAAAACAAACATATTAAGAACATTTGAATTAAAAAAAAGAAAAAAAGGTATTAGCACCATTGTAGTAATCAGGAAGATAAAAAATAGATTACAAAATTCTTTGACATACGAAGTCCCAATGGCATAAAAACAGAAAATATTTTTCTTGCTGCTTAATCTTTTCCTTTTCTTCCCCGTTGATAGTTTTCTTGTATTTCAAAGACTGCAAATGGTTCCAAGAGCTACTGACTTAATTTGATTCAAATGAAAATTCAAGCTTCAGTCTTTCCTGAAACTGAAGATTTCTATACATTCCCCAGACCGTAGCCCTGAAGGATGGAACTGCAACACAGCTCTAGGATTTGGGAAAGCTTGACCCTCACACTGAATCAAAACAGCTTCACCCAGTCAGGTACAAGAGAAAGCTCAGCTCCATGGTTTTATTTCAAGGATTTGCTTAGATACATTTTGGCGTGCCTGTACGCTCCTTTGGTCTTAGCTTGGGATTGCAATGGAGGATTTTTTTTTAATTTTAGCACACACTAATATTAACTTAGCTCAACAGACTTTCCCAGAGAGGAAGCTGTAGGAAACTGACTTTTGTCAGATGTCCTTGGCAAGTAGAGCTCGGTGTCGAAGCCGCTGTAGATGCGCTGCCCGCTCTCCGTCAGCACATACTCCTTCAGGCGCCCGTTCAGCACGAAGGTGCGGCTCCAGTCGATGTGGATGGTGGATAAATTGCTGACCACGGAGAACGGAGCCATGTACCGAGGTGCTGCAAAACAAGGAAAAAGAGCTCATTTCTAGCCAGTAGGGTAGAAGTGATTCAGTGACTGAGTTATACAATGAATAGAAAGAGATTCTGCATGATACAAGCTCTCTGCCACGTGCACTCCCTCTCTCGCATATCCATGTGTATGATTAGGGAAGATACAAGCACTAAAGAAAAAGCTGCTCTAGCATGCCAGCCTCTGCACTGAGAAAGCAGAAATATATCCTGGAAACAAATATTGAAGTCCCTCCCTTTGCCTTTGTGTATGTGGTACAGACACTAAAACTGTATAAATTAAGTTCCGGCCTAAGGTAGAGGACAGGGAGACACAGGAGGTTGTGCAAGCCTGACTGCAGCAGGCTGGGCTATGGGAACTGCTGTGAAGAGGGCTCTTTTGCAAGCCCCAAGAAATTGCCAAGACCATCTTTTACATGAAAACATGGGGTTTGAGAAAAGCAAGAACAGATGGCAGGCAGACAGAAAAGAAACCCAGAACTCACTTCAGGGAGGAAGAGTTCATCAGTTGGGCTCAACAGCTTGCTGACAAAAAACTTCATTTGGGTTTGAGGTGGTCCTTTCTTGTGGTGTTGCCATTAAGCCATCTGCCCCGTATTTGCTGGTTTGTTCATAAGAAAGCTGCTTGTCCAGCTGCACTTTGCTGCTAATTGCCCACTGTCACTAAAGCAAGCCTTGGAGGCAAGAGGAAGCAGTCAGAGGGACTCAAGGAAGGAGACAGTCAGAGGGATTCTGGAAACCTGGTGTGAAGAGGTCAGCAAGGCAAGAAAAGCAAGACTGAAAGAGGAGGACTTTGGACCTAGAGGGTAGGGGTTTAAAAATTGCTTTAAAATCCTTTTGTTCTATGTGTCTCACCAGTTCCTTATGAATTTTCTCCATTTAGAAGATCATAATCATGTTCCAGCCTTTTAACTCACAATTTAATAAAACACAGCTTTGGAGATAAGGGGTCTTTCTTTTGTTTGCTTGTTTTTTTGTTTGGTAGGTTGGTTTTTTGCAGTTTTTTGGGGTTTTTTTCTTTTGGTTCTTTGCTTTATTTTTGGTGCGGTTTCTTTTTTTTCAGTGGTGACATTAAAGAAAATCTGGGCCTGTTCCACCTGAAATTTTCAGCTAAGGATGTATCAGATTACAGATTTTTAGTAATTACTTGGCAGAACTACCAAATGATGCAAAAGGGATTTTTAGAAAGGTGATTCTGAAATCTTGACATGAGATAAAAAGTGAACATCATCTTTGCCCTGACCTGACAGACCAAGATGAAATGCCCATCTCATCTGTTATGGAATGACTCTGGCTACAGCACTATAGATCTTTTTAATAAAAGCTGATGTTAGACTACTACAAATTCAGTTTTGATGGCAAAATCTATTCTGCCTGAAGGCACAGGTCCTGCATGTTTAATTTCCATGCATACCCTCACATGGCCTTAAAGCACTGCCTGCAGTGGTTGGACAGCAACGAATTCTTACTTCAGTGTTCACAAGCATCCGGTCATTCAGATGACATCCAAGGAAAACTTTTATGACTCCTAGCAGAAGTGTGGCATGAATTAGGACAATAAGATTGTTCCTGAAAACAATCACCAGGTGTCTTTCAAGATCTCCCCTTTTCCAAGGGATTATTTATGGCAGTATATTTATTACTACACATCACCCTTCTGGTAATACTTGAACATTTTATGTTCTGCAGCTTTGCTGCCCATTTTCAGTAAAATAAAAGGTTTCCAGGCTCCCAAGATAGAGGATGTGACATCAGATGATGAGCAAAGAAATATTTTTGAAGGAATGAGCAGTTAAGCCCCAGAGCAGAATTTCAATGAATGTGCAGCAGAGATGCAGTGACCAGGGACATGGAAGAAGAGCTTTCTGGGAACCTCCTCTTTCCCAGAGGTGGGGAAGTCATTTGGCTCTGTGCAGCCCCAGGCCTCAGAAGCAGGCATAACTGGTTGGTGAACCATTTCTCATACTCACGCTCCTTTTCCGTAGTGAATCCGATCCATTCGGAGGCGCTACTGCCAACAGAGTTGTAGGACACAACTCTCAGGTTGTAAGTTGTGTAAGGCTCCAGGTTGGACACGTTGGCACTCTGTCCTTTCCCTGTGTACTTCACCTCAGTTGGGCCAGGACTGCAAGCCTTCACTGCTGGCTGTAGGTTCAGAGGACACGCCATGTACACGTGGAGCTCATAGCTGAGAACAAAGTTGAGATTTTGATGAATGAAGGGCCTCAATAATATAAAAGCCAATCCTACATTTCACCCTGCTGCTGTCTGGCTACTGGAGAAGAATAGACCTGATCCCAGTTTTTCTCTTGGAGATTTTGGTCCTAACTGTCAGATAACTGAGCAACTGTGGTGGTCCGTAAGTCACACTGACAATGAAACTGTTGATGCTGGTTACCTTGCTGCTCACTTCCGCAAGTCAGGATTTTTGCCTAAGTAACTCCAGATTGCAGCTATCTCTTCACCGCCAGTTGAACTCAGAACTATTTGACTACACAACCACAGCTGAAAACAAATTACCTCCACTCACAACAGCTCACCCTTTCCACCTTCATCCTCCCCAATATCCTGCTCAGGAGAATAGCAATCACATGCAGTGCATGTAAACGCTTCCCAGATGGTGTTCAGGCCACAGGGAATGTCACCACCAACATGCCAAGGAAGGAAGACAACTGCCACCACTGTTCAGTGCTCTCAGCCATGCAATTCCAGCTGAAACTGTTCTAGCACCACCTCCAGGCAAGGTGTGCAGGTTCAGCTGGGTGGCATCGCCTACCTGGTGACAATGCCATTGGGTGACTGAGGCGCACTCCACTGGAAAGAGGCGTTCCTGGAGGTCACGGTGCGGATCTGCGGCGGAGGCTGCTCTGAGGGCGGAGCTGGCTGCGTGGTGAACTGAGCCATGGGTCCTTTGCTGCAACAGTTGAAACAGGTGCAGGCCTCCACGCCAATGGAGTACGTGGTGAAAGGTTTTAGCCCATGTATTGTCTGTTGGGTGGCAGTCCCTTCTGACAGCTGTAAAAATTAAGAGGGAACTTGTCACAGCTTCAAGCACCACAAGTACTAAATAAGAGTTACAGAGGTGAATTAACCCCAGAAGAAGACAGGCAGAAGATTCTGCATGTCCTTTAAGTCTGACACCAATGCAGCGGTTGTGTAATGGGAACTCTACATTTTTCTCCCATTATGAAGCTAAAGGACACACTTCAAAGGAAAAGACCACGCCATCAATGGCCTCAAGACGTCTTTAGTTGAGCCGTGACCACTGTATGTCAACTGCAAATGTCATTCTCAGCAACAGAGAAGCTTAAAACCACTAAAGAAAGACTGGGATATGCGGTACTGAAGCAGAAAAGAAATTAGTGTGGAAAATAGCTCCATGATAAATGTACTGGCAAATAATCATGCAAATTTCACAAGGTTCCTCAGTGTGGAGGCAGGAAACAGTGCTGGGCAGCGTGACACCAACGTGGCTGGTGGGTCAGGTCCCTTCCAGACAAGAGAATGTGCTCTCTGGTAGGTACATCTAAGTCAAGGGCCAACATGACGCTGTTCTGCATTCAAACAGACACTGTGCTGGGTGAGCCTGTTAGGAAACTCCCCTAAGCTCAGCAAGGGAGACCTGGCAGTGCTGGCTAAGGAATCAGTGCCCTGTTCTGAAACTGCTCACAGGAACTGCCGCTTCACCTTTTTGATGTAGTCATTTGTTGGTATAGCTTTTTTTAAGCCAAAGAAATAAAAATATGTAGAAAACACCAACAAGGGGCAACATCTGCTCTCATTTGGCAGCATGTGATTTAGCAGAGTTCAGCAAAAAATAGGAAGGAGAGAGTCAAGCAAGCAAAAGGAAGCACTTGGTACTTCTTGATGCCAGAGTCAGAGCCGAGCCAGCAGCATGGCAGGTGTGAGGGAATGGAAATGGAAGGCCATGCAGGCACCAATGGGATGAACTGGCTGAATCAGACACAGACACAGCCAAGTGCACTGGAAGGAATAAATGGGTAATGTGAAACCAGTAGACAGCTTAAGCTCACGGACAGGACAGTGCATTGCAGAGCAGCTAACAATGGAAAACCAGGAGAGGAAGGCAGTCTGTGACCAACAGTAGTAGCTTGCAAGAACAAAATTGTTAAAGCTAGAAAATACAAGTGGAAATGGAAGTACAGAAAAAGTGCTGACAATACTCACCACCACATCAGTCCCTCTGGTATCATTAGAAAACAGCCTGTAGATACTGACCACCCCGTTAGGCTTAAGAGGGGGGCTGATGCTCACCACAGCCACAGTGGATGCCACCGTGTTGAAGAGGGGAGCTCCCAGGCCCTCGGGAGGGGCAGGGCCTGTCCGGCAGCGGGACCAGCTGCTTGGCGTCCGGCCCACGGAGTTCACTGACCACACCTTTGGCACGAAAACAAAGAAACTGTTACCAAAGGACTCAAGCCTACAAAACATCTGCTTTTAGCCAGAGGGGCTACTACAGCTCTACTGACGCGGGGTAAAACATGGCGCAATGGCACCCACGGGAAATGTCCCTTGATGGCCACCCAGCACCTGTGTTGACCCAATGGTTTTTCAGCAGAAGAGTGGAATATTTCCCACTGCCACACTTAGGGAAAAGAAGCAAAAGTCATCTCTCAGGCAGTGTGTGCTCCCACGTCTTCCTCATACTTGATCCTCACACTCTGAATTCCCACCACTGTCTGTGTCATACCATGCCAAGAGGACTCCTGGCGGAGCTGTGATCAACAAGGACAACGTTTTCAAAGACATACTGATATCTGGTCCTGGCAGTTTCTCCCTTCTGCACACTTTCTTCATGTATGCAGGCAGACCCGATGAATTCAGCCTGGCGTTGGGTGGCACTTAAAAGTTGCATTCACCTTGACTGAATCACGCAAGCCAAACTCTAATTACTCTTTAGAACCAGTGAGTTTTACAGGAACATCCTTCTCTTAAAAATATTAATATATCAGTTATTTGGCAACTTTTTCAGTAACTCTTAATATAAATAAAGCCCACTGAAGTGTACAGTTAATTCAGCATCTCTCATTTATTTTCACAACATTTGCTTTATTGCATAAGCACAAAGGCAATGACTTCAGTTCCAAGATTTCAAAAATTACCAGCTTGAATTAGGCCTGATTAAAACCCACATGTCTCTATGAACTATGCCCACTGATTTTGTCAGCTACCCAAAACCAGAGTGATCTGCAGACTACATAAAACTCAGCACTTATTAAACACACTCTCCAACAAATCTGCATGAAAATTAAATTTTGCTTTCATCAAGGACTGAATAAACATATGGAAGGATGTATAATCTTATTTATAAAAAAGCATTTGTATAATTAAACACGAATATCATAAAAGGTTGCCTTAGGTCATCATTTGCATGAGTAAGTAATTTGTAGAATGTCAGGTACAATAGACAGAATAGATGGATGCGTGAGCGTATAGGGTTAAATTAGACTCAATATTAGCCAACCACATAGTGATCAATCAGAATGATAGATCTAAATGGCAATACAAGAGGACTGTCTGAGCGATTTTTAGTGTAAGTATTCCTTAGTAAGCTTTCATGTCGAGCAGTTCTAACTACGGTAAAACACATTCTAATGCGATCTACTGTGGGCACTGGTCCTGGGGAAGGGAATGGTGGGACTTTGTCTTGAAAAAAAACAGGAGGTTTAGAAGTAAGAGGTCTTCAAAACTGACCCTGAGTCCTTCCAGCTTGCAACAGTAGTTTCTAAGAACACAGGACACTTCACAAGGAGCCTAGGGAAGGAAAATGGATAAAAAAAACTACAGTGGCTTTGAAGGCTGTGGTTCTGCCAGTTGCAAACCCAAAGATCTTTCCTGATTCCATGAGTAATGTACAGAATATCCTAAGTACAGATGATGCCCTGCAATAAAAAGCTCGGCCAAAGCACTTTCATTTCAGTGGAATCAGTAATACATCTCTGTTGTGAACTACTCATAAAGTCAAACTCTGTTCACTTTACTGCAGCAGGTCAAACCCCGTATCTCAGTTCAGTTCCAGCTGCTCCAAAGATTTACCCACAGTCATTCATCTCAAGGGGCATATTTCTTTGTAGAAAGAATAAACCACATATGGAAAGAGCAGCTCTGAGTGTGGCACTGGCATGGGCTCAACACTTACCTGGGCTCAAATGCTCCCATTATATCCAGGCTGTGGCCTTAATGAGCACAGAGCATAACAGTGCCAGACCTGACCTGCTGAGCAAGCTGCCCACAGCTAAAGTGAAGGTGATGAGTTAGGAACAGAGCCTTCCTGTGTAGCACAGGAATTCAACTTCAGAATGGTATTCCCAAGGAATTTAGGAGGAGAGAGGGATGCAACTCACTTGGCAAGCAAACACTTCACCGAGGGTTGGATGGAGATACCCCCCTTCATCAATCTCTCACCTATCATAGGTGCCTACACCTTGTCTTTCAGGAAGAAGTCTTAATTCACAGAATCACAGAATAAGCTGAGCTGGAAGGGACCCACAAGGATCATCGAGTCCAACTCCTGGCCCCGCACAGGACCATTCCCAAGAGTCACACCATGTACCCAAGAGTGTTGTCCAAATGCTTCTTGAACTCTGTCAGGCTTGGTGCTGTGATCACTTCCCCAAGGAGCCTGTTCCTGCTACTAGGAAAGGGCCAGGAGTCAGAAAAGGCCACTGTCACAGAACAGAGTGAGGATTTCTTCTCCATCCCAAGCAGCGTGTGGTCCTCTCGTGCCACAGAACTGGGAGATTCGTAGCGGAGGTGAGTCCTTCTGACCCTAGGACACTGTTCCCCATTATCTCATTTGCTCTCATATTTTGCACAGGACTGATGCGCATTTTGGAGGAAGCAAAAGAGCAAAACAGAAGGCTTGAAATTCCTGAGTGCTTCTACTGTCACAGCAGCCCAGTCACCACTGGGAAAAACCAAGAGAAAGAAGGATAATGACAGTGGGGAGGCCATCATTTGTCCCAGTGCTGATTTCTGCTTCCACAGCTGCATCCAGAACTTCATTACTGGGTGCCAGCAGCTTTGAATTGCTTAAACAGAGATAAAGACATATCCTGCCCTGAAAACTGTGGACAAAATAATGGGAACATGATGTGCATATGAGTGTGTGGGTGCTCTGAGCCTGGGAATGGGCTGAAACCAGGAGAAAAGCAACAACAATGTTTTTGGAGAAGCACTGCTGCCTTCCCTCTTCACTGTTGCAGTGCCCTGTATCAGATACCACAGCTGTGGGTTGGGAGCCCGACTGAGGAAGGGACACCCTGCTTGTGTGAGCAGGGGGGTGACGGTGACATGCAGATACTCCTTACCTGGCTCCTGATGCACTTTCATCTCCTTCCTTAGGTGAGAACAATGCGGCAAGGCCTCTTGTACTTGAGCAACCTTCAAAGCATCTTCCTGAGCTGATGGTGCTGTCCTCACACACTGCAGTTCATTGCCACCTCATCGCCAGGTCTGGGGTCATTAGTGTGGCCTGGGGTTCTAATAATGGTCTTGTAAGAACAATGCCAATCTAGTGCAGCCTGGAGGAGACTGAGGGGACACCTCACCATGGCCTGCAGCTTCCTCATGAGGGGCAGTGAAGGGACAAGCACCAATCTATGCTCTCTGGTGACCAGTGGCAGGACCCGAGGGAACAAAGCGGTGTCAGGGGAGCTTTAGGTTGGATGTCAGGGAAAGGTTCTTCACTCAGAGGGTGGTTGGCCAGTGGAACAGGCTCCCCAAGAAAGTGGTCACAGCACCAAGCCTGACAGAGCTCAAGGAGGATTTGGACAACACTCAGGAGCATGGTGTGACTCTTGGGGTGTCCTGTGCAGGTCCAGGAGTTGGACTTCAATGATCCTTGTGGTTCCCTTCCAGCTTGGGAGATTCTGTGAATCTGTGACTCTAAGGTCATGCCCTCCCACACTACAGCTAAGTGGTTAAAGGACTCCTTCAAGAGTCAGGTAATTGAGATTCAATCACATGCTCCAACAGAGGCAGTTGAGCCTGCTGCCCTCTGGAGTGGGAATGCCCAAGTGGATGATCCATCTCTGTTCTTGGGATGCTCTCAGTGATCCCTTTGAAGCTGTTTCATTTTGCATGAACACAGTAAAACCGAGGTTGACTGGGCAGAGGAGGAGCAAGCAGGAGCAGACATGATTCCCCAGCCCAGTGCTTCCCTAAAGAGCTCGAGGGGGAGTCGATGTCCACATCATGCTGCCACATGCCTGTCTCTCTGGAAAAAAAGGCTAAGGCCATGGCCACATTTGTGTGGGCCTGACAGACAGACATGCTCTGAGCCTGCCTTCTAGACAGACACCAGCTACTCAGCCCTGCCAAGACATGTATCCAGCAGAAACCCCCTCGGTGTCTGTGAGACTGTAACGCTAGCTTCTGAGACAGCTGTGACAGCTAAACAGGACTTCTGAGGATCTAAATTCCAGATTTACACTGACCTAAGCTGGATTCCCTTAACTCCCTTTGCTTCTGCTCAACCATCTGTAAAAGGATGGATGGTTATAAAAATATTTCCCTGTGAGAATCGCTGTCCAAGTAAATCCTGGTCAGTGTTTGGAAACCCAGGGCAGTAAATCCCCAGAACTGACTGCAGATGGAAATGCTGGTGTTTAGCCACTTCTTTGCAGGAAAAGATCGGGCAGCATGGCAACAAAATCCACAATGAGCAGTGTCTTTAAAATCAGAGGTCATAGCTTCTCAAAAAGTCACCACTAAACAGTCATGGATGGAATCTGTTGCCTGACTAGCCTGGTTTAACTGAAATTTCATGATTTAGACTTCTGTAAAAAGCTTTCTGAGGTAAAAAAAATCTTTCTAAATTGTGATATAATCCATGCAAAAAATATTCAACCTCATTCATAGAGAAATAAAAAGAGCTTAATAGGCAGCAGTATTACCGTCTTAGAATTATGAAGGACAATATAGGAACACGGGGCAAACAAGAAGCAATCACATCTTAGGGATGTATTGAATGACAAAACACAGACAGCAGAAAGCCAAGAAAAGTTTCCTTTATCTTGACTTTCTGAATATTCTGCCTCAACAAGCATTAAGTCTGACATCATGGTGCATGGCTCAGCACCCTGCCAAAAGATGCGTTGTTGTTAATGGCTGCACTGTCCCCAAAAAACCAGGAGAGGGCTCTGAAATCAGCTACCAACGGTTACTAATTAATGTTTTACCAATCTGCTGGCCCCTGGCTCAGACTGCACTTTGAAGTGGAGCTAGGGAGAGAAGAGAGGGAGGAAAACTCTCTGGAGACCATCTATTCAGAGGACTGAAGAATTCCAGTTACAGGTAACTAAGCTTGGTTTTTTCCATCATAAATTGAGCCTTCACAGATCTCTGCTCCTGGAAGAAACCTGTGATCAGTCACTCAAAATGATCACAGGACAACCTCAAGGTTCATCGGCACAGCAAGAAGTGGCAACACCTATGAGGAGCAGGATGGGAAAGCTCTGAGAAGAGAGTCACCTTACTACAGTGAGCCTGTTCAGGCTTAGTAGAGCTAACAACTTCTGCCAAAAGGGCAGAAACAAGGGCACCAAAATCACCTTGGACATAGATACAGAAAAATCATGTTACTGTAGATGCTGAGAGTGGAAGAAGCCCATGAGATGACTTCCATGCCTGAACCACACAGATTCATCTGCTGCAACACTCTTGAAACCCCATATCTGTAGTGAGGAGTCTCTGAACTCAAACTCCTGCAAAGGGGACCCTCGAGCAGCCCTTACTGGGGAGATCTCACTGGGCAGAAGGATGCTGGGGGCAGCTCGCCTCAATGAAGGCAGCAGTCCTGAGCTGCTCCTGACTTCCCACGTCAGGAAGAGCTGGGATACTCTGCATAGCATGGAGGCCAGATGATTCTCACCTCTCCTGCTTGCAAGAGAGCAAGCTAAAGAGATGATTATCAAGAAGCAGTGGCTTCTGGCTCCCTCCATGTCCAACAGGCAGCTTGTGCCGCTTCGCACTGTGCTTAGTCTGCAGTCCATCACAGGTGCCTTTCTGAGGGACAAGATCTCAGCTCTGAATGTGTCAGCAGCTTGCACCAAGTTCCTGCAGGCACTCAGGAAACAGCCTTTTGCCTTAGAAAAGGTTTCATTAGTGAGTCACTTGGCTTTGAGCACTGCTCAGAGCTGTAGGGAGTTATGTAGGGCTGTAGGTTCTGGGGAACCACAAGGTCAGACCAAGCCAGCCCTTTGACACATGCACATAACTCTATTTCTGTGTGAAAGAGTCAGGAACAACTTGGATCTCTGCTCTAGGGTTAGCAAAGACTTCATACACCTGTGACTGCTGGTCTTTCCAAAAAGGATTCAATGCTGGCACTGCTTGGCACATGCCAGGAGATACAAATGATAGCAGAGTGGTTTGTACCGCTCCTCTCTTTCTAAAGCTGTTTCATGGAGACTTCAAAGACCCAGCATTACTTTGAGACTTTGTTTTGGATTTCTTGACTCAGATTTGTTCAGTTTCTAACCCTGCACTTACATAAATGCAGAGCTTTCACAGTGTAATTCTTTTCCAAGATAGCAAGATATTTTAGGGTCATATAAGATCTGACATCAGTAAATTCAGAAACACAGCCCCCAGTTTTTGGTTATGTTCAAATAGCAATCTTCAAGAAAACTGAAGAGACCACAATCTTGGCTGCTTGAAATTAGAGAAAACCAAAGGACCTCCTTCTCACCATCAATTGCAGCATCCTTCACAAGTCTTTGTGAACTGACTGCTGTTCTGGCTGGCTAATTTGGAGTTACTTATGTGATGACAGCAGAGCTCAGAGCTCTGTCTACCGAAATCTTGCATTCAGCATTAGGATAATGTATTCATACCTGGGCACTTCAGTGTCAGGCAGGTATTAGAAAAGCATGCATTTTAAAAAGTAGGTGCAGTTTATAGTGGACAGAGCAAAGGCAAGGGAAAGAAAGTATGTGCTACGTTACAATGTAAGATGCAGCCAAAAGCATGTACTCTATTTTCATCTTCACAAGCTATTAAAGCAGGAGGGGCAATGTTCGTTATCTCCTACCACGACTCATATCTGATAACACCCTCGGGGGGGGGGGGGAGGGGGGCTATCTCTGTTTAATGGGCAATCAAGGACCCACCGCATGACTCACAGAATTGCATCAGCCCATTGTGAGATGCTCTGCCCAGGGGGAGGAGCCAAGCATTCCCACCTGGATATAATGTGGGGTCTGGAACAGCACAAGCAGTCCTTATGTACTGGATTCCCAGAGGACAAGAGCTATATAACCACCACTGGATGTTCAGAGGAGGACCAGATCTTTCTACTGGATCACTGCTTCAACAGAACCACTTCAAAGAGAACTACAGCCACCACCTTGCCCAGCAGGGTGTCAGATCAAGCTAGTATTTCTGTATTATTGCCTTGTTATATATACTAGTAAAGAGCTGTTATTCCTATTTCCATATCTTTGCCTGAAAGCCCCTTAATTTCAAAATTATAATAATTTGGAGGGAAGGGGCTTACATTTTCCATTCCAAGGGAGGCTCCTGCCTTCCAAACCAAGAAAAAGTATCACATCCATTCATGAGCAGGGGTACAAGAAGGTAGTAATCAAATGTGTGCTTTCTGATGCCTTCTCAGATTCATACTTCTCCCTCTTTGACATTGTTAGTCTCCTTATGGAGGCCATGAACATATAATGGGATAGATCTCAGGTCCAGACTTCTAGCACTGTGATAATTAGAGCCTCTTAACATTGCTATTCATCTCCACTGTTCAAATGCTAATAATAAAACTACTAAACCCATTCTGGAGAAGGCAAAGACAATAGGCAAAAACTTTGGGACTTAAACAAAATTACCAAATTTTAAAGGAACCTCATTCCATATGACATAGTATAATGCCCATAATTAATGAGAGATGTAAAAAGGTTTAACTCTAAAAGATAGAAAATTAAATAATTTGTTTCCTATGGGTATATAATGAGATAGTTACCAAGTTCCCATGAGAGAGATAAGCAGATATTAAAAGGTCTTTCCAATACCTGTAATGGCTAAGGGCAACAGCTAATTCAATAGATTCGATCAAAATCACCACTTCTTTCTTCGCTTCTGATTTATTACTTTGGCTGTAGTTAGTCATCACTCATTTTAGTTTGCTTTTCAGCAGTCATAAATTATGCCTCATAAATAAAAGGATACAATCAAGGAAATCATATCAAGCCATCTAGAGCCCTGGAGTATATTTTCCCCTGGTACTCACACTAATGTCTTTTTAAAGAATAGCTTGCCATGGTTTTGAATATGTCAGAATCACAATTTACTGAGAAGGGTCTTGCAAGAGTGCTGCTGTAAGAGTCTCACTGGTAAATCTGGACGCCAACAAACCCAGTCTAATATCTATATTTAATTTAATGAAAAAAAAAATCAAGCTTTTGTTGCATTAACACACCTGAATTTAAGACTGTGTTGACAAGAGAAACATACTGCCTCAGGTGGGGCTTAATAAGCAAAATTACATGGTTTCAAATGGCCCTTTTCCTTATCGTGTCCCTTCTACTAGGGGAAAGGAAGTTTCTCATTCTGCAAAAAGATATTTAGAGTAGGTGTCATCACTGCATCTGTGAAACAACATAGTTATGTCTGCTTTACTTTTCATAAGCTGAGGTCAAGCTTGGTAGTCTAATGCAGATGTAGTATGAGAAACTCTCTTTAAGTGGAAGCAGAAGCCTTGACAGAACAAACAATCTTACAAACAAGATAACAAGCAGGGAACGGAAGAAAGAACTACATTTTTTTTAATGCCTCTGCTTTGCAGTGCATCTTTCTGTCAGAGAGATGGGAAGAAACGGGAAATTAAAACAATGAAGAGGAGCCAGATATGAGGGGTACTACACATGGGTGACTATCCCTCACTGGTCAGTCAGAAAACCAGTTTTACCCCATTTTAAACTGCAGAAGTCACTGACCTGTTTGTCAGTAACTAAGTAGCACAAACTGGAGCTCAGCCAACAATGTGATAGATAGGCTGGTGAACCAAGTGTCCTTCCTGGCACTGGAAAGTGACCAATAGGGCTAACATACTCTACACCCCATGTAGTTGGTCCTTCCTTAATCTTCATGATTTTGCACCCATTCTTTTTATCTCTACAAAGTCAGAATATGATTTGTTTTCTCTTTGAGAGGACCCAGTACATATTTACCCTGGTGTGTCTCGGGGTGTTTCCTAGACCTTTCACTTGGCTGCAAAAACAGGAGGGTGAGAAGGACTCAGCAAACAGGAGGGATGCTGTGCCTCCAGCAGTGGTCGGAGGCAGACAGCTCCAGCACTGCAGACCCTGTTTGGTGCATTGAATAGTGCTCTTGGAGAATAAACCTCTGCAGGAAGCCATAAACCTTCCTGAAAAGGGACAATTGTAATTTTCTGTCTTTTACATGTTCTGTGCCTGCCAAATAGAAATAAGGATGTGTCCTAAACCAGGAAGACATTAAGCCATTAATCTAAAGAAGCAGTTTTAAGAACACAATTAAGTGCAATCGTGGAGGAGTGATACTGCATTTGCATGGAAATCACATCATACTGTAACAGCTCTGCTTTGCTCTAAATGCCACAAAGTCTCTGCTCAGAAGGGCCTTCCCTTAGCTGAGAAAAACAGGTTTGACTCTATAGGCTGCTATATGGTAGCACTGCACACCACGTTCAGTGGTGCCTGAGGAGGGCTTACACACTCTGCTTCAGAAATATTCAAGGAATCAAAGGATTGCACTTGCAAACTCATTAGGCCTCATGAGCTATAACGTTTGTTTAAGTCAGGGGGGGTTTCAGGAGATCACGCACCAGCACATATTTAATAGAGTTGGGGATATCAGGCAGAATTCCAACAAATACCTAAAAAGTGCTCTAGAAAATGCAAATATCTAAATGTACAACTAGACCAACAGAAGGAATTCCAAAGATCTAAGTGTTTTGGAGGATGGAAAAATTGGCACTGTATGCCACTTAAAAACCCACTGAAACCTAGCAGATGCTGATATGCTCATGCAGAACTGGCCCTTGAAGTATAAATGTGCTTCCTTGAAGAATAGTGGTCAAGCATTTCGGGGCCATAGTCCCTTTTGGCATCATGAGCTTCTAAACTCACTTCATCATTTCTGGAAGTGCAAATTTTGCACCTAGTTTTATAAAACCTAGTATTCAGCTGAAGTTTCCAGCAAAACAAACAAATTAAAAAACAACAAAAGAAACCAAGAAAACCCAATTAAAAAAACCTCCCAAAAAACCCCCAGATTCAAAAGTCCTGATTTCAGGTCCAAAGAAGCTATTAGAGCATTGAACTAAATCTCAATATCTCCAAAAATGCTGGAGAGAGTCCCATCACAGCACTTTGATCTTATCTGCATTCTGCTGGAGGAAATTCAGTTGCATTTAAAGTTTTATGTCCAGCAAACAAGCCTCAAATGCAGAGACAGGAGAATCAATATCCAGTTTAAGTGAAATATAAATCTGGGTTTCATCAGCATAATAGCAAAAGCCAAGCCCTACACTTACGAGTAACTTGTCTCACAGGCAAGATATAAATTGTCAACAATGGAGAGGCTCAGAGTAGATCCCAGAGGACTGCTGCAAGTGACTTAAGCAGAAGACAAACACATGCATTGAAAAAACCTCTCATGGTGAAATAAATGGCCACTGGTGAAAAAAAACCAAAAATGATTTAGAGTTCCAATCAAAAGCTCAGCCTGGTTATGGAGCAGAACCAAGATAAAAAGCTAAGTCTTGAATACAGCACAGTAAAGCATAGGAATCCAATCAAGGGGTTTCTTTTTTTTATTTGTCACTGATAAGTCATTACAAATGTTGGCTGAAGAAAGTCTCTGTGGTATCAACTTCCCAGAAAACAGCTTCTGACTGAGATAATTAAAAGTTAGTCCAGCTGAGAACATCGCACAGCCAATATCTACAATGTCCAGCTTGGAGAGTTTTTCTTCATCTAAGAAAGATTCCTAAAAAGTATGGTTTGGGTCTGCTACCAATGCTTGCTGTCTCAGCCCCATCTGCAGTTGAATTCACATTCCTCACAGATCCTGCCTAAAACAGCAAGGAAATCTGGTCTAACAACCGTTATGCTGACACAGGCTGTACAATCTCCATCCTTGCATCTGCAAGGAGGGAGAACTTGATCCAAAACTCAGCTGGACACAGCCCTGAGAGCCTGCTCTATCTGGACCTGCTTCAAGCAGGGAGTTAGGCTAGATGCCTTCTGGATGTCCCTTCCAAACTGCATGATTTGAGCCTACGACACATGTGCATACAGCAGCTGGATAGAATAATGTGATAAAGCAAGTTTCTAGGTTTAATTCTGCATGGTTTCTGGCTACTAAAAATGCAAAAGCAACAGCAGTGGAGCAGAGATACCAAAGAACATGATCGATATGGAACACTCTCATCAAACTTGCAGATGACACCAAACTGGAGAGACCATATCAGCTGACACGCTGAAGGGCAGGTCTGCCAGTCAGAAGGGCCTAGAGAATGGGAATTCCAGCAAGACAGGTGCAAAGTCCTGCTCCTGCAGAGGAATAACTTCTTGCAGCATCACAGGGTCAGCATTACTGACCCACCAGGGAGCACCTCTGCTTGAAAGGACATAAAGGTCTTGGTAGATAGAAAGCTGAACGCGAGCCAGCATGGTAATCTGGCAGCAAAGAAGGCCAACAGCCTGAGCCATTTAACAAAAGCACAGCCAGACAATTAAAGGAAGTGATTCACCTGCCTTTACTTAGTGTCTGTTTCGTTTTTGCCCCCAAATACGAGAAAGATATTGATAAATTGGAGTGAGTTGAGTGGAAGGCCACCAAGGTAATCAGGGGGTTGGAAGAGTGCCTGTAAGGAGAAGCTGTGGGACTTATGTTTGTTCAGCCTGGGGAAGAGATGGCTTTGGAGGGACTTGATTGCAGTCCCTCAACACCTATCCAAAGGCTAATGAGAGGGTGGATCCAGTTTCTTTACTATGGTATGTGGTGGGAGGGGACAAGAGAAAACATGTGTAAGTTCAAGCAAAAAAGGTTCAGACTGAATGTAACAAAAAACCTTTTTTGCAATGAGAATAGCCAGGCAGTGGGGCAGACTGTCTGTAAGGTTACAATCTCCTCCCCAAAGGTTTTCAAGATGCAACTGGATAAACCCCTGCAAAACCTCATCTGACCTCTTTACTGACCCTGCTGTGGGCAGAAGGTTGGGCTGGACAGCCTCCTGAGAGCCCTTTCAACCTGAATTATCTAGTGATCCTATAAAGCAAATGAGCCTGTAAAAGAAAGATTGCTCCACCTTGCTCAAGACATGGAATGCACCACTTCAGGTATATATGAAGCAAAACGAGAAGTAACATCAACCATCAACAGCAAATTCACTTTTGAACCACCCAAAACATGTGCTTGTCATTCTAATGACTAATTTAAAGAGAAAACAACCCCAGCCCCTCTTGAGGTAAACTGCTCAAAGATTGTAAATTAAAGATTAATTAATAATAGATCAGGGGAGGATGGAAAAAGAAAGAAAAAGTAATGAAATAAAGCTGCCTTCTGAGAACTAGAATTTCCCATAACAGAGACTTGCAGAGGCCCTGGAGGGCACACAGACATTTAAGATACACAGGCACCTTCTACTAGCCTAAACAAATGCTGAATGAATATATTGCTTGTATGAAATAATTTTCAGCTTCTCAACTCTTTAAAATACATTCACAATAATCATTCAGGTTCCAAAATGCTATTAACATTAGAATTGAGATGTATATGTTCATTGTAAGTGTAAAGTAAGGTTCTCAAAGTGTACTGAAATCATAATCAGAGCTGCTAAATAGCTTCAATTCCCACCTGATATTCGTACTCGGTGTAAGGCAGCAACTTGTCATCTTTGAAGGAGGTTGAAGAACCATTGTAAACAAGTGAGAGGCCTAAATTTACGTGGGCTTGAGTTGTTCGCCTCCTGTAAAGTTCATAGTACAAAATCTTCCCGTTTGGCTGCTTCGGGCCGGTCCACAGGATGGAAGCAGTCGACTGGAAGCCGCCGGCTGTTTGTATTTCAATGAGAGGGGCCGGCTGCACTGCCGGCGGCGCCTCCAGCGTCTGTGCCCATGCCCACTCACTGGAGGCACAGCCCAGCTCCGTGCAGGCTTGGAGCTGGACTTCGTACCTTCGGGAACACAAAGCGGGAGCGAGGTGATTAAAACGCTGCAGGTACAAATACAAACTGTGCGTGAGATCTGGCGGATTTCTTAATTTCCCTCGGTCTTTGGAAATTTTTAATAGGAACGCAGTTTGTATGAACACACAGATTATGTGCTGTGCCTTGCATAGCAAAGAGGAAGAACACTGTCTTCTGGGTTCTTCTTTGGGTATGGTTTGGTTTTTTTCAGAGCACAGTTAACATCTGCAGGAGTCAAGTGATCAAAATAATTTAGATTTTGATGATATAAATCAAAATGATGATTCATTGTAAGAAATGATTTGGATGTCATTTGAGAGCTTTAGAACTCCACTCTATTACTCTCTTTGGATTTAGATTAGTTATATGTAAATAGTAGACAAACTTATCAACCATGTAACACACACAAATTATGCCTACACAAATATATAAGGAAAGGTCAGGTAAATAATCAAGAATTACTGAGGAAGATACTACTTCAGTACCAAGTGTGCTTCCGTAGCAGAATCTGGTACCCTCTCTTAAGTTTTAGCTTTCACTTCATCACAAGTCACTTGTTTCCAGCTCGAGGGTTCAAACATGCTCCTGGTGTGACGCCATTAATATCAGCTCAGCTACACTGTGAATGGGCCAGCTACCATGAATTTGGTCTCCCCACCCTGAATGTTGTCAACTAAAGCCCTATTTATTCTCAATAGCAGACACCACGTGAAAGATACACCAGTACAAGATTGCAGGTTTTGGAGTCTATAGCAGAGCGTTGAATTACCCCTTCTATTAATTACAACCTACGTCAACACTATGCACTTCGTTAAGATGATATAAAGCTGGTGTTACTATAAATTTAAAAGAAAAAAAATCCTTGTTTTATTATTAGCTTTTTACCAAACAACCCCCGTGGGTCTGACTATCTGTTTAAGCAAGATGGCTGAGCTGTCTGCCAGCCCACTGCCCCACCCCGCAGCATTTATTCAACAAATGAGCTCTTCCAGACTTACCTGCTGTAGGGCTGTAGCTGTGCCACTATGTATGAGCGTCTCAGAAAGGAAACATGAGAAGCATCAAAGCCAAAAGTCTTCTTTCCTGTTTCACCAGGCTTGTGGATCGAGACTGTGTAGTTTCTAATATCACCGTTTACTTTGATAGGAGGATCCCAAGCCACCAAAATCTCACTGGAAGACCATGCCTGCAGCCTAGGAGGCAACATCCCAGATGGAGCAGAGGGGTTGGTTTTAATCTGAGCTGAGGGGCTGGTCACGCTGCCCTGGCTGTTATTTGCTGTGACAGTGTAGCTGTACTCCATGCCTGGCGTTAGGGTGAAATCAAGATACCGAGTTTCCAGACCAGAGTAAACAAGTACACCATCCCTCCTTAGGTCGTAGCTTGTGATTTTGCCATTGGGCTTATCTGGGAGCTTCCATGTGATTTCAATTGACTCCGAGCCCATGACCAGCAGCCTGGGAGCTTCCATATTTAATGGTGGAGCCTCCATGGTCATCACAGACTGGGACGTGCTAGAGGTGCAGCCCCCAGCAGTACAGGCGACCAGTGCAAAATCGTACTGCGTGTAAGGCTGCAGGTTAGAAACCAACATCTGCAAACTTTTGCCAGGATAATACTCTTCATTGCCTAATTTCAATATGTACTTGGTGATATCTCCATTTTGTATCTGGGGAGGTGCCCAGGATGCACTGATTTGAGTGGCACTGGTGGCCTGCAGAGATGGGGGGTCCACCAAGGCAGGAGCTGCTTCCAGTGTCCGTATTGCAGCTGTCCCACTGGTAGAACAGCCCCCCATGGTACAGGCAACCACTGCATAGCTGTACACTGTGTAGGGCAGCAAGTCCTCATCCACATAGCTGAGAGTAGCGGCGTCGAAGCTGAAGGGATAGAGAACATCGTCCTTCAGCAGCCTGTATGACTGCAGAATGCCATTGGGCTGTGCCGGGGGCGTCCAGGATATGAGCACTTTGTGGGGGTTGGCTGACACCATGGATAACCTGGGGACAGCAAGACTTTTTGGGGCAGTCTGACTAGTCTTTGCCACTGTCCAGGAGCTGTCAGCATAGCCTGCTGCATTCCAGGTGCGTATTTTATATTCATACCTTGTCCATGGCTGTAAACCTCTATCATTATATGTGAATGTATTACTTTCAGTGTTATATTCTGTGAAAACAATTTTCTCGTCTTCTGCTGTTGCTCCGTGCCCTGCAACATTCTCTTCTGTGCGTCTGTGAATAACTTCGTAGCGAATTATTTTTCCATTCGGATTAATTGGCTGCAACCAGCTCAGTTCAACGTTGGTGGCGTTCACTGCCTGGATTACAGGTGCCATCTGGGACACTGGGGGAGCTTCATCTGTCCAGACTGGCTGGGGCGGAGAGCGAGTGCAGCCTGCTGCATTGCACGCCTCCAGCAAGAGGGTGTACAGGGTATACGGCTCAAGGCGCCGGAAGAGGAACTGGCGAGATAAACCACTGTACTCCAGGTGGTCATCGCTGAAAACATTGTAGGTCTGGTGAATTAAGAAAGTAAAAGAAAGAAAGGCAGGCAGGGAAGGAAGGACAGAAGCCAGGAGAAAAGGAAAACACAACAAAACAAAACAATTTTTGTCAACAACCAGTAGATGAGACCCTTAATCTTTGCAATAGGGTAAGGACTATTAGCCAATGGTTTAGAAACTTACTTCCTTGCTAGTAACAATCAGATCATTGATACAAAAGGAATGTTTTGATCCAATTTTCATGATTTTTTTCATTTTGAATGCAGTAATAAATCACTTAGTGACAGTTTTCATTATATTTGATTGTTATCAAGTTTCATTGCGAGGCTCTCACAGGCCAGCAGAAAGCTTCTCACAGACTAGCTCTAAAGAAAATCACTTAAGGAAAAAAACCTCCAAATAAACTCCTCTAGCTGCAAACCTTGCAGGTAAAGGTTTACACTCAGATGAAACCACTCAGCTAAAAGAAGTCCCAAATTTCAGAACAACATTCTATCAAACCCAGGTTTTCTAGAAACACGTTTTGGTGATGTCCAATGTACAACAAGTAAGGTTATGAGCTTTCATGCGCAGCTTTCTATGCATTAAATGAACAATTTGGTTCAGTGTAAATGAAAATTTGCAGTCACAGAGTAGCACAAGGATGTTAATATTCATTTTAAGATAGTGACAAGCATAGAGAACTCACAGAGTGTCTTGTGCTTACATAGGACTTACATCTTATTTTAAACTATAATGCATCCTATTGAGTCTTTTCCAGCAAAAAATGTTTTAATTTGATATTCAGCGTTTCCCTTCTCTTTTTTAATCAAGCAAACTGTCAAGATGAAGATTACCTTAATCACACCATTGGGTTGGGAGGGCTCTGACCATTTTAGCAGCAGAGCCCTGCCATTTTCTTTCTTTTCCACAGTGAAGTTGCTCAGGCCACTGGGTGAAGCTTCCAAAGTGCGCACAGATGTCCAGGGGCTTGAAACCTGCCCGGCGTTGTTTACAGCTATGACATGAATATGATATGTTGTGAAAGGTTTCAATCCAAATAAATGAGCCTGATGCTTTGTTCCCTGAAGCAAGAATACAGATGTTTGAGTTAGTTAAAAAAGTAATCAGCATCTGTGGTTTATGTCACTTGGAAAATGAGGCCTCAGCTCTGGGTCACTTCTGACTGCTTTGCAGAATACCCCATCTGGTAACCAGGATTTTTTTTTGGTGCTTTTTCATGATTGAGCCTCAAAAAGAAACTAGGGTTTAAAAATATTATCTGTCATTATGGTGGAGCCTTTGGAGCTAATTCCTCGGGAGTCCTCCACAGACTGAATCTCGGCTAGGACACAACTTACAGTTCATTCAGCATGTGTTTGAGCTTGCTCAGTGAGGATGAGACTGCCTGGAATTGGACTCAAGCATGTAAAAACCTGTGGTACATGAGTGATGCCTGCTTCTACAGAAATCTTGCACATCTTGTGTGTACGTGTGACACTTCATAGGCATGCTGTCCTGTTGTAGCTACTTAGGCATTGTAATCGGGATAAACAGTTTGTGAATCCCACCGGGCTCAGCCAGGGCTGCAAGGACTGGGGCTGACCTGCTCGCACACCAGAGCACAGCCCAGCAGAGGGGTATGGTGGGGATGCAGGCTGATGGACATCAGCCACGGCCAGGAGGGGCCACTGGCGCCCCAGCTCACCCCAAACGGCATCTGACACTGACCCGACACTGCTCGGGCAAGGAGAGCCTCAGCACAAAATCTGATCTAGGCAGGAAGGTGGAATTATTTTGAACAGTCACAAAAGGCACAGTGACCAACAAAGAACAGGAGTAACATGTTCTGGTAGGAGACTGTGCAGATGTGTCTGATCAGAGGAGCAAAGAAAAAAGGAGTTCAGCTGATCACTGATACATTTAATCTCATTTTTAGTTGTACTTTGGCATGAATTATATAGTCCACAAGAAAGGGAGTGCGGGAATTCAGTTTCCTTCATGTGATAGAACGAGCTGAAGTCAATTTCCCTCTGTCAGTAAGTCGTATTAAGTTGTTAAATGCTAACATTTCCAATTGTTTAATATTTAAACATTTGTTAAGCTATCAGACTCAGAAACAAATTTTAAAGAAATATTAATTTCTTTTTTTAAATATTAAAAGTTAGATCATAAATATTTAAATAGTTATTTCCTCAAAACAATGAGTTAGTCTTTTAGATAAATATAGCACAGCATTTGAATGACCATTATGAATATTAAATCTGAAGATGCCACAAGTACAGATTATAAACATACTTTTCTGATAAATGATTCCTTTTTTCTGTTAAACAGGGCAAACACTAGCAAGATTAATAATGCAAAAAAGTATAATTCTTTGTTAGGAATTCCCAGTCATCACTGCCAAAAAAGCATAAGCTGAAATGCAAATAGCAATCACCTCGAACAGATTATATATAAAAAAGCTCTGGCTGCTGTGGGACATTTAGAGATATCTTTTGTCATAAGAAACATGGAAAGCATGTGGGCTATAAAGCAAAAACATATGTATATTGTCAATAGCAGCACCTGTTCAATTACAGTTTATTTCGGTATGGAGAATTTCGTTCAGCCCCTAGATGGCAATACTATCAAACACTTTTTGTAACATGAGTACTTAATGATTAACAACGTGCGTTCAGTCATCCAACATACTCAAGGCAGCCATTAAAAAAATAACAAACCTGATTTCATTATAGATTCTTTTAATAAACATTTATGGCTTAGATCCTTGAAAGTGGAAGCGTTTAAACTGCCATAGCCAAAAAACCTATACAGCCAACTGCAAAATTATGAACTGCAGGTTAAAGAACCACGTTTAAATCGAGGCTCATGCTTAGCATAAAAATCTGGCATCAGAAATTATGTTGGCACAAAACATGATTAAAATTAGCTTTACAATTGGATGTAGTCTATATTAATAGTTTTTATGAGGACAGTTATCTATTAGGTTTTCAAAACAGAACTTTTAAAAGCCTAAAATTTACATTCTGTGGTTCGGGGGTGGGGATGGGAGGAAGGGAGCACACAGCATTAAATTACTGCCCCTGAACTGCTACACAGAGGCTCTCTGAAGGTACAAACACATTATTAAAAACATCAGACAAAAAGCAATGGCTCTGCTTTTTAGTGAGCTGCATCATCGGGTGGGTTTTTGTGACAGCAATGCTACAGAATACTAGATTTCTATTTTTAAACAGAAAACCGGCATATTTTTCATCACCCTCTACCACTTTCCCACTAAACCCCAAGATTTAATTATTTACAATCCTCACTACACTTTGAAATGAAACAAGGATGGAGGGATTTCCTTGCCTGCAGTTCATCATGTTCTCTGGAGACTGCTAAACCATTCCTTCCAGGGATGACTTTTATCCCTGGCTCCTACAGATACTTCTTGAAGAGCAAACGGTTTACATGTATTTTTGTTTTGTTTGGTTTTGAAGTAAGCTCAGGGGATGTACTCCCAGAATACAGAGCCACACTTTCTCCCCCTGCACTGCTGCCATTGCCAGTCGTGAATTTGCTCAGCTCAAAGGCTGATGCTGAAAAGAGGATGGATGGCAGACTCGGTGATTCATTTTAAGAATCACTTTATGTCCTCCTATGACATTTTCAGCCTAGAAATACTGTCCTGCTGGAATGGTCAAATATAAATTGCAAAATACACCTTGCACTGACAGCACTGTAACTTTGGCTTCAGTGGACAACGACACAGCCTTAAACAGGCGCAGGAACAAAATCATTGTCTGGACTATTCCCCCAGTCTTCCTCTGCAAAGCCATAAACTCATATATCCCATGTTTACACATGCTAACAGTCCAGATTTCATTCACCACTAAAAGAAAACCAACAAAATAAAATTTTAATGTGAACATTAAGATGTTCGTAGACTGGCTGACCATGAAATCCAATGGCTACAACCCCATGCCCTCCTTCCTCTGCCTCCAACTGTGAAGCATTCTCACTCCATCAGTCATTAAATTAAGAATAATCCAGCAAACAGTTAAGTGTGTGCAGTCTCACATTCCTCCTCTATCCCCTTTCATTCTTTCCATGTAGACACTACAGAGGTGGATGCCTGAGGGAGGAGGGAGGTTGTGACAAGCCACTGTGACCTGATCATGCCTTGTAGCCCAGAGCCCAGCCTTTGACACGCCCCTTGCTTTTGGCAGCCTGGTCTCCTCTCCTGGCGCAGCTCTGGCAGCACCACCACTGCTCCAAGCAGGGCCTTTGGTTTTGCTGTGCAAAATGCTTCACATGCTGCCAGTGGCACCACAAGCTGTTAGCAGCAACAAATACACTCCTGCACTAATTCCACTCTTCTAACTGTAAATTAGGAGAAAGGTTATTTAAAATAAAACCTTGTTTTAACACATTTTTCAAAACATAAAACGAAAGAACATGAATCATGAATAATGTATCCGTCAAGATTTGCTTCAGATTGCCTTTTTTGTTTGTTTATTTTTTAATTCATGAACACAGAAGTCACTTAAAGTCTGGAAACAAATTAGCATAGTCTTTCATGCCATTCAAAGGCAGAGGCATCCATAATGCAAGGTGCCTGCCTTCCTCGCTACCTCTTGGTCCTCCTCCCAGGCACGGGCAAGGCTGTGCAGCCTTCAGGGGTCTGATGATTTTACACTGCCTACTGTGATTGCTTTTGACGACTTGAAGTGCCCCTAAGGTGGCAACAGGGTCAAGAGGTCTTTGTAGGTTGAAAATGATCAAAAATTAGCATTGATCTGTAGCTGTCAATAATACCCTGCACGGGTGGACTCCCTGCACAAATGTTTAAACTGCATACAACTATACAACCTAGTCATCTTTGAATCTATCGATCTGATGAAGCAGCACTTTCCAGGGGTGTCACTCTGGGCTTTTCCTCTTCTTTCAAGGCAGGCCAGCTTACCCAGCTGCCTAGGTCTCAGGGCATGAGTTCAAACCGTGCCAGACACATTAGAAGATCTCTGAACCACTGAAGAGCTGCCCAACAGGCAGCTTGAGTATCTGTCCCTTCTTCAGGGGTAATCATCAAAGCTCAGCAAGTCATCACCAGTCATGTTAAGGTTAGGCTCTGGTTTCTTCTCTCTCCCCATCTTCTCTTTGTACCATAATCTCTACTTGGCAGGTATCTTTTATAGCTGAATAAAAAACTAGCTCTTTCTTTCTGCGAGCCTCTAACTAAAGTGGCATCAGACACTACCCCGCTGTTAATTGTAGTAGTGGCACAGGGATCCAAGCCAGCTTTTTCGTAATTCATGGACATAAAAGATGGGAAGGCAGTTCAGTGGAACATCCCCTTGTCTAGAGGCAGAGACAGAGAACTCTCCCTGGAAAAGCGAGGGGAAAACTATGGTCTCCTGACAGCCAGAACATCAATCTGACCATACTCTGATGAAAATTTTCAGATTCTCCATCAAGGAAGTCAAACAGATTCCTCCACACGTGACAGAAGCGAGGGGGAGTGCTTGGGGGTTTATAAAGATACTCAGTTTATCCTCACCTTTGTCATTATCCTCTTATCCAGTTCCCTGTCTAATCCAGACTCTTTGCCATTTTTTGCAGAGCACTGGGAGCACTTCTACCCTGACTCTGACGTTCACTCTTATTTCCCAGACTACTCTTCGCCCCTGCCCTCACTCTGAACGTTGCGCTGAGCTCCGATTCACATGCAAACACTAACTCGTCCTTTGGGCTGCCTTCCCTCTTGGGCTTGTATCATGCATACTGTGTCTTTTCCATTTAAAAAATCTTCTCTATTCCTAGAGCCTTATGCTCAGATTCACAAGGATATAACTTATGGATACACAAGTAATCTATGAGTCTACTCCTGTAGCAGTGCGGACTGGAATATAAATTATTCCCATGGTAGTACTGAAAAATCTCAAAGGTTAGTCAAACAGAAACCAACATGTTATTCGTTTAACCAGAAATTATCTTGCCTACATGTAACCAGAATTTCCATTTTTTCAAGAAATTTATGTCGCACTATTTAGTTTCCTTCCAATTTGTATAAAAAAATCATTTTAGATGCTTCCTTAAATTTTTTAAGTAAATTTCACTCTTAAAATTTTATATTTTAAGAACTTTGCATTTCATATTAGAATTTTAAAATTGCCTTTCAACACCTATTTTTAATTTTAAATAATGATTTGATTATGTGATATGACCCAACAGGCTTTCAATAGCAGCAAAGTGTACTACACAGGTGATAACTTTTAAGTTACATAAAACCCAAAAGAAATTATGAAAGAAAACTAGACAAAAAAACCAACATAAAATAACATAAAATTTTTAAGTTCTTAAATCCAGATAGTCCCTTTTTAAACCTGAAATAATTTTAAGACATTTTTGCCCAGGAAATGTTCATCCAAATTGTCTTCTGTTGAGATAAAAAGACACTCTTCCTTTCCCAACCCTGAGATGGATAGACACGCTTTCTACTATAGTGGCTAGGAAATGACATTCAAAAATTCATTATATTTGAGCCTGCTTTTCTAGAAATAAATTTAGGAAATTTTAGTTTAGAAATGCATTAGAACAAATTCAGCCCACAAAGTAAAGCACATAAAATGGTTTCTTATTAAAACATAAATGTTGATTATGTGATCAAAGTATTCTTTCTTTGAGACTCCTGGCAAAAGGAATGCTTTCTTTCTTTTAACTTTAAGACTGTTCTTGTAATTTATTTTTAAGACAAATGGTAGTTTTGCCATCGACACCAGAGAACACAACTTTTCTCTCCTCTCTGACCCCATGTTCTCATCCTCTCTTAACAGCACCATGCTAGCAGCATTTTTAATAAAAACCTGCATCTGCACACCCTGTTTCACTTGCCACATAACTGAATCATTTCCTATGCCAGCTGTCTTATGTGGGCTTGTGGACTGTACTAGGAAGAAACCTTTAAAAACAGCAGTAATCTAAATGCAAAATATTCTGCAACTAACAACAATTAATACCTGATATAAAAGCACTACACTGCAATTCATTTTCCTCCTTCCGGGCAGGGCATGTAAGGAACTGTGAATTGCATGTAGCTGAATGTGGTTCATGGAGTTGCTGCCTATTTTCACAGTAGACAGTTTTCTTTCCTGGCACACCTGGGACCTTCTGCAGTCTCACCAGGCATCTGAATCCCCAGCTTTGACTTGAAAGCAAAGCAACACAAAGAAAACTAGGATGCATTGCACATTAAAATGAAATCAAATAAAATCAAGTTGGCCTTTGGGTAGCAGTACACTTTTAAAACACCAATGATATTGCACTTTTGATGGTAAAACCTTAAAGAAACCTCTCTGGGCAAAGTCAACATCGCTATTTCAGTGAGATTTCTCTTCTCTTCTCTTCTCTTCTCTTCTCTTCTCTTCTCTTCTCTTCTCTTCTCTTCTCTTCTCTTCTCTTCTCTTCTCTTCTCTTCTCTCCTCTCCTCTCCTCTCCTCTCCACTTCTCTCTTACTCTTTCTCTTTGTCTTCTTTTTTGCTTTTCTCTTCTCTTTTCTTTCATAATTATTTCTTTAAAATTCATCAAACATCACCGAATGGCACCTTCTCAAAATGTATTTGCATCCATATTTGTCTAATTTCTACTAAGAAATATTGAAACCCAAAAAAAGATTCCTTTTTCTGCATGCCTAAATAAATCAAATAAACTAAAATATCAATGACATGACATTCCACTGTAGACACCATCTAGAGGACGATGTCAACATGTTTTTCTAACATTAATATTTTATCTCTAACAACACTCACAAGACCTATGTATAATAAACCACAGTTTTTCGCCTTATTTTTCCCCCCCATATTTTTCCACTTTAAACCATGTTTATTATTCCTCACGGTGAGAAAGTGAGGTAGAAGGAAAGAAGCAGCAGTTTTTATAAACTAGATAGATGATGGGACAGTTTCCCATAAACTTTGGGTTTAGTCAGTTCAAAGCTGACATCACTACTTATCCCCAATGGTACTTTTTGCTTTCAATAATCATGTTGGATGTGAACAACTAGACTACGTTTCTCTTCAAAATAGGACAGGCTACATCTGAAGGAAAACAAAATTAGTACTATTTGAGACAAAATAGAGCATAACATAAAATACTTAAATCCCAACAAAAAACCAGTTATGTGTCACCCTTGGAAAAATGTGCATATCTTGTATGTCCTGGCCTTCAGCTGAGCGAGGCGGGCTTTGTGGAGAGCTCGTGGGAGTGAGAGAGGAGAGAGCAGCTACATCAGCAAAGACTTCATGGTAAATAAAATGCAGCGTGGTATTAAAGCAATGTCAAACGTTACAGAATTGAGCTGGGAGATTTGTGTGCCATTCCAAACTCACACACCACCTAATATGGAATCTGCATAAACTCATCAAGGTAGTGCAGAACTTGCAATTTGTTGAGCCTGCCTCAGTCACAAGGGGAATAGGAATGAAGCATCTTCGAGGTGGAGCTTTATAATCTGGGATTGAAACACATCTTCAGGGAAGGTAAAAAGCTAGGAAAGTCAAGCACACAAAGTCTGGATGGAGTTTGTGCCTCTTCATGCCAACTGGTGCACTCATCCAGCTGAACTCCAAGATTACGTTTAACATAAGTACCACATGCAGTGCTCCTGATGAGCAATGACTTTCCATCCACTATTTGTTAACAGTTAGGAGTGGGGTTTCTCTCGTGGATTCATTCCATAGTGTCTGTAGACATGGCAAGAGAAAGAAAAACCACTGCTGCTGTCAAACAGCAGCTAGAGCCTAAGGGCTCAAACCTGCAAATGGTAGGGGGTACATCCTTAATATGGAGCATTAGGGGGTTAATGTTATATTTTTTCCTAATGCCATAAACCGTTTTGATTTTTTCATTTTCCATTTGATATTTTGGCTGATGGCCAGAATCAGAACAAACAAAATCTGGACTGCCACATCAGTCTTCTTAGTCTCAAATCTTTTTTTTTTCCCTAATAATATCCAGAGTGGCAGGAGCTTTATAAACCTTGATGTTTTTGTTATCCATAAAAATGGGTAATCTATGTCCATGAACTTCTCAGCTCAAGGTACCTTATGGCACTCAGTTTTACTTCGTTGCAGAAAGAATGTGCTTTTGTCGTGATCAAATATTTTGGCTTTTGGTTTCATCTGAAGTTTTGTTTTTCAAGAATTCACACTGCCCCTATTACATTTGTGACTTCAAATATGTGTGCTATGAGACACCTTCTTCATCTCCTTCCAAATAACATCATGTATGATAACGTGAGGAAAAGTAGCTCTGAACACTGTAAAACCTTTTCCATCTGATCTTAAAATGACCTGGGTGCAGTATCTCATGATTCCTATTTTCTGTAAAATTTGAAAAAGAGAGTTTGGCTGTAGTTTTGGTGAATGGAAAGCAGAGAGGAAAGACTCCTTGGTTTTCCCCTATAAAAGCAATTATTTTCCATTTTTGCCTTTGCACAGTTCAACAGCCATAACAGGGAAAGAGACAGGCAAAGAGAAAAAAAGAGTTTGAAGATCTTTAAGGGGACTTGTACAAGGACAATCTGAATCTTAACTCAGATTGCAAGTGAACTCCCACATTGGTTTCCTTGAAAATGGCACTGAATGTCAGTTGCCCTCCATAAAATTAAGACTTAGCAGTTATATATGACTTTCCATCGTAGGATCTCACAAAGTGTTACAAACATTAATTAATTAAGTCTCAGGATATCCCCCTGTGTTCCTGTATGCAGCTTCAGGAAACTACAGTTACTGGTTTAGATTCCATTTTGCACAGGTACAACAGATGTGTCATATTGTTGTTAAACACAAGCTTAGTTTATTCCCTTTTCTCAGTCATTCTGAGTCCTTGTCTCTCTCACCCAATGCATGCAAAAAAAGAGCAGTTCTAACTGCTGCTAAGTAGAAGAAGATAGCACAGCCTCCAGGCAATTCACAGCTTTAAATCCCTGCTTTCTGCCAACACAATGGAAAATAAAAGCAGCATTTTAAAGGAGACTAAAGGGTTTTTACTTCTTGTTTTTTTATTCCTTTTCCTCTGCCCTGTACTGAACAGTCTTAGCTTTTCATTCAAACTTTGCCTGCTCTGTATGTAATCACTTCTGAGAGACATTAAAAGGTAAGCATAAACAATTTACTTGGAGCTAAATTATAAAGGCTAAAGTTTAGTCTGAGTACGTGACTGAACTTAAAATGTCACTTTTAAAATGAACTGGGTGTTTTAAAAAAACGATAGGCCAAAAAGTACAAACCCCTTTCTCTCAAAAGGCTTTTCTTCACCAGGTTTTCTGTTCCTTTCCTCCATGCTTTACACTTCCTACATGAAAACACCTGCTCTCCAAGCAGAGACCGTCTGAGAGTAAAGAGAAGCATGCAGGCAGCCATTTGGGAAAGGTGCAGTCCAACTATGCCTGTATAAGCCAGGAAAAAGAGATTTTCTCTGCACCTTTTTGTACAGAGCAGGCACCACTAGCAGAAGGCCACAAGCACACACTGTTTATGCAGGGAGGGATGCCTTCTCTCCTTTCTGGGCCTGGAGGGAAGTTCAACCTATTTTCTGAATATTAGCAGGGGATATTGATCAGACACACGTTTAGGTGTACACTTCAGGGACACACTCCTCAGCAAAGCACAGCTTCCCATCAAAATACTGACAGGTTGAGCAGACATCTGACACCTTCCTTCCAGAACTTAAAGGGATGTTCCCCCAGTTTTGGAGTAGGGGATTGCTACAGGGGATCCCTGCCCCTTCTGGTTGTGGAGACCCTCAATGAGTAGCCTGAAAAGCCCCCATGTCCCATGATGGTAAAAAGGAACACAAAGCTTTTTTTCCCATTGCAGCTGCTATGGGCTGCCCTGTTGATGAAAATAAATAAAGAACAAGTTATACATTTCTGTGTCCCTTTGCAGCTGTGTCTTGCCACATGAAGGCTTGGAATCAGCTCAGAATCAACTCCACACTGAGGAAAGGCTTGAAAAGAAGACAAGAAAAAAGAGTGGCAATAGAGTTTGGTAGGGTAACTGGAAGAGAATCTGCCTTCAGGTTTAATGGCTCTAAACCAAGTAAACCCAAATGAATGTGGACGGATGAACATCCAGATCCTCCTAGGACCACATGGCCACAATTCCCTCTACTTTAAGCTTATAGGGTTGTCCTGGGGTGACTGTATGATACTGTATTCCCTATCGTCTGCCCTATGCCGGACGTGAATCCTGTGCCTTTCTGTGCCTTTAAGGGAGATGGGGGAGAGCCAGTGGAATTCTTTCGGCAGCTTGTATTCAAAACAGAGATAACTCATTTCTGTGGCAGAGTGGAGGAAAGCACCTTCCTGCTTTTCCCAGCTCTTGGCTCCTTTTCTCAGGAGAGAGAGACGGAGAGTTAAATTCCTCTGCTTCCCTGGGGCTTTGGCTTCTTCTTCTTCTCTTCTGGACTGTTCAGCAACACCAGAACATCATAAGGAGGCCATAATGCCAAACCCCAGCTCTGGAGAGGAGAAAGCCACACCCACAGAAAGGACTCTGAAATCTACCCAGGTTCTCTCCACAGCGAGAGATTTTATTATTTAGCTTTTTTTTCCCCATGCCTGCGTGCACTTTACTTGCTAAATAAATAGGGTTTTTTCACTTTTCCTCCAAGGAATTTCTTCCCAAACCTGGTTGGGGAGGGGTGGCTGAAACCTGCCTTCTTTGGAGGAGATGTTCCTTCCAGAGCATTTCCCTTAATTTGTCTCAAACCAGGACATATCCATGCACAGAAAAGAAGACAGCTCTGCCTGCTGCAGAGAGCCAAGGGCTGAGTCTTAGGGTTAGGGCTGGGTTTAGGATTAGGTTTAGGTTTAGGTTTAGGCTTAGGTTTGGTGTTAGGGGTAAGGTTAGATTAGGGTTTGGGTTAGGGTTAGGGTTGGGTTTAGGGTTAGATTAGGGTAAAGTTTAGGTTTAGAGTTCCGGTTAGGTTTAGCGTTAGGGTTGGCTTAGGGTTTTGGCTGGGTTGGGGTTAGGGCTATTCTTAGGGTTGGTTTAGGATTAGGCCTAACTCTCTCTCAGGGCAGATCTGTCAGACTTCTCTACATTTGCCATCCCAAGTAAATTCATAGAATTCACAGCCATGACTTTTTTCCTAAATTCACTTAAGACTCATAGAGAAATAAAGCCAGTGACATTTTCAATCAGCACACAGCAACAGAGCCTACAGTTCTCCTCTTTCTTGTTTCTTAAATTGAACAGAAAACCATTCATAGCTTCAGAAATTAAACTGCATCAGTTTTAAAAGACTTCAAAATCAATGTAAGCTTCCATTTGCCTTTTCAAGGATCCCAGATTGGGGTCTTCATAAGCAGAAAAACAGAACTACGGGGTGAACATAGAGCGCGCCCAACCAGAACATGGATTTGCTTTAGTTAATCTGAAGCAAATATCTATTTAGTTAATCTTGAAGCAAACATCCTCCTGATTTCCATGCCCAGGCCAGCATGTTGGAGACGATCTTCAATCTGAGATGATGTAACTCAAGTGTGGTTTAAAACTTCCATTAATACCCTCAGACCAAATATCAGTATGAGGGTTTGTTTATAAAGCAATTCAAGGTGTTTTGATTCTTCTGTGTGGGACCAGAAGGAGAAAAACTGCAGCATGATAAAAGCTGTTGTGAATTTTTGTCTCAGAAATGCCCTGTTCTCAAAGCCACACATTCTCACCTCTGTTTGTCCTCAAAGGCAGGACTGTATTTGACATCAGGGCTACTAGAGCTCCAACTGTTGTGTTAGCTGGTGGAAAAAGATGATTTCTTCTTTCCCATTTCTTTCCCAGGGTCTCTATTCAGTCTTTTTAGGCCTGGACTTTGCAGTAACATCAAGCACAGGACTTAAATATGTCACTGTCTTAAGCTACAACTATAGTATAAATCTCATGATCTATTAGTACATCACGGGTCTAGCATTTCTAGCATCGACTAGTATTAGAGAAAATCTAAATTATCATCTGTCTTGAACCCCTGAAGAGAAAACAATAAAAAATAATTTTATTATACCATAAGGACAAGAATAATACTTCGTCTGGGAGAAGATGTCTTCTGACTTCTCATTAATTCTTTTTTAAAGCCTGCTGAAATATAAGAGCTCTGCAAAGTTTCATTCATTTTGTTTGTGTGGCGTAAAGTTTTCTTTATAGCAAAAATACAGAAGATTTATCACTGCAAGGAGTCCACTTCCCTCACTCTCTTGTCATATTAAAAGTGCATTTGCAATTCCGATTTTGTGGGACAATTGTAAACTTGATGCCTTGTTTTGCAGCCACTAGAGTAGCATCTCCACACTGAATGGAATATTTGTCTCACACTAGGAACTCTGCTCTGGATGGGAAAAAAAAAAAATGATGCATTCAAACCTGCAGGAAGTGGACTTGGAAAAATATTTGGAGCAACATTCAGAACCAAAACAAGTAATGATTTGTGATATGCCCCAGTAGGTTCACTAGATCCTGGGACCTCTGTACATCTTCCCACTGTGAATATACTATTCCTCAGCGTCCTTTTGTCACACAGACAACAAACTCCAGGGGTCTCACTGAGATGGACCCAACCCCAGCAGTCACATCATCTCCACCTCAGGGTGGTCTGGGCACAGAGCTGTTTAGAAGACAAACATGCTACCATAAAAGAGGAAGGTGGAACAGCCATAGATTAGTTCAAAAAAAAGACAGCCACAGCTGCGGAGTCAAAGAGCTTGAGAGTGTTGTGCTGCAGGTCCCGCTGCTGCTCTTGCACCAGCCATGGGTTGCCTTAAGTGAACCTCTAAGTGGGTGTCTCCCAAAGCTTTGCCTGTGTAGCCACACAGCCTCTGATACTACAAGGCCTTTACAGGACATTACCTGACTGAGGCAGAGTCCTGCCTGTTGTAAGGACTGCAGGACCTTCAGAGTATCTGGAAACAGAAAAAAGTTCCTATGATGCCTTAGGTTTTAACTTTTATATTTTTTAAATCCTGTACTGCCTAGTGTGTAACTCTGAAGTTTTGTGTGGCCTGTTAGCTGCTGCTCTCTCATGCTGGTTAGACATAACAAACCTCTCTAGGTTTGCTCTTCAAGTGATGCCTGAGGTGGCCACCTAAAAACAGAGGCTAGACAAGAATAAGAGAATAAAGGTAGGTATTTGTTTGAAGGGCCTTCAAAGATACACCCTGGGCAGTCAAAAGGCTACACCCAAGACGGACCTTGAGTCACGAGTTCTTCACACTTTTATAAAGTTGGTCCATTTGCATATCAGGATCAATTCTCCAATTACAACCCCGGTTAACAGCATAACTACCCCAAGTTTGCCCTCCTCTTCAGAGGCCTCAGTTTACATATTTTGGGGCTTGGGACAACAATGTGTCCTTGAAGAGCAAACCTAGAGAGGGTTTGTTATATCTAACCAGCATGAGAGAACAGCAGTTAACAGGCCACAAGAAACTTCAGAGTTACACACTAGGCAATACAGGACTTGAAAAATATAGAAGTTAAAACCTAAGGCATCACAAGGACACCTTGATTGTCCCAGGCCACAAATTGTGTAAACTAAAAGCCTTTGAAGAAGAGGGGCAAATTTGGGGTAATAGCATCATTAACTGAAGTTATAATTGGAGAATTAACCCTGATATGAAAATGGACCAAACTTATGAAAGGGTGAAGAACCCATAACCCAGGGTCCATCTTGGGAGGAGCCCCTCGCAGGCTTTGACTGCCCAGGGTGTACCTTTGAAGGCCCTTCAAATAAATACCTCCTTTTATTCTCTTATTCTTGTCTAGCCTCTGAAGCCATCTCAAGGCATCAGTATAAATACACTTGGATGCTCCAGATCCCATTTGTCATGCATTTCTGTAACTTTAGTCAGATAGAAAGTTCAAGGTGCTGAGAGAAATATTTGTAGTTTATGAAGGAATAAACTCATGAATCGTACTTTGTTTCCTCCTAATAGAGATTACATATGTAAACTACTCCCACACATTGCAGCTAAGTTTTCAGACTACCATCCTCACAAGAGTCTACTATTTTTTACCTTCCGTTTCTTTGTAAACAAACCAACCAACCAACTATGAATTACTTATGTTTGGATGTTTTCATTCGTGATTGTACTGGTACTGAGAAGCAAGAAGGACAAATATAAAGGCTGTTGTGAACTTTATTGGATCTGATTAACTGTCTGGTTTGGGCTCAATTTAAATTTGTCAAGACTAAAAGTCCCCTGTCATCTTTTCCCTGCTCCACACACAAATGAGATCTTCACACTATTCAGAAACTGTGCTAGGTCTGAAGACAAATACCAGAGCTGCCTGTCAGCTCCTTCACCAGCCAGCCAGCCCAGCCAGCTAACTCACAATCTCCCTTCCCTTGTCTCTTTGACATTGCTCACTTGTGCTTTCAACATTGTCAAAACGCATTTCGACCAGCGTGAAGATCCAGCAGGAACTGGGTGCCCTTGCAAGGGTGTGGAAACTCCTGCCTTCAAAGGGGCATGGGAGGAGAGAGCAGCAGCTCTGCCAGCACAGCAGACCCGGAGTGATGAGGGCAAAGGCAGGCAGGGGTGGCAGCAGTGGGGCTCAGGACCCCTTGGTTTCCAGCACCCACCGGGTTACAGACGGCTCCAAGCGCACATCCTCTGAACCGCTGATGTGCACCCAGGCAGCCCCATCCCGAGCTGGGAACATGGCTGTGCTAGGCTGTTCTACCAAAAGGGCTGCCATATATGAACTATTAAAATCTGCACATGGTTTAAAGCAAGAGGGGTCAAATGCAATACTCCAATTAGCATTTATTATAAACTTCTGTGACTTTTCCTCTTTGAATGGCCATCTCAGAATTTTCCCTATGAAAACTTAGTAGCTGTATGATCATTCTCAAAATGAAATTATATTGGCTAATTATTCAATTTATTTAATTACAATTTAATTCCCACCTTGTAAGATGAATCACCAGAATCAGTCAGTAATGCACCTGCTGACTGGATAACCACTTTCATTTTGTTTTCTGTTTTACAGCTATTTTTAAGAAACTAATTTTTAAGATTGCCAACCCTGTTAGTAAAATCTCACTGAGCTTTTGAGCTTTGAAACCATTTTAATATACTGCAATTCTCCCAACAATCTGAAAAACAACAGAAAGTCTCATTATGATCCAAAAGAATAAAAAGAATGCTGCACTTTGAAATGAGAGTCACATTTTGGATTTCTTTTTCATACCCAGTTAACTTTATATACAGCTACAGTGTAATGTGATAGTAAATTTATACCCCTCTATTGTCACCTGTTCAAAATGCATTGGAATATTCAGGGTTTTTTTTTCAGTTTTTAAAATCTCCATCAGAGCCTGTGTGAGAACTGGAATAAATAAGCAGCCACATTTTTCCCATACTGGAAAAGTTCCAGAAGGGAAAGGGCTCTTGACAAAGCTAAAGGAGTTTTCAAGACACTTTCTATTTCCATACTCGTTCTTTTGTATGCTAGGTTGCCTGCCATTATGTTTATGTAATTCTGACAGTGTTCTTAATGACACACTAACAGATTGTAAAACACGCTGCTGGCATTTACTTGTTTTTTATATTTTTAAAACAATGTCCTTCATGTAACAGTAGTTAAGCGCGGCAGAAGGACATCATTAGAGCCATGGTTAAACTGTAATTTACACCATTAGGAAGGCAGGAGCAATTTTTATTGCCTGGCAATTTTCTTGCTGAAATATTTGGACCATATGGCTCAATTTGTGTAATAACCTTAATTTCAGCACCCTTCAGGTCTGCCTCCATCTCCTACGGAATGGTAAAATGCGGTTTAGCAGAAAAGGCAACTGTCTATACTTAGAGAGTTGAGATTAATAACATGTCACGTCCTGTTTTTGGTGAAGGAATTCGAACAGCAGCCAGATGGTATCTCTACAAATAACTGTCAGGGGTCTTGATCTAATCAATACAATGTATTAATACATCTCCCTTCGCTGCTTCTCGAGGGGCTAGCGTGCAACATCTGGAAAGATTGGGGGGACCGCCAAGTAGAAAGCTGATCCTTTTCAGAATCAAACTGAGCCCAATTAATTTTTCATGTATACTTGATAACTGTTTCATAATGAGCTATGCGTCTTGACGGAGTTAGGGTTGGCGGCGTGAGCGGCTTGTGCTTCCTATCCCCATTCAGTCCACTTACAGAAACCAACCCATTAATCAAACTATCTGGCATAAAACTGAAATCTCAGCTCAGCAAGAGATCAATAACCATCCTTAAAAAAAAAAAAAACAACAAACCACAACCAGAGAAACAACAAAGACCCCACCACTGAAAAGGGCTTTAGTGGGCAAAAGCATCCAGGCATGACATTAGTAATTACTTTAAGAAAAACCAAAACTCAGAACCACACTCACCTGACAGGCACCTGAACCACAGAATTTAATATTAGCTTCCTGTCAAAAAGTAACATTTAAGTCCATTAAAAATACACTGCCATTCTGCTTTCTAGATACAGAGGCCATCTGGCCCCTATTCACCATAATTGCTATTACAGGCTCAAAAATAATATTTATATAATGCTGAAAATTAACAGACGGACACCCATTCCCACTCCCAAAGAGCTTTCTGTTGATAAACTCATCTTTTAGCACCATGCAGATATTAGGGTCTTGCTCCCTAAAGAAAGAGGGGGCATGATTACAGGCAAGATTATACACGCATTCCAGGGCTTTTTGTGAAGTCTGAAAAGAGGAGAGAGAGAGGTCACTTGGCAGGCAGAAAATGGGAAACTGCAACAAGCATAGGGGAGATGAGCTTGAATGAGGCTGTGAAGCTGAGTGATGGGAATGGATTCAAAAGGGAGCAGTAAAGAGAAAGGACAGGAGGTCAGCTGAGAATACTAAACTTATCTTGCATAGGACACCCCACGGCTGTTTGATGAGAATGACTTTGGTGACTGTAGACCTGGATTAGATTCAAATGGAGTCCCCAGTTGTATGAGGCTCTATGTTATATTACCAGCTCCCATGAGTCCTGTGGCTTGCTTTTGCTGCCTTTTTTTTTTTTTTTTAAAAAAAAAGGTAGGATTCTCTGTTTATTAAAATCACCCTTTGCTTGCTAAAATTCCCTATGAAATACAAGCATGTGACACAATACTTCTCAGCCAATTTGAATAAAAGACCTTATATGTGGAGAGAAGTGGGGCTGGAGAATAGTATGGGGGCTGGGGAGTGGCCTTTCTAATTATCAGCTGAAGAATTCCTGTATCTGTAGCTGCTGGGCATGACCCTGGGGATTTTAGGAAGCTGCCCTATGACTTCACCAACAAAGAGCATTATCTTGGAGTTGCCTGATACATCCACTTAAGAATGTTGGTTAAATGTGAATTAAAATCTAGTCAAATCCAATTAAGCATTTTTAAACAGATATCTAATTTGAAAAACAGCTGTACGTATTACCCAACAAATTTCTGCCTCCTCCTTCTTAATTTTTATTTTCTACTTATATGTGAAAAAGCATCTGTAGCTTGCTAAAACATAGTTTTTTAAAGCTGATTTAGTGCAGTCACATAACAGGGCACAGAGGGAAGAATGTCCCCATATTACATCTTCCTAACAAATTAATAAGATGAAGGTTTGTGGGGATTTCTGTTTTGTTTATTTTGTTTTTACAAATTAGAAAACACTCTGTCAGTGGTGTTTTTCTACACTGCCTGGTTAGCTTGATCTTACTCTCACAACTGGAATGCAAATACAGAAAAAAATCACAGTGAAAAGCATAAATATAAAACATATATAAAACATACCTAGAGAAACAGCATATGGAATATTTATGCAATCTCATTTTAGTCCTCAGCCTTGGGGCTTTGTCAAGTGGTCACCTATTCTCTTATGGCTGCAGGTGCACATGCACAGATGATTACCACTCCCAGAGTGCTGCCCACCACCATCTTTCTATCAAAGGGTACCGTCTTTTAAACCTGCGTAATTCCGTTGTGTGGGTTAAGAAAGCTGATTAATCAGTGTAAAGTCAACCACCTTCTTTGACTGACACTTACCAGTAGTGGCACACAATTGCACCACAAGAAAGCAGTCTCGTGTGAACAGCTGCAGCCCAAGGATGCTAAATGTCCATGCCTTAGATGTTCTGGAAGTTTCATGGTCCATAGAGGACATTCATGCTGTTAACTAGGTTAGATGTCTGAAGTCAGATATTATAAATATCTCTCAAAAGACCTAATTCTACGTATGTTTCACTCATCAAAAGAAGACTACACAACGAGTGAAAAACGGATATTGCACAAGGAGAAGTCCAAGCATAAAAAACACCAGATTTTTCCAAATAGGTGACTAATTTATTTGTAGAAGAAATTACCTACTGATCCAGGCACTCTGTCCTAGTCAGTCTAGAGTGTGGTTAGACATGGTGAGACATAACTCCATCAGCGTTTTTACTTCTGTCTGGTCCAAAAATTTATTGAAAGACAAAATTATGTCAGCTTCATGTTGCACACCAAATTGGGGTTAAAACATTAAAGAAAAAAAAAAGTGAAATAAACTTCTCTGCTGTAACCTTCCCTAATTCAAATCATCAGTTGCCTGACAATGTATTAAGACCTCACAGACACCAAACAAACCTTTCCTTCCCAGCTCGCAAGGATTCTTTCCTCCCTGGCAGAGTTCCAGCAGGGTCTAAAGCTATGTTTCTGCAGCTGCCGGAAACATCCAGGAGACAGTGAAGTGGCCTTGTTTACGGCAAGGATGGTATAAATAGAAGAGTTGAAGTCTCTCTCTTTCTCTCTCACCATTCCCCTCCAGTTCTATTACAACAGTACTTCAAAATCATCAAAGTTGTGCAACAATCCATTTCATCCTTTCTACCCTAATTAGGCAATTCTACACGTCTGTCTTCATAGGTGGGGCTTACTGAAGCACTTAATCAGTTTCTGGAGGGGCATCGTAGTTCCAATCCAAATGCTTATTTAAGCAGAGCTGTAGTGCCAAATCCAGCATATTCTGCATCAGCATGGAAACAACAGAATCTGTGAGATACAGATTGCCTCACACACTTTTTTTAAGCAGCCTCCAATGTGAAGGAGCACTTGTCCTGTATTCATCCTGTGTAAGCTTAACAGGTCTAGAGATTAAAGCATGGAAAGCATTTAATATTACTGGGCTTTCCTGGCAAATAAAACAATTAGAGCAATTCCAGTACAAGCCCTTCCTGAAACTGTGCTAACAAGGCTTTGAATCTTAAAAACTACATTTAAATCAAACGATTCATTTGCAAACCCATCACATACAGCACACACGTGGTAGGTGGGGATCATTTCATTGAAATTAGAAAGCAAATGTCTCTATACATGAGAGGTCACCGGTTGTTGTACGTTAAAATCTTTTCACTGTTAGGCATAATTAAAATACTCCAACAGCAGTTTCAGTAATTTAAACATTGCAGTATTGTTGTAATATTTTTCTAGGCTTCAAGAGTTCACAATTGTTTGGTCCAATCAAATCTGGGAACACTGGAGAAGTTATCACCCATCAAGGTAATTACTTTCAAGTTGAAATAATTACTCCATCAATGTTAATGGTCTTTCAACTTCAATAAAGCACTCACCTGCCGATAATCACAGCTAACCTCTTGCTCTCATGCAATTCCCTCTCTATTTAGCAGGTTATATTACAGCCGTTAGAGTGGTCACTTGTCCTGAACAGCTGCTGAATTTCACTTTGATCGTCTGTGAACCATAAAAAAATTAGTCATCTGTGTATGATTTCCCCTAACCCATAAGCCCTTGCAGAGCTAAGGAGATGATCTTTTGGCTGCATTAGGGCACTGCTGAGCAGCCATCTTGTTTCTGGTGGTGGCTACTTTCCACTGTCTAACAGCAGCACAGTAGCCTAATTAACTTTTGCCCTCCACTGCCATTTACAGCTTTCACTCATTGTTAAGTAGCACATCTTCTGAATTTATGGCACACGGGGGATTCCTTCACTTACACTCATCCTCTTTTCTTAGGGTGCACTTCACTTCCCAGGCATCTGCAATAGGCATGTATAAAAAAGTTTCATTGGTCCCTCTCCTTGGCATATTTTTTCCTTATTCTTGTGGCTACAATCTTCATTACTCCTTCTATAAGGAAGTTGCCATGTACAGCACTGAATACTGCATTACTGAATAGTCTGTACAAGGAAGTTAATAACTGTGTGGTATCTCATCTTTAATGCTGCCAAATGTTCACAGGTCTATATGAAGAAATAGATGTGAAGGATCATACATGAATGCATTAAGTACTTTTAAATGCAATGAATAGAAAGAAATTAACTCTGGATGCATGATTCCAGATATCTGTAAAATCCTGCATAGGAGGCATGAATGTACGGCAGTGGTGGCCACTCAAGATTATTTCTGATGTTATTTTTGATATGGAGTTTTTCAACAAGTAAACTATACTTAATATTCTGACTCAGTTTATCTATTTGATGTTTAAATTACCGTCTGCTTATAACAACACAATCATGTTAGCCAAAGCCTCATCCTCCTAGCAAAGTCTTTATTACTGCTATTCTGCAATATGCCTACAGATTTCTCTATCACAGCACCTGCCAAGAGAAGCTTGGCCAGTGCAGTTATACACCATCTCCCCAAATAATGTAAGGGAAGCCAACATGTGTTCTCAACTGTTAGCACAGCTGCATCCAAACCAGAGGCTTTGCTGGGGCAGCGATAGCAGCTAAGAGACGCGTTAATTTTTTCGCCCCAAGCTGGCATGGTTATGCTGAAAAAAGCCTTTAAGGATAAGTTTGGCCTGAGAGCCTCACATCGCACAGCGCATTGTGAGAAGACCTGTGCACAGGTGCAGGATTTCCCAGGAATAAGTCCCATAATGCTTACACCTATCTCTTGCATCCTCTAACAAGCACATTGCACTTTTTTCTACACTTGGCTGAGATGAATTTAACACACTGAGACCTTGATTCTACATAATAATAACTGGGGGGCACTGCCCATAGCAGGCAGAGTTTTTCTTTTTAACCCTCATCTCTGGATGCTTTTATTTCTCCAGGCATATTCTAACAGCTACATATTTTTATATTTTTGTACTCATCTTCCTGGCTTTGAATTCTCCTGCTCACAATAAACAGCCAAACACTTGATGTAATTGTTGTGGGAAAAACATCATTACACACCCACAAAATGTCTATCAAGAAATGTCCAAACCTACTCGCAGTTCTACCTCACAGCAACATTTGGAATACAGCAGTTAAAGAGCTGTGATGCTTTGATGACATTTGGCAGGCACTCATTGGCTTTATAATGAAATCACCTCCGGGTTCTGTGTTCTTGAGCTTAATCCTAAGTTCACAGGAGTGAGAAGCTTGCTTTGACAATCCAGTCACTTTATGCAGATTTCTGTGAATGAGAACCTACTGCCAATCCACTCCCCTATAAACACATCTGTCTCATGTTAATGCTGTCAAGACACTAAATATAATTCCAGCTTCAGAGGGTTAAAATGTACTGCAAAGACATTGTGGGAGACACTTGTGCTGCTGTAACCAGTCTTGACTTGACTTTGCTCTGCAAATAAACCAGAATGTCAGTTTAACTCGCTGTCACCTAACATCTGTCACTACACTCCTGGCCAAACAAGCTAAGGAAATGGGTGACACTGCTCTTTAGCTGTGAAGCATCAAAATGGCTCACGTGCATGTCACTTGCTTCTAACGGTGCAGGACACCCTCCTTTCATTTCAGGGGTAGCAGTTTTTTGCTCTGAGAATTGAGTTCTCATTTTTATCTCCACAGGCAGTGTAAAATTTCAAGGGGTCAGTGATAACCTTAAGGTACCAGACAGCCATACCTTTGACATATTAACTCAAATACATATTAATGGAGAGTAAATAGCTGGATTTCGGGAAGGTATAGTGGATAAATCTGTCAAATTGCTTGAAAACCCAGAAGATGTTTCTCATTTGGCTCTGAAATGGATGGAAACGAAGCTGTCAAATTAGATCAGTCTGCAGGGACCTTAGCAAAAGCTTAATTTGTATCCTGCAGTGTCAAAAGGACTGTATTTCTCCTCTAAGTTTTGGTCAAGCTTTATGTCCCAGGGCAGGCAACCAGGGTGCAACCAACAAGTGCAAGGGTGGGATCAGCCACCTTGATTCTAGCACTGCCTTTTTTTCTGGAATAATCTAATGGGATAAGAATGGAGTCTAACAGATTAAATAAAGGACCAAACTCATTGCTTTCTTAATACTTTAAGTCTTACTTGTAACATGGAAGCTTGTGAGAGAGAATGACTAATGGCATATCCCACGAGGGAGCTCCAATAGAGATGCTCTAGGAGATTAAATGATTTAGCCTAGTACCCATGAAGGCTATATTTTAAAGGAGCAGAAGTTTAATCATTGGAATTCTAGTTCCTTCAATAGAATTACATTTTAATTAAAGTATCTCATTCACATAGCTAAAGTTAAGGGTATATCAGCAATTTAATGATAAAATTCTATTTTTAAGCGTTTATAACTTTGAAAGTTGGTGTCCAGGTTTTTGCCTGCTGGGATAATTGACCCAACCTCCTGCAGGTATCTTTGATAGCAGGACTCCATGCACTTTATGTCAATAACTTTGATTCTAAGCTTTAGCTGTTCTGCTATATTCAGAAGTGGTAGGATTCCGATCTCAGGTCCTTGGTATAAATCAGCAACAATTCTACTCAGTTAATGCAGCTGCAACAGCTTAAAGTGAGTGCAACTGATGGAGGAGATGTGCAGAAAGATTTGTCCCCAAAGGGCAGTATAATATTTTAAATAAAAATGGGCAGCAGAAATAATAATTGATCCATGTTCAAGACAAAGGACAGTGGAAAAACCATGCAAGCCAGCTTTGCTGCAATGCTAGTAGAAGAGCTATACATATGCTGCCAGAATGTCATTTTGATTCAGGATAGTGTTTGGGGAAAATAAAGGATTTTGGAGCCAGGAAAATACTAATTCAGTAAATAATAGCTTGTTAATCTAAAAGGCTTTTAACTGATGCTGTTAAAGAAACACGCTGTAGCAATATTATTTAAAAGACCATTTTGGTAGGTTTTATTGCCCACAGTACAACCATCTTGGACATTTTCTGTTGTTGTTGGCATGCTTAGAAGACATTGCAATGCATGACCAGCCAGGTCAATTCTGATGCCCAGCAACACACTGCATGCTGCTGAAGCAGAGAGTAGGAGAAGCCCTGGTTTTTCACTTAAAATCTTAGGTGCATCATCACAATTATGATGGTGGTTATTTTTCTTAAAACAAGTTAAGGGACCTAAGTACCAAAATGCCACTGAACTTTAGAATCCCGATCTACTTTTTAAAGCCCAGCGTGCTGTGCAGTGTGAATGCAATTGCTTCAAAAGGCAAAAGTATGTATTATTACTATAACTCAGTTCAGGACCTGTTTTCCTTTTCAGAAAAAGATATATTACGAACTTAATCCATTTAGGAAGCTAGACACAAAACTGCTCTGAAACCCTATGATCAAGGGTATGTAAAATTACCAAGCTGGAAACTTCTTCCACCATGTCATGTAGAGATTTGTTTGAGGAAGTTACTTAAAGGTTACTACTGGGTATTCCAGAGGAAGCTTTTTAGGATCCTACTTGAACTGTCAAGCATATACTTTATAACAGGGATGATTAAGAATTTAGGGGATTTCTGGTGTTATTTGATACAAAAACGGACTATGAAGATAATTTAGGGAAAATTCTAGGTTTATGAAGTTGAGGTGGCACTGCTGAGGAAAACAAAATTTACTACAACCTCCTTAAACTTTTAAAACTTATTTTCAGAAGACAACCAAGTACAGCAGCTGTCCTAATATACAACAGTTCAGTCCGAATATCTGTAAGCTGTCTTGCTATAGAAAGACTAGAATGTAATATATAGGGGGGAGGAGCAGTGGTAAATGCACAAAACACAACCATTTCTGTCACTGGTTAACATGATGTTATTAGTCAGTTCACAAAACAATGCCCTTTCCCAAATCTATCCCTTCATATACTGAATAGAAACAGGAAAAGAAAGGGAAGGGAAAGACAGATCAGCAGTGCAAAGTAACATTCTAATATAAGTACGCGAATTGGAGATAAAAGTAGAAGTGCTTTTATTACTGATGAGTTATGAGGGGAACATGCAAATGGGTTGCATATATGAACTATGTAATTACTAATTAATTCATTCACTTTATGATTCCAACTGAAATAAAAAATAGAATTCTATACAAGGAGGAGTGATATTGCTGTTCTTTGTGCAGGTCCTGAGAAACTATTTTGTCAGTCAGACAAAAAGCTCAGGACAGTATTTTCAGAGCAAGGCTGACAAATGCATGTGTTTAATTCCTCCAGACACGACACAATTACACTTTTGAGTAATCTACTTGCCTCTACCAGAAATCCAGTATTAAGGTGAAATGTTTCACTCTGCATTGCGCCAAACACAAAAGTTAAACCAACAGAACGACTGACAACTGTAAACCCCACTTTTCACATCAGTGTTAAAGGAGATTTTAAAATACAACAGAGATCAAAGCAGAGTAAAAATATCTTAAAACTGGATTTGTGGTCCAGTTCTTACCATTACGGTGAGTGCTGTGACAGTGGGGGTGCTAAACGTCGGGTCGCTGTGTTTCTCTTGATAGACCACTCGGTACAGAGATATGACACCGTTGGGGGAGACCGGCTGGGTCCAGTTCAACCGCACCGAGTACGCACTCGTGGCTTGTGCCCAAGGGGCTGCCATGCCCCATGGGGAAGCCTCCAGAGTCTGGGCTGAAGCCCACAGGCTGTCCACAGACCCCACGGAATTCTGAGCTCTGGCACGATACTCATAGAGAGTAAAAGGCTGGAGAGCATCGGACGCATCAATGAATTCCAAAGCTCCTTCAGTCCAGATGAACAAAAGCAGCTCTTCTTGACTGCCCACAGGACGTCTGGAATTAAATCAAAAGCAATGTGTTTAAAACTGAAAATAGCTTTAGCAGTCCCAAAGCAGTAGATCCTAAAGTTCCAAGTTCAACTTGTATCTCAGAAAAATACTGAACTTATTTCTGTATGTTACACACACACAAGGAACTGACTACCTATCTTTGCATCTTAAAAGCATTTCCCTGAACTTGTGTTAGGTGCTGAGTAGTGAAGAGGAGATTTTTGAGGCAATCAATTACTCTTCCTTTATCTAGAAGAATACTATAAAACATAGCAAACAAGCATGCTATCACAGTCCAGAGTAGCAGAGGAGCAACACAACAGCATGTTGTCCTTCTAGGACAGAACACACCACAAATAAAACTTTCAAAACTCAGAAAATGAAATTTTAAATCTATCTGTAGTTGCTAAGCAATGACTTGAATTGCAATATGGGTGCAAGTTTTCAGCATCTCTGAAAATCAGTCTATTTACGGAGGTACTCACCTCAGGATCCCTCATTTATGGAAAACTTATGGCCAGTTTACTGGAGAAGAATGTTACCTAGTGAACAAGGGATAAATATACTATCCTGCCCTCAAAACTAAGGCTGTGCACTTTCAAATTCTGGTTTGCTCACACTAAATATCCCATTTTTTCTTGCAAATGGAATAAGTAATCCCTTGTGCATAAACTTAGCTGAATTTGCAGCTCCACCACCAAACCTCATTAAAATATCACACGTAGCGTTTTCTATTGTAAACTACGTATTTTTTCCAACACTGTTTAGGTTTAAAAATGCAAACCTAACAGATATGAAGAAAATTCACTGTATTGTTTCTTGGCACAACGGGTTTTTCTTTCAGAACATATGTACATATATGTATATATATCTATGTATACACAAACACATACATATGTACACACAAATATGTATATATAGCATTACTACTCCAGATATGCTTGTGTTGGACCTGGCAATGTTCTGAGTACCAGAGATTACAGATGATCCTCAGCCCCTTCGTAATATGGCTCCTTCTTCTATGTAATTTACAACAGTTTTAATAAGCCGAGCACTCATCTTCAAAACAGAGTTATCAAATCAATTCTTTCACTTGGCATTAAAATGTTTGTGTGAAATTAAGTTGGTTACATTTAAACACTGTGATAAATCTCAGTGATGGTTGTGCTGTACCGCACATGAATTTAAGTATTTCCCCTACTCTTCACAAGAACCTTGGCCTTTGCAGAATGTAAAAGCATTCACCCTCCATGCCAACAACCAAAATTCAAATCACATTATCTGCCAGTTTTATTGCAAGTAGGGCAAATTTGAAGAAGTAAAATTGGTTTGTCTGGCTACTGGGTGTCACCATCACTACACGCACACACAGAAGCTGAAGAACATTTCTTTGGCAAGAGAAAATCTGTGCTTCAAAGAATGCTGTCGGATTTTATTTTGTTAGATCAAACCAGGAATGAATTTAAAAATAAAAAAACATTGATTTTTTAAAACTGATAATCTTAGCTGCTTGTAATAATACACTCCCAGGTATTAACATGCAAATATGAAGAACATAATGAATGCAAGTGTGTACACAGCTGTTTATTCATCCTTTGTGTATATGCATATATAAGGCAGGAATGAAGACATTATTTTCTCATATGAAGCTGAATAATTTTTGCTAAATTCTGAGACAAGCAGATTATATGGGCACTGTTAAGTTTATAAGGGTTAAAGTGTGATTTCTTTATAAATACAAGAGTTTTGAGGTGCAATATTTCTATCATAGTGAAATAGGCAAATTGTAAGATGTGTTGATACTGAGGGTTGGTTGGCAGAACTGGGCAAAGACTGGCAGGTAGAAGAAGTAGGAAAGATTCCCTAGAAATTCTCAGTCTCTCTGTAAGAGTCAGGGTCCAAAATTTCCCATTGTCTCCAAAATTCCAGCAGCAATTTTTGATACAATTCCCCATGCTCCATTATAATGGCAAGTTAAGCCTCCTGCAGAACTCTCCCCTGAATGCTCTTCACTGATGTAATGCAAGACATATAATTTTGAAAGGTGAATCACTGCTATGTCTTTCTCCTGCACCTAAAAATATCGTCTTTTCTCTGTGTACTCAAAAACATGTCTAAAAAAATCTCTGTAAATAAGGGAAAAGAGAGTACATTTTAAAGCAATAAAGTCACATTTAATGTGTCTTGCTGACCAAACAGTATGGGACTTACACGAATACATAAATTTATGTTTTATAAATATTCTAAACTCTGTGATAAACAGTTTTTTCACACTGAATGATCAAATATGCCACCAACTGTAAGCTGATTCAAAGGCAAAGCTGTACAATGTAGCCTGGTTAAGTATTTAGATCTTATTACTGCTGAATATTTAATGAATGAAACTTATGGTTAGGTAAATGGTTCCATCTGTAGTGCTAAAACCCAGAATATCTTCATGTATGAATAAACTTTGAACAGAAGTGGTTGAACAATCTGTAATCATTTCAATCGTCTTAAGATTTAAGATTCAGCTGCTCATTTAGCTGGAAGTATTTCTTATGTACAACGAACTGCAAAGGAGAATAACATTTCCAAGAGCTGGAAGCTGTCTCTTAATCTGCATAGTCTGATTTGCTGCTTACGTTCATTTTGAAGATGTTCAGATAGTTATTTTTATAAGGGCAAATTCTCCCTGCCCCAGTGCCAATCTGAGGCGGATGACATAAGAAGGAGAATATAATCTTCTTTGTGACAGATAACTCCAGAGCTGTGCTGCAGCAGCGCCGACTGCAGCGCTCGCCCCTCGGCTTCCCTGTGCGTGCGGAGACGGCGAATCCCCGAGGTCTCGCGGGTCAAACCAGAATTATTCCTCACATGTTTACCTTTCACCATATAACTAAATTACATGTTTTAGCAGCACCCGCTGCTTTCCTTACCAGAGTGGTAGTGAGTTATTTTTAGGAACACTGAGAAGTCTTGGGGTAAAATTCAAACGATCGGAGGATCACGCTGTCAAATGTGGGGGAACAATGCAACATTAGCAATGCTCCCCCTCTGCAGTTTCACATCTAATTAAACAAAGAAACCTCACTCACATTCATATTCAACAAATCTATACTAATGTAGCTTTTATGAATTGGGGTATTTTTTTTTAAACATGAGTTCTGATGTGAAAAAAGAAAAAGAACAAAAGGAATTTGAAGTTATTGCATGTAATATACTAGTTTAGGTTGGGTATTAGATCAGTTACAGGTATAAATAAAAGCCTTCAAGAGTTCTTGTATTCAATGACATAACCATCCATAGGGATTCCTACATTAAACCATCCAGTAACATATGTTCCTTGGAAGCTGTCTTGGGTACAACTCATGGTTAAGGGTGTACGGTTAAGCAATGAATTAATCAAAAAGAGTCAGTCTAGAAGCCTCTATACTGCAAGTCACGACAGCCACTGAGATGTCTTCTGTCTTAAACTGCCTCTTGATTTTTTTGCTACATTTTCACCAACAGGACTGCTCAGCTCATGAGAGCTACATTTCAATCTCACAAATATATACTAAATAACAGAATCTTATTGGGAAAGACATAGACAGTTTGACAGAAATTCAGACACTCCCTTAAGGAAGCTGAGAACCAAAATACTTCTAATTTTACCGGAAATATGTCTGTAAGGGCCATCTCATGTGCCTCTCACACAGAGCATGCGCTGGTAATCAATACAGAGCAGTTCCATTAGCTTGTGTGACCTCTAACTTACTAAAATACAGCAACAAATATATATCATCTACTTTCATAATATTATTATTCTTTTCAGAGTAGCAACCTCTGTGGTTGGCACAGGGATGTTATGTCATGATCAAGGGGAACAGAACTAGATTAGGTGATTATCTCATGAACCAGATCTTTTCTCATTCACAAACTCTTCTAAGCTGCAGTCCCTGCTAGAAAATTTTAAAAGCCTCAGATCTGTGTTTAAAGCTACTTTATGAATCAAAAATAAAATACTGCCATGTATTCTATCACAAACTAACATTTTAATTTTTCTGTTCCTAGCAAAATGGCTGCAAACTTGGGAGTACTTTTATGATGCTAGAGGAAAGCACAAGTCCTGCCAATTTAATGCAGAGACCTGCACACACTCTAGGTCCCCAAGCATTCCAGGTTTTGAGCTAAATGAATTTATTTCTGTGGTGATGCAGTAAGGAAGAGGCACATACTGAAGAAGAAATTACATTCCATAACCTCCCATAGAAATACTGCAGTCTTGCTGCTATAACAATGTAAGGCCATGTGTGGCTACAAAATGAAAAAGAACTATGTGCTTACATCCCATTTCTGATTTTTTTGCAGCTATCTGAGAAAGATTTGATATTGTTGTTGTCTAAGCACATTTAAACTTCAGCTGAAATAACTGCCAAGTGATTCATGCCTATGTAGGTGAATATACCGATTGTATCTGGAGCCCCAGTGCGCCATTTTCATTTCACTTTAAATAAAAAACAAAATGTATCTATGTCAGTCAGTGCCCTTCTGCTGTACTCAGAGGTATCAAACAGGCTACAATTATGATTGTGAAGTGATTGTGTCACATTGGAGGAAGGTTTATTGCTTTTGAGTCTGCTAGGCAGTAACACATTCTGTTTCATATTACTCTTTATATCATTGTTTGGCTGTGACTAGAATAATCAAATGCCATCAAATGCTGTCAAATTCAATTTACAGTATTTTTCACTGAAGCAGGCTTTCTGCATTATATTTCCTGTTTTCCCTTTCTATGGTTGCCATGGAATAGCAGCGGTAATCATCAGCTTTATTTACAAAACCAACAGAGTGAAGACATGTCTTGGGCTACAACATACACTTTATTCCTCTTTATGCAGGGGAGGGACTTGGGTTTTTTGATCAGACAATTAAAAAAAGGCAAACAAAAGGGTATTGCAAGACAGCAGGAATTTTTAGAGACTACTAACATGTTTAAGGCAAAAGTGAATTTATATTAATTATCACTGAGGATTCCAAAAGGTAATTTGATTCCCCATCTTCTCAGTCACACCTTTAATATAATAAAAAGTCCCAAACTCTTTGTGGGAGGCTAGGATCAGCTCAGCATGTGTTTGCCACACATGTTTAGAGCTGGAAAACCAGGAACTTCAGCATTTAAATCCCTCTGAAATATATGGCTTGAGTTTTATATTCTCTGACTTCTGAAGCTCTTCAAGAAGGTCGCTTCAGCGAGCTTTTAACAAAGGGTCAACAGGCACAGCAGACATCGGTGCTCTGCTAGTTTAACACTGCCCTAAACACAGTCATCTGTACAGAAAACTCCTCACACAGGGCTTAGGAAACTCCTTATGGGAAGTGAGGATGCATCAGTCAACAACCTGCACAGGGCAGACGAATACAAACACCAAGGAACATAAACAGATGCACTGTAATCACTGTCCAGATTATTTAGGAATGTAAATTATCTTGGAAAATTGATCTGGTTTAGGAACCTAGATGCCTCTTCCTGCTTTTAAACATCTCAGAATTGGTGAATTACTCTTGTTTCAATTACAAAATTCTCAACTGTCTATCAGAGAAGAATGTAGTTCATACCTAGTGGTCTGGGTAAACACAGCACAATTATCTATCCTACAAACTTCTTCTAAGATTTTTTTGTTCCCTTGAATTTTTAAAATATATATTTTCACATGCTTTTTGTCATTTTTAATTCAGGAAAATGATTCTTGTTTGAGCTCATATTCCCAACATGGCCATCCACAGTTCAGCTTCTTACCTTAGCATTTGAAAGGTAATACATATTTTTTCATGTAATTCTACACCTTTTTTCACCACCCAAAATATCAAGGACTAAAGAAAGGAACCATTAAGTAACACTAAGATTCTGAGGTGATAAGGGCATTTACCTGGAAATAAAGTAGTTAGTAATGATGCCATTTGGTTTCTTGGGTGGTGCCCATTTCACTTCTATGAGTGCAGGTCCAATTGCTCTAACAACAGGTGGGCTCAGATCTCTGGGAGGTGCTTCAGCAGTTCTTGCATATGTTTGACCACCGACTCCACATCCACCTACAAAACCAGAAGTTTGTGTAGTGATAAGAGCTTTGTCCTCAACAAAAAAATACATTAAAAGCAAATGAATGTCAAGTAAATAAGCTGCTGGTGGAAATGGTGGCCCGTTTTACCTCATTACATTGTTAAATACTCATTTAAATTAATTAATTACTCCTGATTTTCATCAGTGAGACTGAGGAGCAAATTGGTTCAAAATCGTCATTTTAGAAATACTTATTTCAGTAGGTTTTTAAAAATTTCCATCAAAGTCAGGGAATTTTGTAATTTTTGGGCTCTTCTTTCCTGTCTTTAAGATTACTACTTCTTGTTGGTGAGTAGTTACAGAATTGATTCAGTTCTGTACATCCATTTTCAAATATCCTTAAGCTGCTTGCGACGAGCTTTTAATGAAGTGGCACATAAAACCTAAACCACATAGTTTAAATCTCTATTTCATCTATATGTATCTATATTCATGATATATGGAGAAATACATACATGATACATGGAGGAACATTTAATGCTTCATTCAGTGCTGAGCTTTCTTTTTACTACGTAAACATTTGACTCCAATGTAAAAATAGAATTTCATCTGTTTTGCTGAGTTGAATCTACCTGGAAAATCCCTTCCAGTCACATACATGAGTGTTTTAAATTGCCTTACCACTCTGGCATGCTTGTATTCTTATCTCATACAGGGTGTAGGGATCCAGGCCATCGACAAAGGCAAAATGTGCACGTCCTACTGGCTTCACCAGCAGAGCGGGACTGCTCGCATTTAGTAGGATGTTGTATTCCAAAGGCACATTGACAATAAACATCCCTGTTGTGAAACAGAGAGGAACCAGTGATTATCTGAAATACTAACAACAGTGCAGGACAACTTCAAAGAGCCATTCATCACATGCAATTTTAAATGTAAGCCCCCCTCTGGAGGTTTTCCCTACTGCCTCTTTTGAAAACTACAATCATTTAAATATAAACTGAAACAGATCCATCTGCAGATTATAACTGGAAGATAGACATTACAGTTCTTAGGTAAGAATCAAAATTCAATTCAGTCAATGCCTATTTTGCAATTGCTACTTCTGGGAAGACCGACCTTATGACTTGGAACCAGGCAGCTTTTGTGTATTTTGGAGGAGTAACAGTTACTAAGCACTGCTGTTTGAATAGTCATATGATCAAACAAGTGAATTACAATCATTCAGCAAATGATGCCTTTTCAGCCCAAAAGCAGTAGCTAAGTGTAAGTTCTTAGCCTGCTTCACAAGTAGAGTACAATACAATAGCGTGAGCCAAGAAACATATAATTTTAAATGAAGTAAAAACAAACTGTTAGGTTTTTGTTAAAAAAACCTCTCAAGTTTTACTATTCGAATTCAAACATTTTCCCAATCTATTCCTACTCCCATGCTGTCAGTTCTTAATTTTCTACTTTTCTTGAGAAGCTGAAAAACTCAGTTCCTTCAGAAGAAGAAGCTAAGCCATACACCATCCCTTTAGAACAACAGTCAGATGTTCTGGGATATTCTCTTTTCTTCTTCCACATGGCTTCTCTAAGGGCTTTGGTTGATTGGTTGGTGGTTTTGTTTGATTTCTGGTTTCCTTGGGGTTTTGTTTTTGTCATTAGGAAATGGGCTGTAGGCTTTTAATTTTTTGTCCACTATAGATTGTTCTGTGCAGACAGCAGCAACTTCATAAAACCAAGAGAACGACCAAAGAAGAGCGTGTGTTAAGTGTGTTTCCTTCATTCTGCAGTCACGGAAGGAACAGCCTTAAGAAAGGACAAAGCACAAACTAGACAAGGTTCCTTTCTGAGATGAGTCAAGATGCATCTGATTAATAAAAGCACATTTCTCTTTCAACACAACACCTACTTTAGATGTCACAGAGATGTCTTTGTGACTGCAACAAGGACCAGATGCCTGTGAGCAGTTCTGAGACTTGTCCAGACCTTGAGAATCTTTCCATTTGTAACTCTGGAAAACAACTCAGCTTTCTCTCCTAATTGCAATTTTTGATCCTTTTCTGATGAAGCATCTACACTGATACTATTACCCTGAAGCTACAAAGAGCATATTTCTGCTGTTGTGCATCTGTTAGATGGATTTTTTTTAGCTAAGTATGTATGTGAACATGCACGTTAACTAAAAAAAAAAAAAAAAGTTTGCAAGAAATCAGAGATTTCAAGTTTAGCTGTGGTGCTATAAACAACTGATGTACTTTGTAAGATCAGAAAAATCTTTGAAATACCATGTTTTTACAATTCTCATAAGAAAAAGAGAACATAAAAATCCCAAAGAAATAACATTCTGCTGCCTGACTAGATGCTAGACAAAGAAAATGCCATTACACTAAAAAGCTGAAAAATAGCCCTGAAGTAGAGGCATGACTTCAATCTTATTCAACTGCTCAGCTTACAGGAAGAACAAAGATGCTGTTAGTAGTTGCTGGAAGAGGTGAAGGGAGAAGGAGACAAAAAAATGCAAAAATTCCTCTGTAAAATTTTCCTTCTTCCGTGTAAAAGTTACAAGAAAAACAATATCTAATCATTAAGAATGGAATAACAGAAATACAACTTTTTAAATCAAGCAGGATGTTACAGAGTAAACCTCTGAGAGGTGATCTTGAAGCAGATTCTTTTTGCAACAAAGAATAATTTTTTGCCTGATATATGGAAGATGAAATGCTCCAGAAGAGTGTGCTTGAGTTTGCATTGTAAAATTTTGCCAGTAATTAAATATATATTGTTAAAGATAAATAATAAGTATTATTAATATTATTAGTAGTATTTCCACCCTGTAATTGGAGGGCCTGTAAAGGATACAACAGAATATCTAAAAGAGTTTGAAATGCTACACAGCCCACCAATAAAAACCCTTTTTTAACCTCTTAGTTAGAGTTCCCTTCTTCTCCAGTCCTGAAAACAGACCAAATATTTCAGCCAGAAAAACCCACTCCCTTATGGAAGTGATATCATTCAGTTTTGTGCATCTCATCAGTGCATTTCTTCTAGGCAAAATCACCAGAAACGTCTGGAACTGAAACGATTCAGAATGCTTGATTTCCCAAGGAAGATTAAATACAAACAAGGACAGCTGAATCCAGCCATCAGTATGCAGCAAAGGACACCTATTTCAAAATATGTGACCTATCCAAAAACATTGGACAGTGTTCAGTCCATATCAGAAATTATTTTAAAAAACACCACTCCACAACTGAAACACAAAATTTTAAAATTCTGTCAAATGTTGCACTGTATTGGGAACGATACCAATAATAAACATGCTCAGGAGAAAAAATACTCTCAAGAAGTGAAAATGAAATTGTAAATAAATCACATAAGCATCCTGGAAAATTCCAGTGTCCTGTGGAATCCTTCTACACTTTCATCAAATTCATTGACTGCTAAGACCAAAGGATCACTTCCTAATCTGAAAAATTATAATATATACTCTTACAACACAGAAACTTGTAAAAAATCCCCTTTCTTTCAGAACCGCCTCTAGCATCTGCAGCCAGTCTGAAACCACTACCTTGTGTGCTCTGATGACTGAAGGAAATGAAATGGGCATATTTGTTAAAGTCAGCTGGGAAACACACGACTTGGTTAGTTCCAGAGTTCATAAATTTATGTCAGAATAAAAGGAACCGTAAAAGCACAAGTGAACCAATTTACCCTAAGTGCAAATGGCAGTTTTGTTATTTGGTGTCAAAGTTACCATGAGCGCAATGACAACCTGCCATAACACATTTTCATGTTCACTAAAGAACAAGGATTTAGTTGGTTAATATTCCCAGCAATGCTCTTTTTCATAATTTACAACAACTAGATGCTGATAGGTTATTTAACATTTATGAAGTTAAGATGTAATCAGAAAAACCCTGATTATCTTCACAAATAAAAAAGTTAAATTATTCCACTTTTTTTTCTCTGCGACTTCATTTCACAGCAGGTGCACATTTTGCAACGGGACAAATCAATCAAATGAAACCCTGGGTTTTTGTGGGCATATTTGGATAACATTTAATGGACAATTCTGTGCAAAACTCTGCAAATTAGGTTTGATGGCTCTGTGTACTTCAAAACTAGGCTAGGTCAAAAATAGAATTTGCAGCACAAGATGCTTAGAACTGGGGGGGAAAAGTCACAGACTTACAGACTGGTCACCCAAAATCTGTTTGAAGTCAATTGCTGAAAAATTGTTTACTATGATGTGCAATCCAACCACAATTAGAGCAAAATAGTTAAACTTTTTCACTTACAGGAAACAAATACTGAAATATGAACATCATGTCTTTTAAAATTATATTTTAATATTTAAATTCATAAAACAAAACAATCTATTTGGCTTCCTGAGATTAACTGTTTACATTATGCTTCAAATATCCAGATGTCTCAATCTGGTTGCATCAAGTATTACCACCTAGACTCTGAGAACAGTAACAGCTGGAGATGCTGACTGCAAGATGCAGAACTTTGGATATTGAGATTGAAAAGCTTGTCCTACAGTGAGGCTGAGCAAACAACAATTTACTCAAAAAATCTCAAAAATGAGAGAATGTCACACTGGCTTATCAAAAGTCCCATTTGTTAGGCCACAAGAAACCAGGTTAGTTAGGGAAGCTCTGACAAACACATGGCATTCAAATACCATGCTCGATCCCAGGAATAAAGTAAAAATCTACATTTCACACAACTTTTGTTCTAACTGATAAGCAAACTTAGAGGTGGATAGAGTGTTACAACATGATGAAGAAGAAAATATTTTAATCCAGATGATCATTAACATATGAAGCAGGTATCTTAGGAGCAGAGGACAGGATCTTATTTTGAATACGTTCAGCTTTCAAGCTATGACCAGCAGCAACTGAAGACATCCAGAAGAGTCAGGTCCCCAGTGAGGACCAGTGGGGCTGTCAATGGGCTGGAATGAAGATGGCTACCTATCAATAACATTTATGGATATACCTTGGGGAAATTATGTGGTGGTTTTTTTTTTTTCCATTCGGCTCGTCTGCCTCTATCCATGGTGCTGATAGTTGTTCCATAATAATTGTAACATATCCTTCTGTAGCATATCAGTGAAATGTACCGTATTCCTGAGGTCTGTGCACTGAGGCAATGCCACACAAGATAATGCAATACCTATTTCAGCAAATAAAGTCCTATTTTCCATCGTGAGTGAGGTGTGTCAAATGTTTTTTTCTGAATCCATCACTTTAACCACTACTGGGCCACCTTGCTCTTCAGCTAAGTCAGGAGTTTTGAAATGCTACATATCTATAAAGTCACAAGATTTAGATATATTACAGATGCTGAAACATTATAATTAAACCATCCAAAAGGAAGGTCTGTGTAATAGGATGTGTCCATAATTAATCCTGAGGGTGATTATTTGATCCAAATTTATTACAGCAGATTACACAGAATGCCAAAACAGCCCTGATATCCACAGACAGGAAGACACTATGAACAAGTACTTTCTCACCAAAACTCTGATAATTAAAAGCAGCTTTTTTGACATTGAGTCTATAAAGTTTTGTCCAAGAGTGACTGCCAAGCCTGACAATCCTTATAAGTAAAGGTGCATTCTGAGTTTATACAGAAAACCTACGTTACCTCAATATAGCCAATTGTGAGACAAGGATTCATGCACAGAAAAGAAACAGATCAGAAAAAAAAATAGTTACTCTATGTACATGGACATAAATAAGAATAAGAAGCAGTAGACACTTCAGGCTAATCCTACCAAGCTGGGGATGTACGTGACCCCAGACAACTGTATGCATAGGACTTGTTAATGGGATCTATGCCATTCCAGAAGATCAGAACTTTCAGAATAAACCTCCACTTGCATCCTCTGCAGTCTTACTCTTAAGGAAAAAAAACTGCTAGAAGCACAAGGGATCTCAGACTGAGCACAAAGCAGGATTATGAAGGGTCAAGAATCAGTTTCCTAGCTTCTGCATAGAACTGTGCTTCTGCACACAGGTTTTAGAAGCATTAGTAGCATTTAGTAGCTTTCAGTAACATTTCTCTACTGTTAGTACTCCCCATTCCCATAGCATCAGCTGATGGCCCTGAAGTGCTATAATAAAAGGAACAGAAAAGATTTGCTTTCCTGTCTTTTTCTTAACTAAGAGGAAAATGAACTCGATCCAAGCTGAAACCAGGACAATACCCAACAGAAGCACAGTATGAAAATCCCTTCTTCATATTGAAAAACCTAAATAATTGGCCCCACAACAAGAAGGCAGAGAGGAAGGGTCCAAGTTATCAAATATCCGTGGAAGTGAGGTAAGTGTTCAAGGTGAGTCCAAATATCTGGAAAGAAGGCCATGTTCCTTCCCCATCTGAGGAGAATGATTTCTACAGATGTGTGAATACATGAACCCTGCATCCTCTGCAGATCCATAATGTCCAGCCTCCTCCTCATCCCTCTGTGTGGTTTCAGGAACATATGGACCTTTGTATGAATAATCTTAATTGCAACATAACCAAATGTACTCCACAGAGCCTGGTTCTCCTTGCAGGCTTGTAACCCACTGTGAGTAACAGGAATTTAAGCAGCTGGAAAAGGTCTAGAACAAGGACAAGCTTTTCTGGGAAACATCCCACTCTTCACAGCCTATGTTATCCCAATATATTCTTATGTTTTAAATCTATTTGTAATGTTGCTGAATATTTTGTGCCTTAAATTATATTTATTATCAGAACTATAATATGGCATGAGTCACTTTCCAATAAAGCCAACTGTAGATTATATGCCATTTGAATTCACCTGCCTTCTGCTGGGTTCTAAATCCTTTCAGGCAGTAGGGGGAAAAGTTTAATTTAAGATTTTAATCTTTTTCATATATTATAGCATTTCTATAATGGATTTTGTGCTCCTGAAAACTAAAAGATTGACAGCTCAGGGTATTATAGATTTATTAATCATTGCTTAAATGGGTAGGGTGAGCGCTGCTAAGCACTGCCACAATACTTGCAATCCCAGTCTTGAAGGCAAACTACTTTTTCTAGGTGACTTTATTTTTAATGCCAATTGACCCTTGCTAAGTAAGGATAGAACATCTTCAATAATTAGGAAGAGGAGATATTAAAAACTTCCATGAATTCATTGATAAAACACATATGGCTGTTATGCAAACATCTGAAGTTTCTAAAAAAACTGACGTAATTTTAACTGAAAAAACCCAGTATCTACAAACTAGGAAACACCTTGCTGGAGATGAACTACACTAGACAAAAGATTGTTCATTACAAGGCCCTCATGGTCCCACAATAACTACAGCATACAAATTTTATTACATCAGTAAAGTGCACCAATCACTTAAGCTATGAAACACCGCATAGCTTCCCTGACAAAAGGATTCTATAATTCAATTATTCCTTCTTAGCCCAGCTCTATAGCAGGTGAAGGCCACCTGGTCATGTTCAGGAGAAGAGTAACTAGACGAAAAATATTTTTGGGCCTTTGCTGGCCCATCATACTGCAAGGTAACATATCCACATAATGCTAACATGCTTGAGCAAGTAAAATGTAATCAGGTCAAAGCTAGCATAGGATCTCTGTCACACAACCTAAAAGACTGTCAGGTTTCCCTGGTGATAACTTAGCTTAGTATGAACAGAAAACTTATAATTTGTTGGGTTTTTTTCCTTAATACTTGCACTCAGTAATAGTTTACAACACCAAAACATATAGGGTTTTGATCAGCTAAACCTCACAATATCCATGTCAAGTATCTAGGTCAATATTGTTAAAATAATATGTCTCTAGGAGACAGCAGTTTTACATACTGGTTATTTAAATCACACAAACACTAAAAGCAAATTTGAAGAATAAAAATATCAGAATGATTCAGCTGCCTACCTGGATACACTAATTTTTCAATCCTTTCATTTTGCTACAAAGTGCTACATAGAAATGCATTTTTACCTGGCACATCCCAAGCTAGAAATATAGAATATGCATCAATTATTGTGACATTATATGGGACATGAATTTTCTCTGGTGTTCCTACTGGTGTTTGTATAACATATTTATCACTGGTGTTGCTGCCGCCCCAAGTGCTGGCTTCCAGCTGGTAAACATATCTGCACAAACACAAAAAGATCAGTAGACACTGCAGTTAGAAGCTTTAGGCAGATCAGCAACAGAACATTTCCATTTTCACCCATACGAAGTGAATACAATGAGTATTAAAAATACTGCATTACTGAAGATTTTCACATTTAAATTTTCTTAATGTGAGAGAAGTAACTTAGAATAATAATTATCATAGAACCTTAGATACTAATACTAAATACTATTACTAAAATTCAAATTAGCTTACGTAAGACAGAGAAGTATTGACTCAAAAAGTGTCAAAACTAATTTCAGGATAACTTCTATAAAAACATCAGCAGTCACTTTTGAGCTTGCATGTTCAATATGCACTGAAACATTATATGCCATGTGCAGTGCTGTTTGTCATACAAAACCTCAAATTTTTCAGAGCATATTCCACAATGGAAAAATACCTGCCAATGAGCTACCAACAACCAGACAAGAAAAAAATATTTAAAAAGCTCAATTTCTTTGAATCAGAACGACCTACTCTAAAAAACAAACAAACAAACAAAAAAATAGAAGCCTTTTTATTAAGGTCTTTCTAACATTTGAAAGACTCCTAAAACTGCTCTACCAATTCTCAGTAATAAAGTAATATTGTAAGAGAGTTTTCTCTAGTTCACGGGAAATTATATTTTGTACATTTCACTAGCACAAGTACCTATGTTTTTCAAGGCCTTTCACCTGTTACCAGAGCTCTTTAACATGCCTTACCTACTGTTAGGCTGCAGGTAAACATCTGTGAAATTCAGGTCTGTACTGCCACCCTGGAAAATCTGCTCTCCATCACGGAATAATCGATAATGAGTAATGAGTCCATTGGGTTCCTCTGGTTCACTCCAGTACACTTCCACTTCTGTTGAGCTGACTATGATATGATGAGGTTTTGGCCATACCCCTGTTAACATCAAAATGAAACTATTTTAATTTTATGACAGAAACTTAAAGGTGTTTTTTTTCCTTTCCCATACTTTGTGCTGCTGTTCTCAGCAATGTAATGAAAACATAAAATATTGCCAGAGAGAATGACAGAATTTAACACGCTTTCTGTATTCATCTTATAACAAGTGCAACCAATTAGACAAGGTAAAGATTAATGGAGAACAAGGCCGAAGGCTGCAGCCTTTATATGCCCAGTAGTCTCTGCATATTTATTTGTGCTTTAAAAAATATTCATCTTCTAATTCTAATCTCGTTAACTTAAAGATGAATTTGGGGAAATTTTCACAAAAAGAAAGTAGATATGCAGTGCCAGGCAGTAAAGAGAACGTGGCAAGATAAAAAAACTCCAAGAGAGACAGATTCTCTTGTGTAAATTTCCACATGATAGCTTGATGGATGACAGTGGAGTTGTGCACCTTGTTAAACCATCAGAAAATACAAGCCCGTATGACCATCTATTTACAGTTCTATAAGAATGACTTTCTCCCTTACCATGAGGAGCAGCTTGTAAAGTTTGACCTGAAAATGGTTGGCTGGAAGCACACCCAGCAGATGTGCATGCAATAAGCACAAAGCTGTAATTAGTGTATGGCTGCAGACCTAGAAAGAGCAAACAGAGGTTAGGCTGAGATGTTGACGTCAGTCATCCCAAGAATTATATCTCTACATAGAAAGTTAATGGACTTGAAGTTAATTTTTAGCATTTTTGGCAAACATAAAGTATGAAACATTCTTATATTACATCTGAACAATACTGAAATGGTGAATTCTCACTAATTTAGACACATATCCTCTACCGATTTAAAAGATCCAAAAAAAAATTCAAATTCAATGTCTGTCTATGCTGCAATGGATCTATGGATATCTCTCTGAATCAGCTTTAAATCAAAACCTTAGATGACACTTGCAATGCAGGAAAACACCTGAAAGTGCAATTGCTTAGAGTTTTGGACTTGAAAAGCTGAATAGTCTGCAATGTTTTGAAAAAGTATTACAAATACATTCGCAATAATAAGATAATAGAATACTCACTTGTACATGAAACCATGAAACTACATTGCAAACAAGTCCAAGGATACTCCTGTCCCAATTTCTATTTGTTCATTTCCCCCCTATTTTTTCCCCTGTTTGTTACAAGACTTCACTATAAATGCTACAAAGCAGTTAGAAGCTGAACTGACAATTAAGCCCTCATTACAAGATATTATTTTAGTTACTTGTAATTTTTTTAGTGATTTTTTTTTCAGCTCAAATCTTCTATGCTGGACATCCTTGAATGAGATGAGAATATATTGCTTTGCCTTTTTCTTGGAAATTTTCAAACATCCTTGTGCTGTGTGTCAATGACTTCAGATTTGAAGTCATTTGACAAAAAATCCCACCCAACCAACTCCACAAAAACCAACATAACCTCAAAAAAAAAATAAACAAAAGAGAAGGATTTCTCTTGGAATCGGGATACTGACTCAAAGAGAACAAATTGCCAGTGGCTTAAGAATTTGACTTTAGGGCTCCTCATAAAATTGCACTCAAAATTTGGCTCAGATACTAAGCTTTTAGAATAGCCAAATCTGTGCACCCATTAAAGGCTTCTTGTAGCTTGTTAAAGATGCAGACCACTGTGACAACACCTTAGAGCTCAGCTTGAACTGCTGATCAGTCTTCCTCACAGAGCACCCTCCAGCCCACAATACAGCACCTCTGTTAAACCACACTTTTGGATATTTCTCAAAGCTGATCTTTAAGATATTACCAGGCACAAACACTGAAAACCCCTTCCTCATGTTTTCTAGGACCCGCTTGTTAACATCCCGTAATACATTAAAGAACATTCCTGTTCCTGAATGCAAATTATACAAACAGTACAACAAGAAGTAAATTATACACAAAAACTCTTTGAAAATATTAAAATTGCAAAACTTAACACTCAAAAACTAGGAAATCCCGGTGCCAGGACATTGTACAATACAAATTGATCTCCTTTTGTTCACAGGCTTTGTGGCATAGTCCTTTCTAAAACTGCTTCCAACATGTGGTCTCTGGCCTGATTAATTGTACATAATTCGAGACTTCTCTTTGTAGTGTCCACCCCTAGCGTGTACAGATGCTTTACAAACACCAACCAGGTGAGCATTCCAAATGTCTGAAAACAGCACCAGAACAAAAAATCCCACCCAACCAACTCCACAAAAACCAACATAAACTCAAAAAAAAAAAAAAAAAAAAAAAAAAAAGAGAAAAAGATTTCTCTCTCAGAATCAGGATACTGACTCAAAGAGACTGAGAGAACCAAACATCTCCTTGGAGCTGCCAGGAGGCCATTTGGGATGCCTAGGACCTGGCTGTCAGACTACCTGGTGCTATGCAAAACTTTATACATCCAAGCACAACTGGTGCCTTCAGCTGCAGCTCTGAGAGCTCAGGAAATTCAGGTCTCAGGCAAGGTAATGAAAATGAGGAAGACGTGGTTGTGACAAACTGTGAAAGAATGAGACGTGCCTTCCTCAGTACCACAGCTTGAACAAATATGAAAGTCCTGGATGTGAGGCCATTCCCTTTGGCAGTCCATGCCACCAGCCCCTCAGCGATCCATGTTTGGTCCCTCTGGGCTGGCTATGTCCCAGTTGCCTCCTTGAAAGAGACTGTAGCTCTGGGCAGAAGCAGAATTAGGCCCATCTACACTGAGACTCCCAGAAGGAATAAATCCACTAAACACAGCCAAAGCTGAGGCAGCCGTCCTCCATACAGGAGCTTCATTTTATTCCTCCCTGGAAGAGGCACAGACTGTGGACTGAACGGGGCAGTAACCCTGTGCATAAATGACTGTACTGCTGGGTAATGCAGATTGCTTGTGTGAAAGATGCTGAATTAGGGTTATACAGGTCAATTCATACGTATTATACAAGTCAATTTTTAAGCATGTGGTTTTGTGGTCTTAACAGTGTACCCTTGATGTAGCTCCTGTGTCTAAATTCAATTATTTCAAGAACAATGCAATTCTTTGACAACAAAAAAGCCTGTGTAAGATCTTTGTTTATAAATAAATCCTTGCTTACACCCAGTACCAAGATATTTTAATTAAAATACATTACAAACAAATAGAGTGAAAGAAGAAGCAGCAATTATATAGGAAGGTAAAATACTGAATGGAAGACATGCAGGCTGCTTAACAAATTGAACAAGATGCGAAGGAGAGAAAATAAAGAGATGACTCAGAGGGACAGCCCTTGCTGTAACCTAATCATGAACTGGAAGAGAAGAAAAATCATCTGAACACTGGGTATAAAAGTAAGGAGGGAGAAAATGACAGTTGCAGACTAGAGAGAGGCAAAGGCATGGAGGAAAGCCAAGTATTTAACATTTCAGGATAGAAAAGATTACTGTGGCAACAAATTACTTGAATTCCCCTAAAGGGAGTCATGTTCACTTTTAAAGGAAACATGCATAATAAAGCAATACTCATTTACAACTACACTTTAAAGAGAAAAATGAGCATTAAAAAAAGAGCACATGATTTCACTAAATTTATTGATGAAATTCTGATACCTGAAATTCTAGCCATACATGGAGCAGTCACAGCAGATTTTTATCTAGATTTTTAAAGCTTTGCATTAGACACCTAGTCTTATGCATGCTTTGGAAAGCTGTGCAAATCTATGTATGTGATTGATAATAAAAATAACAAGTAAGATAATCTTGAAATATAAACAGCATTTTGCTTTTCCAATGTCTCTACTTGATTGTTCACTGGAGGATATTTCTCCTCTCCTTTTCTTTTTTTTGTTTATTATTGTGGGGAATTTTTAATCTTTTCTTTTTTTTCTGGTCAACTTAGCAGTCTATTATATTGTCGCAGCATTTGCCATTTGCCAAAAGGCTGTGGAACAGTGGGGTTTTTTTTAAGAACGCATAGCTCTATTAGCTAAATCAATTCCTTCTGATACTGTTTGTCTCCATTTGTGGGTATGGCTCCAGCAAGGTCAGTAATTAGCTCCCAGGATAACGCTCCTGGGCCTCGCCGCGGGAATTTCACTCGGGAGGATGTCAGATTGCTGACCACAGCCTCACACAACCCCTCCACCTCCAAGAGTTTCCTTTAGATAAATATTATTAATGATTCAGTGCTGCATATGGAGACAGACTTGACCAGTGACAACAATTTGGTATCTCTTCAGTTTTCATTGCCCTGAATGGAGAATAAGTTCAGATGAAACAATTTCAGTCATACTCAGTCATAAAGTATTCTTACTGTTGTTTCTTTTACTGAAATAAATATCAGTTATCTTCCTTGGCTTTGACCTAAAAATGATTGATCCTACAAGTTGTTGATAAAGCCTCTTAGTTGAGATATTAACTTTAGTGTATTAAAAAGGGGGCGGTTGAGAAGAATCTTTTCTATAAACCCACCTGCTGCTGCTGAAGAGGGCACTCTTGGCTTTCTTTTACAATTCCCCTAATTATTTTCCTCAGTCTTACCCTCTGCCTGGCCCCACTGCAAAGCATTAGCAGGCCCATTTGTAAAGTAGTAGTAACACAAAGTGAAACAATGCCATAACTGTCATCCAAATTGTTCTGTACAGGGTACTGGAAGTGTTCAGTAATAAATGATATAAAAAGGTCTTTTATTGACAAGCTGCCATGTGCTGTTTGCATTAGAGAATATGAGAAGATGATGGCTGCTGCCCCTAGGTCCCAGTGGCATTCAACTCAGTGAGATAGCAGAAAATGCTTCAGTTTGCTTAAAGCATTGATAACACCTCTAAATAATTAACTGAGGACTTCCTGTCTTCAATTACTTAATGCTTTTTTTAACATCTTGAGAGGATTATAAGCAATTTATGGATTTCACATGATGAGCACATTCACCGCTATTCCCACAAAGCATTTGTGGGATCATGTTTCCAAAGCTTTGATGTAATTAAAAATAAGCAGCAAGACAATGGTGCCGTGGCAAGGTGCTAGCCTTCCCGGCTGCTATTTGCGAGACCTGAGATTCAAAGTCTCCACAAATACTAATGCTACAGCTTCATTAATGTTCAACTGTTGCTCAGGGAAAAGCAGGCTGTTTTGGAGAGGGAAAAAAAAAAGGAAAAGAAAAAACAAGGATAATAGGAAAATCGAAACACACATCCACAGGGAATAATACAAACAGTTCAAACATTCAAGATTATGTATGAAGTAAATTTGATTCTTTTATCGTATTCTTTTAATTTAGAGAGCAATAATTACCCACATTGCTAAATCACTGTCATGAATTCCACATTATTACCCAAGGAAGCTCCTGCAGAAAACAGTGAAAGATTTGATTATGACTGTCAGGAGGAATGATCACTTATTTCACTCCGGGCTTAACATGGCTGCACTGGACAGTGGCTTAAGAGAACAGGCACACAAAAGAGAGAAAGATCCTTGTTTCTCAGGAATTAATGTAATTTCCTTTCACTTCCAACTTTGTCATTGTTGGCATTAATGTTGGCATTATTGTTGGCATTATTTTAATGGAGCTATAACTGCCTTGGAGGAGCATGAGAAATATTTTCAATGGGTTCGATAAATGACTCCTTGTTGGAATGTTCCTTTTTTACAGTGTAAACTTACAACAGCAATTCCAAACCATGTACCACCAACTCTGGATAATATCTCATGTCCAGAAGCACTGAATATGGAGATAGGAGTAATACATCGCTGACAAATTTTACACTTGAGCATGATATTGTCAAAGAGGAACAGCAATCTTGCTCCTCTGTGAGTGACTACAGCAGAGACAAACTCTTCTAAAGCACTAAGGGATCCACCCTGACTCGGGGCTCATGCTTTGAGGGGTGTTTGAGAGTGCCATCTATGCTCTAGGGGGTTTATGTGCCCTAAGTCAACTTCTACTCTTTAGAAGATGGTGTGCACAACACGTGAATCTTGAAATTTCCTACTTGTGGGGCAAAAAATCTAGGGAAACATTAATGCATTTGGGAGATATAAAAAATTGATGAAAAACCTGAGGTCAAAGAGTGAAAAAAAAGATATCCCATAATTCTTATGTTCCTGCTCTGTGTTCAATAGAAACATTTCTAAGAAGAATTTTGCTTCAGTGTAACATTCAGAAATAACTAAAAATTGAGTATGTGAAAATAATACATTTGAGGTCTGAGCCAAACTTTCCTCAAAATCCCTGGAATAAAGCTTCTTTCATCAAATATTTAGAAAATGGCTACAAGCAATTTATAATATTACAAACAGAATTTGGGATCTTTCCTGTTCTGCTTTCCTTTCCTTTTTACTACCTCAGACATAAAGTACTGGATCCTTCTCGATCCTACAGTGGTACACATTCACAACTGCATTACTGCATATCAGTGATGTTAAAAGAGAGAGTTGAATCTGTATAAAGGATGGCAAGCCTACACAGAATATCTGAGTCCTTGAGCACATCACAATGCATGCATCTTCAATTGAGCTAGATAGATTTATTTTAAAACTTTGAAATTAAATCTATTAATATTTTAACAAACAGCATCTAGAAATGAAAGAGATTGAAAAAAAATAAATTTAAGATATGTAAAGTCATGATAAAGCATTCCAAACTGTGCACAGTACTGGGGATTTCAAAGTTTCTGATGAGTGGCATTTTTAATATATTAATGCCGTCTTATATATCTTAAGTACAGGACATCAGCCTGTCAAAGAGCTCTGCCTCCTTACCTGACACTGTGTGCTGCATTCTGCCTGCAGCATCAATGTATATAAGTCCTCTCCCCACTTGACTGATCTGGTACTCTCTGATGATCCCATTTGGTTTCTTGGGTGCAATCCAGCTCAAATGTAACGCTGTGGAGTTCAGAGCACTGACTTCTGGTGGCTGAACACTCTCGGGGACTCCTTGGATAGTGACTGCAACTACCTGAAGACATATGAATTAAACAGCAATTTAATGTAATAGTACACTTGATACCATGATCAATGAGAATGTCACTTTTGTTTTAAAATGTTGTTTGGGCTGACATATCATTACCATGGGTCTGGAGAACTAGTTACTTTTTTCCTCCTTTTTCACAATGAAATCTGACCTTGAATACATTACATAAGTCTATGTCTACAATTTATCACAACGGGTTCACCACATTTTAGCTGCAGTGTATGGCACAGGGTGAAACAACAAAAACTGTATTGCTTGAAAACTCTTGATAACTCTCTTCCATATGGTTTGTCAGTGTCCCTGCATTTTAACTGCCTGATTTCATATATTTTAAGCACCAGTAAACATGGGGCTAAGCCTCCATATATCCCATGCAATCTGAACTCTAGATTCCTTGAAAAAGTATGGAGTTGCAGATAACTACAATAAAGATTTTGAAAGATAGCATAAGTTTGCACTTGTTAAGCTCTCTCTGCAAAAAAAAAAAAAAAAAGAAGAAGGTAATTTTCTATTGACACATCTCCACCATCAACTACAGAAGAGGCATTTCCAAATGATACTGGTTTAATAAGTGAGTCAGACCATTTTCTCTTTGAGAATCACTTTTCTTTTTCTGTTATTACCACCATAAAGTATTTATATTATGCTGTAAATATAAAATGTGTCCTCTATAATATATTGTCTTAGTGCATTCGGTGGAATCAGTCCCTACTTGCAGACTTCAGTGTTTGCAACAGTAAACTCCTTAATTACAGGCAAGTGGAACAAGCAGGATTTATTATGAGGTCAGTGGTTGCAGCAACTGTGCCTACATGGTTTCCAGACCACAGCTCTGTGTGCAGGCAGAGGACTATCCACCTATCGTCATCCCTCTGCATCAGTGTTTTTTATTTTATACTTCTGGCTGAGATTTGCATGAATAAGAAAAACATTTAAACACCTGCAAATAAAAAAAAAATCAATCCCACAGATATTATAATTACAAAACATAGTCATTACTTCCTACCTCTGCCTCACAGACCTTACCCTTGTAGTCCTAGAAATTCATTTTCATAGAGACAAGAATAATATTGTGAAAAAGAGGTCACTTAAGAAATCGTTTTTGCAAATTATGAATAAGGCAGGTACTTGGCAGAATAAAAACCTACAGCAGGTTAAATAGTAATGTTGGTGAAAGGCATCCATGATTCAAAGTGATACAAAAGGAAATTAAACTGAGAAAGGGAGGTAAGAGATTCTGTTTGCTTAACACTGAAGCTGAGGCAGCTTGAACACAAAGGGACAGTAAAGCCTGAAGCAGGTGCACACATGGAAAGTCAGCAAAGAGTAATATAGTGAAAGAAGGCTTTTCCACTGGAGTGGAGGTGTCAGAAGTTTGTTCAACAAATAAATAGACTACAACTAAAGCAGATGATCTAAGAAATAGCAAGGAAGAAGAGGCTACAGACCTCCTAGTGAGAAGCAAAAATTTAATTTCCAGGTTTAGAGGAAGTGCATTTTAATATTCCTTACTCTATTCTGCCATGTACAGCTTTCTCTTTAACAAACATCAGTTCCCACAGTGCAATTTCAGCTTTGCCAAGACTGAGATACTGCTTTCTTCCTCCGTTTGCTTGTATCAGCCTTGGGTTCCAAATATCCACCCGTCAGTAGCTGAATCCAAATCAGATTATTGATATTTTTTTCACTTACTCAATAATCAGCGTGTCTTCAAATCACACCTTTCCAAAAGCATTTCTGTGTTGCCCCACTGGCTGACACAATCCTGGCACCAGTTTCCGTGAAGCCCACTTCACTAACCTTGCTGCTGTCTGTGCAACCAGCAACAGTGCAGGCTCGCAGCTGGTAGGAATACTCCTGGTATGGCTGGACACCACTGGTGTCTGTGAAGCTCATCTCGGTTCCTCTAAAATGCTCAATTCCATTTCGGAGGATGATGTAGTGAATAATAAGACCTATTGCAGAGAGAGAGTTTTCCCTTTTGTTAGCTGAGGGATCCTGTGTGATGGGATAATAACCTACTCTGCACATAGAAAACGTTCAGTGAAGTATCTGCATGACCACAGTAGCAGATAATCACTCTGATTAAATGCTAAATGTCAGTTACCAGCTACTTTCCTCAGCATCTGCATCAGCATCTGACTAGATCCCAGTTTTTCTTGAGAGCTCTTCCAAGTTTTCTCACAGTTTGAAAATAATAAGCAAGATTTCCTGAAATAAACATAAGCACCACCAGCCCCACCCCCAAATCTCCAAATACGTTTTAGGATGATTGTCATTTTCTGATCATATTTGCACACTTATTATTACAACTGTTCTCAAAAGAGGCTTTTTGGCACTTTGTAAAGACATACTAAATTGTCTTCTGTGAAGAAGACTCTACTCTTATTTGCAATGAAAATTATAACAACCTAGAGCAAAATCTTCCTGCCGAGTTTAGAAATATGTACACTTCAGTGACAGGGATTAATTAAGACATGTTTTGTGATTTTGGAACACTGTCAGCGGAATGATAGAACAAACACTTAAAAAAAATATATATCAATACCATTTGGCTGAAGTGGTTCCTCCCAGTTCAGAAGTATCATGTCTTCCCGATTATCTACTTTGGCCCATTTTGGTGGACTTACACCCTGTGGCACATCTTGCTTAGTAACAGCTCTGCTAATTTCACTGAAACCTCTTCCATAGCTATTCCAAGCAGCCACCCTGTATTCATACGTGACAAAAGGTTCAAGGTTCACATCTAGAAAAAGAAATTTACATATGAATGATCTCAGTCTTATTTAAAAAAACCCTCACCTTTTTTTATTTTCTGTGTTTAAAGACAGATAGAAATGGATGTTATTTCTTTAGTCAGGGTCATTTTCAGATACAGCAGTACTTTATCACCTTTTCTGAAAGCAGGTTTAGACATTATGTACTCACTAAATTTTGCTCATTCCATTGTCCTGAAGTCTCTGTCCTGATTCACAGATTACTTCTTAAAAGAATTATACTTTGCTACAATTCACAGAATCACAGAATGGCCTAGGTTGGAAGCAACTTTAAAGACCATCTAGTTCCACTCCCTCTGCCATGGGCAGAGACATCTTCCACAAGAGCAGGTTGCTCAAAACCCCATCCAGCTTGGCTTTGGATACTTCCAGAGATGGAGCACCCACAACTTCTCTGGGCAACCTGTGCCAGTGCCTCATCCCCTCATAGTAAAGAATTTATTCCACTGTCTCATCTAAACCTACTCTCTTTCAGTTCAAAGTCACTCCCCCTTGTCCTGTTCCTACCCACCCTTGCAAAAAGTCCCTCTCCAGCTCTCTTGAAGACCCTCCTTAGGTACTGGAAGGTGCTGTAAGGTCCCCCTGGAGCCTTCTCTTCTCCAGGCTGAACAGCCTCAGCTGTCTCAGCCTGTCTGCATAGGAGAGGTGCTCCAGCCCTCTGAGCATCTTCACAGCCTCCTCTGGACTCACTCTAGAAGATCCATGTCCTTCTTTACATTGCCTCACATTTAATTAGGATATCTGATAGCATTCAGACCATCATTTTCTCCAGAGCAAATTAACTATTCTAGGAAATCACCAGTCTGGTCTGCCACTTCTCCTTACCTGTAAATGAATACTGCGTTGGACCTCCTGTGTAGATGGTCTCCTCTTCTGCTGGACACACACCTGCTTCTACCTCCATTTCTGTAGCACTCTGTGAACCTTTCATCCACGCACAGATATTCTCCCTAGGATCAAAGTCACACTTCCCACAGTGTGCTGTTTCCTCCATTGATAAAGGGCAGAGGACATTAGCCTTGCATTCTTCTCTTACCTGAGGAATACACAGGCAAACTTAAATATATTTCCCACATTTTTCTTTCGATATAAATGCTTCCATTTGTATTTCTCTGTCTTTATACAACGCAAAAACAGGCCACCACCTTGAGTACATTGCTATTTCTAGCATAGGGGAGACTCTTTCAGCCTTTGGCTTGTCTACTGTCTTTGATCGTTAATGTTTTATAATCCTTTCTAAAAGAAACAGATTTTCGGTTTTTTAGGGTCCTTGAATGAGAGCATCACAAATTTTAAGAACTGGAAGCACAAATGGCTGGATTTGTTAAAAACAGAAGAGTCTAGAATCAGTGAGAACAGGATTTTATCCAAGAATTTGAACGTTCTGTTCCTGCAAAGGCCAATATCCTGTGGCAAATCAGTAGCAAATTCCCAGCCTCTCACATAGCTTGCCAAGTACTCAAGAGGGCTCTGTACAAGTCCTTGGCAGCTTTTAAGGCTGAGAACTCTATCCATGGGCTATATAAATCATGTCTGCTGCCACATCACTCCTAAACAGAAGCTTTGCTGCAATAAGAGGACCTCTGCAAACATAAAGATGTAAGATTTAGCCCATAAAGAACAATTCACAGAAATATACACTGAACATCCACAACTTTCCATTAAAATTCATGAAATAATATTTTTGCCAAACCATAAGCTGGAGAGCAATAATTCTCATAAAATATAGGTTGCTGCAGAAAGAAATGTACTGCCGTATTTGCAACAGATATTTCTGCCCATTAGGTCATAAACTTCAGAAGGAAAACCAAACAGATTATATCTAACACTTCCTTAATTCACCTATTGAAATTAGCTTCTCAGCTGATTAGGAACTTCAGCTAATTTAATTTCTCAAATTTGGCACTTTCGTGAAAATTACACTGTGATAGATATCCATGTAGGATGCAGGATGTAGATGGATTGGATTCCCATGTAAAGTAGCTCCAGAATGTGTCAGACTATCAGCCCTTTCACTGTTAGTAAATCTATACCTATCAGAGAGCCAGAACCGCTATCTTTTTTCTACTGTGGGTAAGTGCAATACAAAGCACTTCCTTTGTTTATACTTTATACCTAAGGCAGGGATCTGGTGTGTTATCTACCAGAATTCATTAACCTGCTCTCAGCCATTTTTTGCCTTGCATGAGCTACTAGTATAATGCATTGAGGAGCTGTAGCTGACTCATCATAACGCCTAGATTTTCTCTAGGAGAAAATTATTCAGTCTGAAAATGAAAAGTCTGAAAATGAAATTATATGAAAACCCTGACATGAAAAGGAGAAGATGTAAGAAATATTTCTGTATTAACTTAGCAGATGAACGACAAGGATATAGGAACATCTGCATATGGCAGGATGGGGTCTGTTTTACTTTACTGGTAAATTCCACAATATCTCTCTGATTTCCATATTGTAGAATTCACAATAAACAACCCTCTTTTTTCTCCCTCACCCATTTTCTCTCTTTCTCTTATCATAAATATAATTACTATTTTATAAAAAGAATATACATACACATATATACATATAAATCTGGTTTCCATCATTTGAAATGTTCATTTTCTTAAACAAAAATTGTAATAACAATTGACAACATTTTTACAGCTTATGTATACCACCAAGATGCTAATTCTTGAAGATTTCTGTTGAATTCAGCTTGGATTTGCAAGGCAAAATTGTCTCATGCTGATGCCTACAGTAACAGAGCACTCTTGGAAAAGACCAAATTAGCCTTCATGGTGTTTAGTTTATTCTGACGTTAAAATATAAATAGAATAAACTATATAATTCATTAGGTATGAAAGGACATATCCCAGTACTGCTGAAATTTCTGCCAAAATAGCCACTGGTTTTCTGTAGGATCAGGATTAAGTCCATCAAGAAATTGTCAAAATTGTCAATTGCTTTTTTTTTTGTTTGTTTTTGCCTTTTTTTTTAGGGGGTTGGGGAATCATGTCCTACTGCTGACCCAAACTGAAATGCTATAGCATTTTTATACTTTAGAACTGGCCAGTCCAATTTTAATTTCCACTTAATGAACATCATCAGAAACAGTGGTCACAGAATGGAAACTGGCTATACATGTCAGTCTTGTTAGCATGCCAGCTTTTAGCCACTGTACTAATCTGAAGTGCTGGGCAACACTTCACAGAGGCAGCTAATCATTATTAATTCCTTTAGAATTCATTGCAATAACATCAATCATGGCGAACTCATTCGGTATTAATATGGATGTAATGTGAAAATGAATAATGCACGCAAGAGTTTTTATATTCCTATTTTAGAAAAATAGTTATGAACAGTGTATTTCTCTTTCCATCATCAAATCAGAGCTACCAAGAGATTTTCTATCAATTACCTTCATCATCATTCCAGCTGAAATCTTGTCAGAGCAAACATATTTCAAAGGATTATATCCAACTCCATTACAGCATTCTTCGCTCTTTGGAATAAGTTCAGTCTCACAGCATTTTACTGGCACTTGGTCATTCTTCCTAACATGTGCTAGGGACTCACCACTGGAACCTGAGCAGCATATGGTATCTGACTTATTCACGTACTCTTGCCCACAACAGAACATCCCTGGAATGAACAAACAAACAAAAATATATCTGAATATGAAATGAAAGTCAATAAATAAATTGCTAAGAAAGGAGAAAGCTCACAATGCAATATATCTTGGCATAAACCCACAAGCAGCTGGAATTATGCAGATTTAGCTAAAGTGAGATTAAATTCAAATGTGAGGTGACTGAAGTAAGCATCCTGGATCCCAGACCTACTGAAAACAATCAAGAATTAGAGGAACAAACAGGGTCCCCTACAATCAATATTCACCACTCCTGAAATTTTTAAAGAACTTTGCTATGAAATACCACACCAACGTACCAGGTGCAGCCGGCTGGAGATAGATTGTTGATGAAAATTTCCTGTAGAATGCAAAAACTGAGAAAGCTTTCCATGTCCTTTCTATTCAGATCTCCTTCATATCCCACTCACATGGGCAATCTTCCAACAGTACATCTAAGCATTTCAGAATTTATCACATATTTTATATTTTAAAGTGGGGGTTCATATTAGGTACCTAGAACTGAATGGTCACTTGCAAAATACCCACAGTGAAGCTTCTGTCATCTAATACAGAGAATTACTCTTCAAGAAGTTGATATCTAAATATAATTTGCATTTCTATAGTGGAATTGGTAAGCTGCCAAAATTAATTCCACTGTCTTTTTTCTGGTTTTAATAATTTCATTTTTAAATTAAAAGCTCATCATAACCACTGCAATTTTCCACATATTCACATGAAACACCAGTGTTGAACCCAACACCATCTAAAGAAAGGGGTAAGTTTTAACTCAGAACCAAACACTAAAAACTCCTCCATATCTGGCAATGAAATAAATGTTATAACTAATTGAGCTAGAAAGGTACCACACAAAAAACAGGGCTGTGATATACTGTTACATCTATAAAGCAGTTTGTGTTTGACGTAATTTCTGTCGTATGTTGGCATTTAAAACGCGTGCAAGAGTGGCCACTTTTTTCAGTGCCATTTATTGCAGCAAATCTTAGAAGTCATACATAATGAAAATTAATCTTTAAAGGTATGATCCTGCTAAAGCATTCAGAACATTTTATTCCAATCACTGGAATGACTGAAAATGGTGATGTTAGTTGCACACTTTACCTTTTTCCAGGGCTGCTTTTATTCACAGCAATCAAACTGTGATCCCCAGCTCTTCAAGAGGTGAAATATTTCCTCTTGTTCACACCCTTTTTCCAAATTGTCCTAGGATTCCACCAATTTTAAACAGAGAATTATTGCAGAAAATGACTCAATTCAATACTAATAAGCAACTCAGACAGCCCCAAGGGACTTCTGACAGGCAAACTAAAATTTTGATAATGAACTGTTTTTCTATTGAAACAAACAAAGCTGTATTCTTTCACTGTGAACCCCATCTTTGTTTAACTGAATTAAATTTTTCAGCCAAGATTTCACTCACATAACAAGAAGTGACTCCCTTTCTAGTTCCTTTGGTAAACCATTACTTCTTTAATTATTATCAACCTTGTTCCAGTGTGATAAATTGCTAATTACTTAATACCCTAATCAGCGTTCATTCTTTGCACAGATAAACTGTGACAGCGCCATTAATTTAAATAGTAATTTCACTTAATGGCCAGAACGGCACACCAGATTTTTATGCAGCATTTTCTGAAGACTGCATCCATCACTGCAATATTCTGACATAAAGATGTCTGACGTGCACTAACTCACTTAGGGAGAGCAGATGTTGCAGAGCAGAGTTTGGTAGTAATTCCCAGAGTGCATCACTTCAGCATGAATGAGCTGCAAAGGCAGAGGTAGACAATCTTCTGAAACTGCATTGCATAGCCTCTGACCTTTCCTTAATTTATCACATGTAGCACTTGACTCCTGAACCTTGACACCTCAAATGTACAATTTTAAATATGCTCCAAGAAAAACAAAATAGGACCATGTGATATTGATGGATTGATTTGCCTTCTAAAAATCACTTCTTCCAGTTGCTTAAGGATCCAGAAATTCCTATAAACCCTTGCTGAATTCAGCAAAATATCAAAATGTAAACTATTTATTTGTAACTCAGTTGGAATGTGCGTGTCATATTTTATATATTTATGTTTCATAGGCACGTAATGCATTACAGCAAAAAGAAAATCCACGGGCTGGAAAAGACACTTCCTGCTAACACTGATTTCTGTCAACAATTATTTCATGTTCATCCCCAGCAATTGAAAAAATTTATAAACCGAGCTGAGCGATGAATTACTAATTTAGTAAATCTGCAAAACCAATGCTTTCAAGAGGGAAAAATGAGTATTAAAAGGCTTAGCCTTTGGAGCCAGAATAGAGGATCAACAAAATACAGAGCCAGTGTACATTGCAAACTACTCCAAAAATCCTTGGCTTACATGTGGGTATTGCAACTATTGCAGATCAGGAACCACAACAGTACAAAGCATCGTCTTTCATGAGTCTGGGATGTCAGTATAGCGGCATTAAAAGCAGGGGAAAAAAAAAAAAAAAGACAGAGAGAGAGAAAATCCAAGAGTAGTTTTAGCTGACATTATCCTTTATAGCCAGAAATGGAGAAGCTTGGATAATCACACGGCAGCAGTGTGGGTCAGGATGTGCATGTACACCACTGCCAGCCTTTGCCAGTAGATGTCTCTATGGTCACCCCACTAAATAAGGCCAACAAGGGGTGAAAAAGGAAGCCTAAGAAAAGAGAAATTAATAAATAAAGAGGAAAAAAGTAATGTGGGATGGATAAAACATCTCTTTTTGTAGGGCAGACTCTCTGAAAAAGGTATGCAACTGCAAATGGAAAAGTCCTATGATTCAAGCCTTACACCAACATTCAGGGCAAACCTGGGTCTAGATTCAGCAGAAAGACACTAATTTTGAACTGGTCAGGCAACAAAATGAGACTGTGCACAAAGCTTGCACTTTTAGTGATCAATTTTTTCTCATACACTTTCTTCAGAAGGACTTAAAGCTCTCAAACAAATGCTTTAAATTGTCACTAGATTTTTAGCTATGGCATTCACTGCCAAGTGCAAAACAGTGCTTCAGAAGCAATTCAAATTTTGCATAAAGCCACCCCTGTTACCTCTTCTCCTTCCAGACAATGAGATCAGCTTTCCAATTACCATATTCTTGCAAAATTCTACTTATCTATTTGTCAATGATAAGTAAATTATGTTTTCATGTAAGAGCATTTTTTCCATTAGAATCATTATAATAATTAGGATAGGGAGCTGGTAGATTTTTGTGCCTGGCTTATGCATTTTCGTGATGTATTTAGCAAGGCTGAATTACTCCGAGAAATTAAGCAAAAACCGATTGAGCATGATCTATATGATACAATAAAAAACCACAATCTATTCTACGCTTAATGCAAAAGAATATGATCTCTTTTCCACTGTGGTGCTAATTCATCTTTCAAACCTGTATTTGTGTTCAGATGTGTGCTGGCTCACAGCGTAAAGTCCTCACAGAAAACCCGCGAGCAATGAAAAAAGCCACTGTTTTCTTTTTTAATAGCCAAAAAAATGTCATCCCGACCCATTCTTGAGAAAAATAGTGTAAATGATTGAGCGCTATAGGCTAAACACATTTTTAAAAGAGGGATATAAAGGTTTTTTAAATATATATATTTAAGGGAAAAAAAACCTGTTAAGAATACATATATACTGAAATGAAGAACATAACTTTCATCCCAAGATACCTGTATTACACTCCTACACAACTCATCTGCCCAGAGAGAGCAGTAAAAACATAAACGCTACCCCAGCAGTTCTGTTCCAACAGCATCTGTTAATTCACTCCATTTATAAAATACATATTGACAAAGACAACTGAACTGGGACCAGGGAGATTTGATTTGGTGTGAGAAAGTCAATTCAATGTGATTTTGTTAAAGGGCTCCTGCAGGCAAATAAAAGAGTTTAAGTAATAAAGTACATAAAGAGATGTTTTATGAGCCAGCCCCGTCTTGTGGCAGCCGCACAATGCGCGGCTATGCAAGAGGGCCTTGCTCAAAGCTGGTATTACGAACATGGATGCTGTAGATCAAGCACAATTAGAGATCACAGTGAGAGGGAGCTAAAATCATGCAAGCAGTGCTGCTCGCAGCATACACACCATGAGTCACCACTGGAAGGGAAGGATAGCATGGAAACCAGAGAAAACATGGCAATGTTCTTCTGATTAGCTTCTCCTGACAGCCAGCATCCAGCGAGGGTGCTCCTAATACCACAGCCACTGAAGGATTCAGGGAATACAAAAAATTAGCTGAAGACAGAGCTTATTTTGGGGGGAAAGGAGGAGTTCAGCCTTCAGATCTGGATTCTTAGTTATATATTAAGATTCTTAGTTGTACAACTAGAGGCTAGAACTGGCACACACCATCACTCAGCTTTGTACATCAAGCATAGCTGGGTATTAAACCCTCACTACTTCTGTGTTTTGAAATCAGGCTCCCTTTTGAGACCACAATAGTTTCTGAAGTCCTTTTCTCAGGCTGAGAAAGCCTAAGGCTGATAGGATATAATCTGTCTAATAACCGTGGAAAGAAAAGACACATGAAAATATCTGAATAGGGTTTGTAATAGTACCTCCAGTCTCTGTCATCAGATACTCACAGAGAGTTTTATGAGGAAGTAGGGTTCAGATTGTACCACTGAATGACGGAGCAATTTCCTATTGTTTGCGAGAAATTAATGGGATACACCAGATGAGCCAGTGAGTAGTGCTGGGAATTAGTTTTGTTAATTTTAAACTATAGAAGGTTTACCCCCATGAGAGGGATGAACACAAAGGAGGGACATAGACCACCAAGCAGATAGCATTGCAATCTTCAGTTTCAGGTGACTAACTCCACATTTCCACAGCAAATGGAAAATCTCTGCACCGAGATGCATGGTGGCACAAGGTGGTCAATCTAACCTCACTGAGAGGGGACTTTTCCCTGACTTGCGTAAGGAAAGATCATTCACTCCTTTTGAACTGTCTGGTTTCTCCAGCCCCTGCAGCTTTTGCACAAAGGCAAAGAAGGGTACTGAGCACTCAGCAGTTTTTAGTAAAGCAAAATAGGTGACTAAAGTGCAACAACATTTTAAGAAACTGGCACACACACTTTAAACCTGAGCGTGTCTCTTCTGAACAGCTGGTGTCAAAAGAGATTTAGAAAGATTAAGACCTTTTTTTCTTGAAGACTTGTCACTTACCTGTGAGAGGTCTGTATGCAGTCCCTTCCTTTTCATCACCACAACAGACCGAGTCCATGCTTACGACCCTTCCACCACAGCACTGCTGATTGAAACTGTCATGCAGGGATCCACCACAACAGATTTGATTGCCTGATGTGGAGTAAGGCATTCCCTGGCAGCAGGAATCACCAATTCCAACTGAAACTCTGTTTTCCTCTTCGTTAGGGCAGCATACTTCTCCTGTCAATATAAGAATACAATTAAAGATTTTATCCATTTATAGCTCTTGAAATTCTTGAGAAGCTTTCATCAGATAGCCACAAGTTCACACAGCTTCATGTACAGAACTTTCCATGTGAAAGCATGGAACCACTTGGTGCTTTAGAATGCTATAAAAGTATTATATTCATTTGTAATAATGATTAAAGAAATATGCATTCATTAATTCAGGCCCAAGACCCTGTAAGATATCAAAACACAAGCATGACAGAGACAAAGCTGAGAAGAGCAATGAAAATGATGTCTGTACATATGACAATTATACAGCTGAAAACCTTTTGCAATTGCCGTTACAAAGTAAAGGGAGCACATTCTTGCTGTGTTTAACAGAACCATCAGCCTACTTATTCTCAGCAAAAAATTTTCTTGCCTCCTTCAAAATCACTCCAAACTTGTTTTGATGAATTAATTCACAATGCTTAAAGCATTTTTCGTGTTTGAGTGTTGCTCAGGACTTCATCTCACAGAGAATTTAAGGATTAAACTCACTTTAAAAATGAAATACTACCATCACAGTTGGTGGACTTGGCTGCTACTTAAGCAAAATCATCAGCTTTTGCAGGAAAAGACCTTAGGATAAGACTGCCAATGAGACTGACACTGTAATGGTAGGGTGGGGTGGAATGGAATAAGCTGTGGGCTATGAACAAAGTACATTCTGCTATAAAGGATACAAAAAATTTGATAAATGATAATAATTTTCATTCACTAGTGTCTGCACTTGATCTGATCGAATGTTCTAATATTTTTATATTATTTTTCTGTGTTGCAATGTTTTCTGTGGCTCGAATGTCATTTGGAACGAGGAGTGGTTTTGTCTTGCTGTTGAAGAGGGGTAGTAGAGTTGATTAAAGTATTTTGATTCCTGAGTGTTAATCAAATAAATGTATTTTGATTTTTAAAACTCATCTGTCTCATTTAAAGCAAAAAATCAATTTCTTTTCCTATGAAAGGTTGGGAATTAGTGACAGAGAGCTCTAAACTCAGTGCAGCTTTTGTCAGAAATAAACACGTGCTGAGACTGTAACAGATGAGGGAGAACAGTGTTTTCCTTTCTCCCCACATTCCCTGCCAAAGAGGTGCCTGGGTGGTAGTAGCATTATTTGTTCTGCCTCCCATCTTAGTTCTGGGACGAATGTTTGCACTTCTTTGTGCACTACTGTTTCAAAAACTGAGATTCTGCCTTCCTAATTTGTAATCTTCATGCCTCCAGCTCAGTGTGCTTCAGCACATCCCAAGCTATCGAGCTGGCCAAACAACATCTGGGAAATATGTATGCTGAGAGAGTTTCCTGTATAAATAACTTTATCAAATAAAGTCAATAATAAACAAAAAAAAGATGAGAACAAATTTTTAGAGTATAATAGATATAATCCATCTCGTTACCTCATCATATTTTCCTGCATTCCTCGGAAGCTAATTTAGTTGCTACACAGAGAAAGTATTAAAACACAGAATGTAGCTTACGTCTATTGGAAATAAAACTATTTTTTTTTAAGAACTATTAGACATAAGACACAAAGGATCAGTAACCTTCTCATTAACCTCTCAAAATGGGATCCATTCCAAGCTAGGCTTGAAAATTTTCTCCCTCTGAAAACTACTATGCAGTCTTACCAGTTGTTATCCTTATCAAAGAATGACCCACATTAACATTTAGCTCAAGGTTATTAGCATATTTATAAAAATAAAAAAGAAAAAAGTGACCAACAGTGTCCATGTTTCTGCCCTTTAGAGTATAGAAAAATAATGCAGCAAGTATACTTAGAAAAAAATTTGTTTAAAATCATGTTCAGACAGTCATTGTTTCATGCTTGTGGACTGCTGATGGAACAAGAACTACTTTCAGACATAAGACATTTTGTTCCACTGTGCTTTTCTTTCTTGATGTAAACAACATTAAGCTAGTTAACACAGACCACTGGATGGGGACAGAGGGCACAGTATAATCTCTCCATTTCAGTACATTGAGATTAATGAGGTCAGCAAAATACTCCTCTCTGGTTCTTCCATGCAATAGCATTTTTCTGATGACATCATGGAAGGCATTCTAATATTGTGATATATGAATTACTTTTCAAAAGATCAGAACTTGGGATGTGCTGAATGTGTTGGCAAAATGTCAAGCATTTCTCAGCGTACGGAATGTGTGCCAGCTCGTGAGTAATGCCAGCACTTTAGCTCCTGACCTGACAATTGCCTACAAAGAGTTATATGCTCTGAACACAGCCCCCATGAAAGGGATCTCTCCTCCCCCTGTTCCTCCCTTTCCCTGTCAACAATGACCCACCAACAAACTGGAAAACCAAACTCTGGACAGTAACACAGAAGCACAATTTTGGCAAACTTCCCAAACCGCTCTAAGAAAAGGATAAATTACCATCAAAGTTAATGCACGTGGGAGGTATACTTTAATGTGTACCATTAGTAGAAACGAAGAGTAGACAATGTAGAAACAAGTAGAAGTGATGTAATCTAGAATATCAACACCAAATGCTAACAATTGTTCCGCAACAGAAATGACTATGGAAAATCATGTGGGGTCAAGTCAAGCAGAGAACTAAACTTCACCACTAAATTGCCTGACGGTGTTCCTATTAAGCAGAACTGCCCTCCCCATTATGCAGCACTTACTGCAATTAAGTATAGTTTGGCATAAATTAGTTCTCTGGGAAATGACCCAATCATCAGGTTTCATCAATTAAGCCTTCCTTGTATAAACAGAGTGTACCGTGTTTAGAAGGCAAAGTGAGTGCAATTTTCTTTGCACTGAACACAACTCTCAAAGACATCTAGAAATCTTGATAAATCTCACATTTATTGTTTTCATTCTCCTTGGTTTAACAAATACATCAACTTTGCTGTTTTGTTTCATTCAAGCAGTGGAAAGGAGTTGTCTCTTACCTGCTAAAACTCTGGTGTAATAAGCACCACAGCACTGATGCTTCGGTTGCACAGCATGTATCTGCCCACCACAGCAAACCCCTGGTGAATTAAGAATAAATGGAATGTACTTGTCCTCACAGCACTGGAAGCCAGGTTTATTGTCGTGCAGAATCCCATTACAACATACCTAAAAGTAGCAAAAAAAAAAAAAAAAAAGGAAAATCAGTAAGGCAATATCTGTTAAACAGAACATAATGTGTTGTCTGGCAAAACAAGGTATATGAAAACATGTATCCTAGTGCAGACACTAATATGACTGCAGTCAAATAAAATGTAACTTGGCTAAAATTCTGTGCCCTCTAGCATTATCAGACTTCAATAAACTACTGTGTATCTGACAGAATGCTGCTATTCTGTGGCCTTCAACCAAACTGCACCTTAATAAAATAGTCCATTAATATGAATCATCTTCATATGCCTTGCAGGCTGTTTGAGTCTCTCAATGTGGAGTAAATTGCAATACTTGGATTTAGTCTACCATCACCTGACCCTTTTTTTTCCTTCCCAATTCTTGTTTATTTTTCTTTTCATTTATGATGAAACCCTTACAACTGAAAAACAGTATTTCCCAATATGAGCTCTTGGGTTTTCTTTCACATAAAAATAAGTGGAATTTTCTTCTTATAGCACATGATCACTTACTTATGACCACAGTTCTTCAGAAAAGGTGATCTAAAGAGAATAGTATTTATATGAGGATTTTTTTTTCAAAATAAAATTTATATGGAAATGAATTTTGACAAGGCCTTTTAACTGTGGACTTCTTTCTAGGTGCTGTCGAGAAAATGATACGCTTGAACAATCAAATAATTATTTGTACACTTACTCCTGTGTCAATGGAGTAGCACACTGAATACCCAGCAAATCATACAGCACAGTCAGCAGGATAACCATAAAAATGGTAAACTTGGAATCTACAGGCAGTGCAACTTATAACAGCTTCTTGCAGCTAGACATGAAATGGAGTTGGCAGGAGAGCACAAATATTAGAGCAGAGTTCCTCCTCTGTTTTCTTTTGAAATGGACCTCTTCCACTACTGACTTTTACCATGTCCTAAATCAGGTTAGCTTAGCAACAAAGAAAGGAAGTGTTCCTCTGAAGGATCTTTTGTTTACCTAGGTGTTTTAACTACTACCTAAGAAAAAAACTTTTAAAAATGTATATTAATAGGCTCAGGGCATCTATTTTGTATTATAATTATAATGTTAATAAAAACATACACATACAAAAATATTATTTTTCTGATGTCATAAACCTCTTTGATTTCAGAAAGATGATGCTTTGTTTTGTTAACTTTTCAACAGCCGTTATTCCACCACCCTTGCGAGTATTAGGTTAGGTTCTGAAGTTGCAATTCACAATACATAAACAAAAGGTAACCCACAATTAACATGAGGTAGGACAGCGGAGGTTCCTGTTTCCTCATTATATTTTTAGGTTTTATAACCTTATATGCTTTGAATTGGGACACTGTTTTCTGCTTTTCCAGCACACTTTCCCCTTCAGCATCTGTTTTAGACTACCAGTGTGGCTGAAATTTGTCCTTTTCTGTTCAGGAATTTTGGATCTCTGTAGGCCCTATTATATTATTTTGCTGTCCACTTTGTCACTGGTAATATAATCCAATCTATGAATTTAATTAACCTACTGTTCTTTCTTCCAGATCATTAGTTAAGGTGTCAAATAAAACTCTGCTTTACACCTCTTCCCTGCTTCCCAGCTTTTGGATATTTTGTAATGACTGGCATGCACTCCAGGCTGAGTTTTTCTTCATTTACAATTGGCTCCAAAGAAACCTTAAAGTTTACCTGGTCTCTCTATATTTCCAAGTTGCTTAAAAGCATTCTTAAAAACACAAATCCAAGTCCCACTGAGCCACTTTGCTCAGAATAGATCACCTTTAGCAACAGTTCTTGACATTTGTAAAAATGCCCTCCGTCTTGTCCTTTTTACTGCAACCTTAGCTTGACACACCAGACACAAATTCTGTACCTGCCCGAAAGAAAGCCAAACACATGTTCCTCAGGCATTCTTGGTCCCAATTTGTGCCCCTTGGGATTGTCAGGTGTCTCCCTCTGTGATCTGTCTGGCCCAATACCACCTCTCCTTTTCATGTATTTCATTTGTCATCCCATTTTTCATTTTTCATCCCATTTTTCACTTTTTTTAGTGATGGCCACCACACAAATCTCACCCCAAAACAGTCCTTCTACCTTTCAGATTAAGAAAGTTGCACATCTTTGGCTTTATCCAGGCTCCAGTGCTTGAGCAGCCATTTTACTTTCCACGACATGCTTCCACTTTTAAGAAATGCCACTTCTCTTGGGAATCCTCCGTAGAAAGGGCTGCTCTGCATATTTCACACCAACGCTGTGAGGGCCATTTTGGTACTAACTCTACAGCACTCATATTGAAAGATTATTTGTAAGACTGCATTATTACTGGTGTCTCTCCTTTTCCTCCTCAATTCCCACACAAAATCCCCAGCTGTACATCCAGATGTGTTACAGTAGTTTCAACAGCTATTTCCCCTTGTTAAAAATTACATAAGATCCTCAGTATTTCTCAACAACCTATAGATAGTTTCCAAAGAGGAGTCCACTCAGCTCTAAAACACATTCAGACTCCAGTCTGGCACTGCCAACTGATACAGTTGGTGCTATTATTATGTAGTTTCATAACATCCTCTGCAGTCAGCTGTAAATTGTTAAAGAACACTTTTTTGGCAGTCCTCTAGAGACAGTCTCTATTTGCATCGATATTCAGCCCAAGGATTCTGCATTATCAATCCATAAAGAAACCCAAAACCATTCTAAACTTGCGTCATAGAAAAAGAAGAAAAGCAGATGGATTGAAAGTTGCAGTGGCAAAAGGTTATTATTAGCTCATCCTCTTACATCTACACGTGACAGTCTCGAGTGGGTGGCGCTCTCCTGTGCATGGAAGCAGAAGCCTTGGAGTGAACAAATTTCACTCCAAGGCTTCAAAATAAATGCCAAATTTCAAAACAAATTTCAAAACAAATGCCACCAACATTTTAGGCAGGTTGGAGATGTCACCCTTGTAAAGAGGGTTGAATGCTCAACATACACTTGGTAGCCAGAAGATCTTTACTATCTATGGAGATGACACAAGATGTTCATCCTTAGCTGTCACAGGAGCCCTTAAAAATATCAGTAACCTCACAAAGGAACTCACAAATCAATGCTGTCGTTCTCTTCCCACCCAAGCACACAGGGGGACTGTGATCCAGGAGCCCAGGGACTGGGAAGGGCTGGGCACAAAGAAAGGCTTGTTATGATGCCTGAGGAAGGCCCAGTCAGCCATGACGCTAGCACAGAGTAACTAGATATCAAATCTGGCAGGCAGGATTACACAATATTGTAACAATTTTTAGAAATACTCCAAACTTATCTATGCAACTCTCTTTTAATTACAATTGTGTCATCCCTGATCCCTGTGCTTGCTGAAGACTTTGCTGAAGGATATTATCTGGCCTTATGGACACATGCCAGTTGAGCTAAGACTGATTTACTCAAATAAACAGATGTGCTAGGCAGCCATGTTTATCCTTCTTGTCAAACGCTCGCTGCCAGAGCCACTTTGTGAAATAGCAATTCACAAAACACTCTCAGGAATTCCTATTAGCTACAGGAGTTCATTAAAAATTTCTGCCTGTGGAGCAAACACCAGAGTAATGATTGACCCATCATGTTCTCATGTGAGAGAGAGTATTTTAAATTAGCAAGGCTCATTCTTTTTTACTTAAATTATCTCTGAATCTATACAGACACCCCTTTTAGCTAAATATACTTACTCATACATTTCTTTCCTCAAACTGTTGTTCTCTTTTGGTAATTGATACAGACTTAGATCTAAAATCCATGAGCAGAAATTACTGTTATTTTGTTACAAATCACTACTTACAATCTTCCTAAAATGAGTTTCATTTCCTGTCTTTCAGGTGTGTTACAACAAGAAGCGTAATATTTTTAAAGGTTCTTTAAGCCTGAAAGAACTTGAAAAGAATTTGCACAATATTGCTAACATTAATAGCAAATTTTGCATAAATATTGATGGGATACCCTTCACCAGTGTCAAGATGTGTTACGTTTCACTGCTGACAGCTTTGGAGGTTGGCTATCAAGCCTCTGTTTTTCTCCTCCTGTCCTTAAAAAAGAGTCCTGCTGGTGTTTTTAATAAATGGCACATTAATTACAATGAGTAAAGGGGTAAGCCTGTACTTCCTACTAATGTCAGTTATATTTGATTAGTTCATTAACTGCAGATTTATACAGCTTGTTGCACCTGAAAATAAAAAGTGCTGAAGCTGTGTTAACACTTTCAGTCAGGACCCTTTTAACCACTGATGTTCATACTCACGATGCAAAGCGAGCAGAAATTATTAGCCTTTATGCTGCTCCTTTAATTACATTTTTACTGCACTTGTCTCATTATTTTCAGAGTTCACCTCAGGATGTCAGTAAAAACAGGGGAACAGTTTGGTAGCTCCATGGATAATACAGGAATGCCTTCCCTATTGATACTGAGATGATGCTAACTGATGGGTGAGGCTCTGGCACACTCTCTTGTTAATTGAAGTACCCCCGCAAACCTCATGGTATGTGCTCTGTAAGCAGATGTCTTTTTTGAGACTTCACATATGGGTAGAGTTATGGATCACATCTTACTGAAAACAGCTAGAGAAAGACTGACAATTTTGGCAACTTGGAAATACCCAAGAAGCATGGTTTATTACTGTAAAAGGGACCCATAGGACATAGGGATCCTCTTGGCAGCAGACAAAATTTAACATCAGAGTGTATTCTCAGCTCTTCTGCAAAAATACACACACAAAAACGTTTCTAAATTCTTTCTGTGCTCAAGAAATAAATCCATGCAAGTACGATTGAACACCAGAGTGAGGATACTAGGCACAACACGTTAGCTTTAGGTAAAACAGCAAAGAATCCTAACATTGAAGCAGAAAAGTGGATAACAACTAGAAAGAAGAAGTAAGGATCCGATGCAAAGATTATTTAGGATGGGGGGAATGTTTGGTCTTCACTGGGCTTAATATCAAGCCTGCATGAGCCCATGAATGTGCATGTACACATGTCCCTTGCAGTGAAAAGGTCACTTGCCCTTTTAGAGAATCCCCAGACAGCTCTGAGCAAGTTGGTTTATTTGCAGAGAACAGTCCCAAGCAGAGGCTCCAACCTGGATCCCAAAAGCAACACACACACGGCAGTGCAGCCTGGCGGCCAGGCTATTTCACACTGCCTTTCTCACAGAGCTGCACCACTTGGCTGCACCCAGCTCAGCCAGTGCTGGATGAAGGGTCCCTGCATCCCACTCTGCTGCACACTGACAATACACCCTGGTATTTCTTGTACTGGAGTGGATTATATTTTGGAGATCTCTTCTGTAGCTGAATCATAACAAATCTCTCTCTTTCTGCAGTGCCTTACAATAGCAAGCTGATGATGCCAAATGTAATCCATAAATCCATAAGGAAAGATTAATAAATAACCAAAGACATATCTTGAAATAATTTTTGTACAAAAGGCCTGGTTTACCTCTCACTTTATCGTCATGAATTCAAGAAAATTGTAAGACAGAAATTAGATCCAGTTTTTGCCTTGTAAACAAGGTGCAATAAGTGACTTGAGCAAAAGTGAGAACTCCACCGCCTATTTGTCTAATGGAACTATTGATATACAACTGCCTGCTTCTGCAGACCAGTCTATCATCAAATGAACCAAAAACTTTATTCTAGATCTGAACATTATTTAAGCTGCTCAGCATTTAATTCTCAGTGGCATCTCTTCACATTTGGCTGTACAATCAATGCACGGTGAATAGTTCAGGTTGTATGGGACTTTGAGCAGCCTGATCCAGTGGAAGGTGTGCCTGGCCATGGCAGGGGGTTTGGAATGAGACGGTCTTTAAAGGCCATTCCAACCCAAACCATTCTATGGTTCTATGAAGTGCAGCTGGCACTGGGATAAGAGGCTTTTGGAACAAGTATACACTGGTCAGTGCTGCTTTTCACTTCTGTCCAGCAGACTGGCAAATCCAAGGACCACAAACACCAGCACAAAGCCTGACAGTGAGCTCTACAAAAATATGAGAGAGAGCTGCCACTGTCTTATGCTATCCCTGTCACAGACTCCAGTTTAAAAGGCACCAAAGGCACCAGGAGCTCTGTAGATGCCTCTCACAGACATTTTGGATGGCTAGTGTGGATACATGTAGCAAACCAGACCAAACACTGGGAGGGGAACTTAAGTCAATTCACCCACAAAAATTACCTCCATGTCATTTTATGTATGAGTGCTTCAGTTTTCTGTGGACCTTCCAGTCATTCATTATATATCCATTACTTAACAAATAGCACCCACTCCTAACCATAGGCTCAGGGAACACAGAGACACCATTAGAACAATGTAATGCAAAATTATTTAGAAAAAATCAGAAAGCCAGGAAGCTATAAAAAGACATGAACACTCTCTGAGCTCAAATTTACCATAAATATGTGAAGACTGAAAAATAAAAATGAAGAGGAAAATTTCTAAAACTAATTTAATACCAATTTAATTCATGCACATGCTAAGATGTAGTAAAAGTCTACAGTGCCAGAAACCTGAAATAAATAATTTTACCTGTAGAAAAAAGGGCTGCCATAATTCTCCTGTAAGATTTCAGAAATACTTATGTTTAATATAGTATTGCTTTCAAGGGAACTCAAAAGCTAAGCTGTGTTGGCTGTAATAATTTATATTTTGATTTGAACCCCTCAAATAACTCACTCCCTTAATTACTGTCTTGTCTGACAGGGAATCTTGTGAATACATATTGTTTGCTTTAGTCACAGAACATGTGATGATGTCTTTGACAAATAGAGACACTATTTCATGACATTAAATCTTACTTTCAAACTAGGAGTTTTCTACCTCATTTGTCAATAAAAACCATTACAGACTCCTGCTATGCTATTGATCCTACTCCTAAACAGGAACTCATATGAAGATTAACCTGAAAATAGCCATAATTTAAAAACGCATCTGACAAATCACGATAGATCCCATTCAGAGTTGCTCATCATTGTCATGTAACAGCTACCCACTTGTAGCTGAATCTAAATAGATTTTCTCTGCTGAAGAATCTGGTCATTAAGCATTTAGCCAAGGAATAATTTAAGAGGGGGAAAAAAACTCCCAACAAGCCATGTTAATAACCACCATTTGCCATGCAGGATTTGAGGAATGATTCCTTACACAGAGAGAAGCTTTATAGTTTTGCTAGCATTTTTCAAATTCTGCATACACCTAGAAATTTCCTGCCGCCTTTCAGTGGTCAGGCACAATGACTTTATGCAAAAGGAGACACTTGAACTGATGCCTTAGGTTTAAACTTTTATATTTTTCAAATCCTGTACTGCCTAGTGTGTAACTCTGAAGTTTCTTGTAGCCTGTTAACTTCTGCTCTCTCATGCCAAGATAGACATAACGAAGCCTCTCTAGGTTTGCTCTCCAAGGACACACAGGCTGCCCTAGGCCCAAAATTTGTAAAGCAACATCTTGAGAAGGGGAAGCTTGGAGAAATTACATCATTAGCTAAAGTTTTAATTGGCGAATTCATGCTGATATGCAAATGGACCAAACCTGTAAGAGTGTGAAGAACTCGTGACTCGTCATCCATTTTAGGGTCCTTTTTGGATGTAGCTTTTGGCTTCCCAGGGTGTACCTTTGAAGGCCTTTCAAATAAATATTTACCTTTATTCCCTTACTCCTGTCTAGTCTTTGTTTCTAGGTAGCCACTCAAGGCATCAGAACTACCACATACGTACAGGGGTTGCCCTGTCCCAGGTACAGAATCCAGCACTTGCCCTTGTTAAACTTCGTAAGGTTGGTGGTTGCCCATCTCTCTTAATTCGCTGAGGTCTCTCTGCAGGGCCTCTCTGCCTTTGAGAGAGTCAACAGCTCTTCCCAGTTTGGTGCCAATTGCAGGATGCTCCCAAGCAGGATGCAAAAGTACCTATTGAGATCTATGTGTATCCACCATGTGATTTGTCACAATGGGATTGTGTCAGTGGACTCAGGAGGCGACACTGCTCAAATTTCATTATACGTGGCTTGTGTGATTTACTTGGGAACACATATAGCCTGAACTCTTGGGATGAACACCGGCACTAGACACACGGAGCAAAGCTTTGTGAAGGGAAGAAACTTCAGATACATGCTTGTGAAGTGAGGTGGTCCACGTAGTGGCTGGGAAAATAAAATCCCCCTCCAGAGCTGCAACATATTTGAAGGGTTTTTGAAACACAGGTTTTGGCGTAGCTTCCTGTGCAAGGAATTTAATTCACATGTATTAAAATTACTTCTATCCTTAACCAGCAGGTAATAAATGAAAATGATCTGGAGATTCACTTCAAAACTGCACCAAGCCAAATGAACACATTCACAAATGCTTACCAATTCATTTCTCCTAAAAGGAAAAATAAGGTCAACAAACAAAGAATTAAAATAACAGAATCACCTGTCATCAGCTGACTCACACAGCTATCCCTGTATGAGCTCAAACATCCATATTTGATTTTAAAGAGTTTCAAGATATCTTTCAGAGCCTTGATTTTAAAGTATCAAAAGAAGCAGAACCCTCCTATTCCTCTGATAACTAGAGAGGTTTGGTTTACACACCTATTCCTAAAAATACTATTTTTCATTATATACGTAACTGAAGAATATAAAAGTACCTCCAACTCTGGATGATAGCACGCTTCTCCACAGATATTTTCATCCTTTTTACATTCTAATGAGATGCACATTCTATTACTTTTGCTGCTTCTTGGAGTCTTCGATGAAGCACACTTCTGCCACGCTTTACGTAGGAGTTCATATCCCAGGATAATGCCATTTGGCTGTCCTGGCGATGCCCAGTTGATTTGAAGAGATCTGCAATAAGAAAATCAACATCTGTTCAACTTTTGGATGTATTTATGCCTCTATAGAAGCTTACATTAAATGATTAGCATATAGTAGTTGGTTTTTACACTAGTTCACATGGAGTGAAACATTTTGGTGTTTCTAAAATGTTCTGGGTAACAAATTTCACAGATGTTTTAATAATCAAAGGTCTAAAAGTTTTTTTAAAGTGTCAATATGTGCAAATACTCCACGAAAACAAATCACACATGCAATCAGAGTCCTTAAATGTTGCTGATTAAACAACTTCTCATTCCCACCTCTGGAAGCTTACGTGTAACAAACTTTCTAGCACTTTACTCCTTCCATTTCAGTGGTAGGAGAAAAGATACAATATGCCTTTCCTGGTGCATAGCTATTGTCAGGGTTGGTGTGACTGTTCCTTTTTCAGACAGGAACCTGGTAGAGGATGGGCACCGGGGGGGCTAAAGGCCACTCCCTTCCCGCTGTGCTGTTGACAGTGCAGCTTACTCACATTGTACTCAGCCATCATTTAGAGCAGGCTTGTCTTAATCTTGCCTTTTCCTTGATTAAAAAAAAAAAAGTATGTTCCTCTGAGATGTATTCTTCAGTGTAGAATTAAAAGAAAACTCACTATAGCATCAGTAAGCACTAGTTCCCTTCTGTACTTAAATATTTTTGTTGACATAACAAAAAATTTAGTTCTAAAATTAGAACTAAAAAATGGAAGTGTTTATCACGACTAAGACTCAGGACTTCTGACTCAATGCAAAAGTGTCACTGCAGCAGCCTGCAAAGACTGTCTGTAAAACAAAATCCTGTAGCTGATTTCAGGTTTGAGATCAGACCATCATCAGTTTAAGGAAGAAAATAACTTAAGGGATATTGTTAAATCATGTTCAGCTGTAGCTTGCCTATCACCACTAAAAATGTGTAGATATTTCGTCAAAAAAGTCACTAAGCATTACAATAAATAAAAAAAAAAGAAAAGGGACATTTGAAACAAAAATAAAAAATTTCCACTGATATTTCAAATGAATGCTTCATTTCTTGTATAATCACTGTGGAGTCTTGCATGAGACACAAATTCCTTTCTGTGACTCTGGGTAGAGAGAAGGAGATCCCAATGCTACATGTAGATCAATAGGAGGACTGACAACACTGCATAGTTAGGCTCCAAGTGCCTCTTTTTAATCTCCATGTCCCAATTCCACAGTCACTGTCAGAATGCCAGTGACATCAGAAATTAGCATTAATTTAAAGTGAAAATGCTACAGTGAAACAGCAGCTGCTGAGATAAACTTTGACATCCTAACAGAATAAAAATAAGTGAACTATTATTTCACTTCCTTGAGGTATAAACAGAGGAACACACACAGCAATAAGCCTTTGCAGAACAGGAATTAATGTCACCTATGAGGAATAAATTCATAGGCGGCTTGCAGAGTCACCATTATCATTCCAAGGTCTTCATCTGAACCATAGATTTAATTCCATATTCCATCCATTGCTATTTTGTTTTCTCTACCTATTCTACCACATACACATGAACACATACTCACAGAAATGCACTAATCCACATTTAAATAATGTTGCACTTAAAAATGGAAAAGCAGGAAAATACATTGTGCAAACTTCAGAAAATAAAAAGGTAAAAAGAAAAGGAAAAGAAGGGCAGTACTTTAACCTTTATAAATGCCATTGCAACTCTCTCCTGGTCTTTGCACAGAATAGATCACAGGAGTAAAGAAATAATTCCCAGCCATATTTTTGAATGATTTTCTTTCTCCAAGTTTCACTCAGACTTCATGAGTATATTTTCAGAGTATTGTGCCAGTTTTTTGCAGTTTTGCAAGTCATATTTCTCTCTAATATAATTTCAAATTAGGCCTAAGAATTAATGCAATGATTTAAACATTTTGCCTTTTCTGCAGAGCTCTGCACGTATTGCTTTCCTTTAACAAGCAATCACTTTATAATTTGATAAGTACACATTTGGGGCGGACATAGCCTGATATCATGCAAACCTGCAGCTGAACAAGGAAATTGTGTGGAATGGGAGTTCACTGACCACTGCCAATGAGGTAAAGCTCAGTATGACCTTCCAGAACCAGCTCCTAGATAAGCAGATTCCTTCACAATTTTAGGGGTGTTTCAGTTATGTCTACACCTTCTGTTTCAGTTATGTCTACACCTTCTGACGTTTGCCACCCATGGCAAATTGTGGCAACACAGCAAGAGCAGTGCATAGCTCAGTTTGAAAAAGAACAGCAGGGTTTTCATGGGACTGCAGAGGCTTTTTGACACCTTCCACCTGAAGGCTGAGCTGAAAACCTTCTCGAGCAGGTGCAGATTTAATGGGACACGGTGGGCGCTTTAGTGTGCAGGCAGCTGTGTCACGTGTGGTGCATCTGATACAGCTGCAGGAACATGTGGACAGAGCCTGCCCGTCCTCTCCTTCTATCCAGTCGCTCCCTGTGGGATACACTGGAGTTGTGTCTATCCTGGGAAGTGTCCACAGCCTGACCTACAGAAGCAGACTCACAAATTGCAGGCATAGACAAAAACCGTGCAACACCTCAAAGGTGAGGTATCATCCTTGTCTGCCTAGAGAATACTCCAAGTGTCTGCCATTTACAATAGTTCCAATGCTGCATGAGTCCCACTGCTGTCACTGAGGTGAAAATACTGAAGCAGGCAAGTCAGCCTATCCAGGTTCACAGAAACAATCTGCTTCTGACTACAAGGTTCATGAAAGCACTTTCAGGAGATAAAGAACAATTTCAAACTGATCCATGAAGGTGTATTTGCTTTTGTGAAGGAAAGCAAAGTGAAATCATTTGGCTCAAGCACATAAACACATAATTTTTGACATTTTCAGGTAGAATTTTTTTTTTGAAATCCATTAAAAATAACAGTATTTTGGAATTTTTATATCACTTCAGATATAATTTGATAAAACAGACTGTGGAAATAAAATTCTGGGGTTTGCCTGCTTCATCACCAGCTCCAAGTGCCCATAATGCAGAAAAGGACTCCTGATTTTAATTTTTTTTTTTCTCAACACAGTAGTAAAGGTTTAACAAAGAAGATTAAAGATATATCAAGGCCTCGTTTTGGAATCTTGATAATGAATGTTCCATTAGTCTCATCACACGTAAGAGTTAAATTCAAAAAATCAAAGATTCAATGACTTTACTTTTAGGAGCTGGAAGTAAAAATAAAACCCACAAGATTCACCTGACAGTCTTAAGATAGGGAACACGGCTATTATTAATGACTAGTGGATAAAATACTTCCCTCATCAGATCACACATCTTGAGCAACTGCTGCAGCATTATTGCACAGGAGTTGAGTACCTGCTGCATCATGGATGCAGGGCTGACATAATTAGAGAGGCAGTATGACACAGGCCAGACAGTCTGATAAATGGCATCATGCTTCTGTTGTTGCTACAAACGTCCTGGAGAAATCCTTCGCTGATTCGTGTTTCCCATGACTAGAGTAGGGAGAGCGATCAGGTGTCTTCTGGCTCTCTGACCATTTCCCCAGTATGGAAAATCAGACTTCCTGGTCTTTATTTCCTAATATCCCCTTGGTGAAATCTGCACTACATTTTCTTATCTTCCATTTGCCCAGCAATGAGACCAATTTAAAGGCTTTTTAACACAGCACAGCAGTTTGACACTTTCATATTTGATGTCCTTTAGAACTCATGAGCAAATATCATAATCCCAATAATTTGTTGCTGTGTTTTATCCATTTTTTCCTAAAATTATTTTCACTAGCATGTTCATTTGAAATAATTCCTTCTCCTCATTCAGCCACAAACAGCAACTGATATAGAAACCTTCTAACGTCCCATGATACTGAACACCAAGCCAAAGAACCCACCTAACTTTTCTCCCATGGCCTTATCTTCTCTGAGCTTTCCCTTACAGCCTGACGAGAGTTTCTGGTTCCCCCCAAGGTGCTTAAAGGGCCTTCTTTTCATGAACCCATGACAGATTTTCTCTAGACTGCCTAGATTAGGCCACATGGTGTTTTCTGAGCCATCAACCTTTGAATTAAGCACGTAACAGAATTGCTGTATTACAAGGTAAAACAGAAAGATGTTTTTTAAAGTGGAATGAACTACTTTCCAACACACCATGAGAATTAAATCCACTACTCAAACTTTCAGTCAGCATCCACCTGCATTCAGTACTCAGAGAACTTTCTAAACTGTGCAATAAAATAAAATACTTGTCTACAGAGTCAAATCCTGGGGTCCTAATTAAAATCAAAACAAACCAAAGCACACTTGATTTCAATGGCATTTGTTTCTACCTAAACATGGTCAATGCAACTTCTCCCCCCAAAACCCCTAAATGCAGGCAAGAAACACAACAAACCAGAACCTGGCTTAGGACTTCAGGATTGGGTCCCGTGCTGTTTTCTATTTGAAGTTTGGCATTATAAAATAATTACATCAAGTCTGCGACCTTTTGTGCCAAGTTTCAGCCTGAAGCTGAGTTATTAACTGTAAGGGATGGAAAAGTGAGGTATTTATAATGGCTCTGGTTGTATAACCTTCATTGGAACAGTGTGGATGGAGCTGCTATCAGAAAGACTTCTAAGTTGGTGGGTGAAATTATAATTTCTGTCATGTAGCACCTTGAGGCAAATTTTAAAACAATTATTTGTGAATGCTACAAAGGCATTATCCTACAGCATTCTCATCAATAATACAGCCCCCCAAACTGATTCAGAAGAGGGAAAAATGCCATGATTCCAATTAAAGACAATAAACTGCACAGGCTTTATTATATCTCAGGTATCCCATGAGTCTTTACTCTAGAAATGCCTTTTTTTGCTCTCTGATGACAGGTATGTATTAAAATGTCCCCTTGTCCACACAAACTGGGAAGGTTTTTTGCTCAAGCTTTTTCTTTTATGGAGGATAAATAAGCAAAATTCATATTCAGCCCAGCACCTGCCAAGGCTGTCAGCTGTAGTGTTTGTCATATTTCAATCAAAGCTGAAGCCAGCCAGTCATTTTTATACTGCACAATCCCTACATACTCGAGGACCAGAATTAATGAATTAGCTATTGATTAAATTCCACTCTAGCAAATCCACCGTGGCAAATAAATGAACTACCCGGGGCACATGTAGGCCACGGCCAGACATGTCCGGGCAATCGATCAGTAGTTAGTATTCTTTTGGGATATAAGAACAGCTGATGATAATATGACATGTAGGAAAAGGCAGTGTAGAAACAGAGTCTGTTTCTGGCTGAGCAGATTATAAAGTAGGAAGGCATTTTTGATCCTTTTGCATTCATGTGTTATGACATATTTAGTCTATATATAATAGCAGAAACATGCATAAGTGTTTGCCGTACAGACAAGTACGGACAATACAGACAAAGGCATACATAAGTTAAAGCCAAGGGCAAAAGATGAGACCCTGAATTGAGTTCTTATCATCAAACAAGCTTTGACTATATCTATACGTGTGACAGAAAAATAGCAAGCTTAATTTCACCCTTATATACAGAGACAAATGCTCAATTCAAGCAAAGTATACAAACAGCAAACAGGAAGCCAAAGTCCTTAAGAGACTGGAGAAGCAACTGCATTCTGCTGGCCATTTCAGAAGGCTCAGATGGTAGATACAAGTCATTTTCAAAAGACTTTTTTTTTTCCTTTGGTGAAAGAAACTTTGCTAATGAGCACATTCCACCAGAATAGGAAAATCACAAGAATGGTAACACAAACACAGGAGGTTAACTGCTTTATTGTTGGTGTGATTCTGAAAAATGTGTTCGCAAGTTTCGTTTTACTTTGTCTTTGGAAGATATTAACTCCCAAAGAATCACTGTGTAAGTTACTATTGGCTGATTCTAAGGACTACAGATTTGATGCTCTCTTTACAATTAAGAAGTTTTCCCATGCCTGTGGATGTAGTGGAGAGGCAGACTGCAAACAGTGGTTCAAGGAGACATAGATATGCATGCCTTTTCAGATAGCTTACTAATTCTTACTGCTGTGATAGGTGACTTTTTTTCTTACTCAGAATTATTCTAAGTTTCCATTATCAGCATCGCATTGCTCCCTGAACATTAATCTTCCTCTTCTTAACTGACAGCAGAATGTGATAATTTTCATTCCACTACACTTCTTCTCTTAACTATTTCCACTTATGCCTTATTTATTATCACAGCACAGTGATATCCAAATGGGTATGTACAATCAACGAAGGGTGAGACTTCTTTGATTGATCTTTCAGCAAAAGAACTCCAAGACCAAAGATAACAACCACTAAAAATGTTTTCCAAGTGTATACTGAATTCTTTTATGCACCTTATTCAATTTTGAGAAGACAGCTTTACATTCTGGTCCCCGTTCTGGCTACAAATCTCCCTGTGACATGAAAGCCACCTATAGCACAGTACCTTGAGCCAATTATGTGAATAATGGGTGCTGACAGCTGCTTTGGCTCATCTTCCACAGTGGTGACCTGGGTCCCATTGCTCCTCACGCAGGCATACACCGTGCAGGCTTCAATCTGATGGAGAGGAACATGAGGTTCACATATTCAGCTGCAGGAATTTTGCAACTCCGCTACTTGTTTAGACTTTCTCTTCACCCAAGGTGTAATTCTTTTCTATTTAACTGATTCGATATAGCCAGGAAAATACTGCAGCTTTGAGATAAGAATATCTGCCAAAGATATACTGCACTGTATCACAATTGCCCACACCATTTTCAAAAGAAGGGTACAAGCAGCCCTCTGGCATTAATTGCTGTTTTCTATTAAATTATCACCAAAAAAGTTGCAGTGGATTTGGTTTTTTGCATGTATATGTAGACCCTGGTACACAATAATGAAAAAAATGTGCTTTTATTTGAGGCCTTGAGTAAGGTTTCTATTCCTACCATACATCCTGAAGTAAAAATAAAAATAACATATCCTTAGTGTTTTCTATTCCTTCATGCTTATTCTGTAAATTAAAAGTGAGAAATGCAAATAGAAATCATACAGTTTTTTATGAAAAAATGCCACAGAAATAAATTCTTATTTCTTCAGTTCTTGGGATTAAACTAAGAGGAGGCAAAGTGATATAGGTAGTGAAGGATCATAACGCTGTTTCTGTATTGTCAACAGGGAAGTTACTAAAAATAAAAAAAAGCATGAAAATGAAAAATTATGCAGTAAGATTACCAGTGAGATGCACATGCATCCAAGGTAATATTGTTTCCAGGAAAAGGAGAAGAAGAATCAAAAGGAAAAAAAAATAAAGGCATCTTATTTTGGCTTTACCTATCACATTGATGCAAGTATAAATACTAGCAGCAAAGCAGAAGAGAAGAATAATTAACATCTCAAGCAACAGAAGTTGGCCATGGTAAATTAATATAGAGAGTCTATAAGTGAGGCAGTACACTGAATTTGCATTGTTATTGAGAAAAGACAAATGTATTTCCAAGTGGCATTCAGAAAGTCATATGAGTATTCATGGATGGAGGTTTGCTGCTTCAGAGGGGCTGGAACACGGAAATCTGTTACGGTGTGCCTGTCTGTGATGTTTATTTATGGCATGGAGTAACTGGCTGCAGATTTTCAGAATGAAGTATACATGGTACTACTAAGTTTGTCTCATATATAATAACGTAAACCAAACCCTCCTGAAATAAGACAGGAACAGATACAATTCAGTGTCAATATCCATCTCTTGAATATATTAATACAAACTCAGGATAGAAAGATTTTTTCTAAAATTTTTATTATTATGTTTCTGCCCACAGTATTTTACTTTTCACTTGATATGTGACTAGAGAAGCAAAGAGAGAGAAAGGGAAAAGCAGAGAAAAATGTTGCACGGATTAAGACCATAGAAAGTACTGAGATGATTTCAGAGATCAGCTCTGCTTCCTCCTCAAAAGGATGAGGAAAAAGTTGATAATGGGATGTCAAGTGCAACATCATTATTCCACTGTACAGATATATCGTGCATGCCTGATGTTTCTTAAACAATTGCAATTTTCTTTTAATGAGTAGGAGTAGAATCTTTGCCTCTTTGCAATATATGTTGGGGCTTTGCTAATGCTGAAGCACAGCGGATTTAGGGGAAAGTAAATGGAGTTTTGACATTTTGAAAAAAGAGATAAAGGAAATTTGTGTTATGAAAAGTGTACACAAACCAAAATATGCTAAAAATAAATGTATGCCTCGCATGGATATGCACACAAGTATCAGTGCAAACACATGTCCATGTGTGTAAAGAAATTTATGAAACAATATTCTTCTTGGAAATCCAAGCAGACATAAATAAGTAAAATTAAAGTATGTTACACAACCCAGAAAATATATTCTAACCTGTATATCATACACGGTGAAGGGAGACAAATCTGCCAAAAGAAAGGATCCCGGCTCGCTCATTCCAGTCTTGTACTGCTGGTTATTTACATAGACAGAGTAGCCTGTGACAACACCATTCGGGTTTGAAGGCGATGTCCAGATGACACGTACAGCTGTACTGTTGATGATGACAACCTCTGGAGGGAACATGCCCTCAGGCTCTAGAAATAAAGGAAGAAACTGAATAAACTCCAGCTGTCTCTGCAAAAGCACTTGTTTAACCAAATGCAGATTAGTATTTAGGTTTAGCAAAGGGTTCACTGCTTATCTGCTTTCCTCTGATGAAGTTATCACAGTCTGTAGTCTTCTGTAAATTGGCTTATTATACTCTCAGTTAGAAATCATGAGGGCTGATGGTAAAATGCTTTATACCAGCAGCACAGTGTCAATCATCAGTTGTATGTGGCCAGTGAGATATGATGATAAATTATTCACCCATCTGCACTGCCAACATGCAAATATTATTTTTATGTCTCCCCTATCCTACTTCTTAAAAAAAAGACAAAAAAGAATAGAGCATTTTGCTTTTAAAGCAAAATCTGAGACCAAAATACTTTATGTCTGATGGAACATGACATTATCAGCCTTATAGATGAAGCAATATGCAATATTGCCATTATGCAAATGGTTTCAAATGTTGATTACTATAGGTAATGATGAAGTCTAACATTTATTTAAAAAAAAAAGAAGGAAAAACCCAACACCTTCCTTAGCGTTAAATTACATAATTATCTAAGCATGTCAGAAATAACCATGCAAAGACCTATTTTTATCATAAGAACCCATCTTTACCAGTTGAAAAATTGTCCTTACCATCAATTCTATTTTATAAACAAAAGGTGCTGACCTTTGGCATGAGAAAGGAAATGGAATCCTCCCTTAAAGTGCTTTGCTAATGACCTGGAACACTTGCTTCTGAGGTAATGATATTATAATGTTTATAATGAGATTTTATAAAGCAAAAAGATTAGAAAGACCATTCTAAATACATTTCAGATGCACAATTTTTTTTTATTATTATTTTATCCTCCACCCCCAGCTCTGCACTTGCCCACTGGCATAGAAATGACTCATAAAGAATTTTCTTAGAGGCTGAACTTACACCCAGAGCTTCTAGTGACTCAGGAAAGGCCCTGTGTACAACTGTCATGTCAAAAGCACGTCACTTCACAGAGCAAATCGTTCAAAAAACCCATTAATTGTTTCTAAATTCCACCATTTATTGATATGAACTCAGTTCCAAACTTAGTGCACGCAGACAGGAATACGCAGGAGAAGATGAGAACAAACTGGGTTAATATCTGCTATTAGAGCTTTTGCTTCTGTCTCAGTGGGACCATTTATTGATCTACCACATGATGACAACCAGCACTTAAGCATTTTAACATTTTAGACCTTTTTCCTTTTATACCGGAAATTTTATAATGGAAGGATGACTGATCTCAACCCTAACAAAAATCAATCAATTTCATTCTCAGATTTTAAGCCAAGCTGCATTCACTGCTAACCAACCTCCATCTGAGGTAGTCACATGCACAACTTCACTGTTGATGCTGTGGACTCCGTTAAAAACTTGAGAAAATATCCGATACTCTGTGTTGGGCTGCAAATCATCTATGACTATAGAGTTTATATCAGCCTGGATCCTCAGAGATCTTCTCTCATCAGTAGAATTCAAGAAGAGAGTGTAGTAAACAACATCTCCTTGCAAATCCTGCAGTGCTAGGAAAAGAAAGGAAAAACATTGGGACATCAATGGGGAAAATTTCAGTCAGCAAGTTTCTTATCAACAACATTTATTGTGAAGAGTAAACCAAATTTTATGCAGACCCTCTTATTTTAATAAAAGGGAAGAATCCATCAAGTGCCTCTAATTTCACTCTTATAAGGAGCGATGCAGACTGCTCTTCCTAACTTGTCAAAATCATTAATGGTTCATCATCCTATCCAACACTGGAGAAAGCTTTCTTTCTCTAGACATCCCCATGAAGACAACGGAATAAACAAATCAAAGCAGTGGTGTGCAGGCCTTTTTGCTCCTTCCCTGCGAACAACGCTTGCCACAGCCCACTCCACTCCTGTGTTATTCCTCTAGCCATGAATAAAGGACCCTGCCTACACCATAAATTCCAGTGTCATTCACCTTTACCCAGACAGCCTTTTGCCCATAGTGACAGTAAGAAGCTGTGTGTTATTGTTTCAGAACAAGCATGATCACATCATCCACATGTAAAGCTGCAATACACTCAGAAGTATTAAATATATAGGGCAAAACCCCCAAATCCTTACATTTCTTTATAAAATGTGTTTTACCCAGCATTAACTTTCCCAGAGAAAGAAAATAAAAACAGTACAATTTTTTGGCTACACAGAAAAGGACATTCCCTGGTCTGAGCTGACAGATAAGCACAGATTCCAGGCAAGTCTTCTACATTTTACTGACTCAGATGTCATCTGTTATCTTATCTGTCCTTTGTCAAATAGTTTAGGTTAAATGCAACTGCTTTTCCACTGAGCATCGAGATGAAAAGTATAATTACGACAAAAACTTTAAGCACTAACACATATATCTTGAAATGACACACTGTAATACTGAACAAGACCCAACTCACTGGGAAAGAGCATTGATAAAAGCCAAAAGCATATTTCCAGACTTAATAATATATGGGTTTGTCATCAGAACTTTTAATCAAGAATGATATGCTATTTTTAAGTGCTACCAATACAAGGCCTAAATCCTTAGAAGTCAGAAACCTTCAGTATGGAAAGATAGCAAGGCAACTTATATTGAGGGCTTCCAAGTTCCCAAACAAACCATAAAAATAATTTGAAAACTAATATCATGAAAAAGAATGAAACAATGATATACAAAATAGTTAATACATTTATTTGCAACGTAGGAAGCAATAAAATATGATAAGGTTTTCAAATAATGAATGGCTTCATCTTGGCGTTTAACTTCTACATTCACATACATACATGGAGGAAATTTCTAAGATATGAATGAAAATAAAACCAGATTGTATTACCTACATCTAGAAGGTCAGGGGTTTAGATTACTAAGGTAATGAAACTTCAGTGAGCTGCTTCAGATCTATTACATTTGTCAGTTTTTATAAGCATGCTTACTTCAGGCATGCAATTATAAAATAAAGAGACTACATTTGTTGCAATTCCGCACCCAGTCCTTACAGTATCATTTGCATTTCAGTCATGAAGTAATTCCCTACTGCTGTATTAACAAACCAACTACAGAAATTGGCTAAATTCATTTTAAGGAGCAGAGCAAAAAGAAAGAGAAAGGGGATCCTCTCATCGTGAAGGAATGTAGATGCAAATTTTTATACAAAGGGATGAAATAGGTCACAAATACAACAGGATTTTGTGTAGCACTGCTTTATACATGCTTTTATGTCTGGGTTTGTATTAACTATTTCATTTTCACTATTCTCATTCTGCAGAAAGAGCACATAATAAATACGAACATGACTGAGAAAGAGCAAAATGTGCACATTTTTTTTCCTATTTCTTTCCTCTCCTTTCAAGGACATTTAGGTATATTATAAATCAAGGCAAGGACTGTGTTTCCTCTGAGAGCGAGGCAGGCCATGGTAAGTGATGGGAGGTTAACATCTAGTTACTGGAATAAATACTAAGCACACTTACTTGGTTTTGACCATTCCACTTCCACAGCAGTGTGATTAACAGCACGTGCAACGAGGACACTTCCTTTCTCTGGTAGCCCTGCTAATGTAGTAGCTATCACTTCTTCACTTGATGTATATCCTACTTCGTTGTGCACTATGAGCTTGTACTCGTATGTTGTGTACCTGAGACATTTTAAAAATAATTAAACGGAATGAAAAACGTAGACATAGAAAATATTTACTGTAAACCTTCTTTCTGTGCCAAAGTTTTGTTGTTTCTTGTCCCCCTGCACAAAAATGCATCTGTATGGTATGCACCAATGAAGACTTCGTAAGAGGCATCTATTTTGTGGAAATAATTCAGCACGATTAACATGGTAACAAAAATAAAACACATTATTTCACTTCTTCATAGTTGTAGCTTGTGAGGTGTTGAGAGATTATAGCTCAATTCAATATGTAATTACAGCAGTGGCAACCTGCCAAAATTTGGATCAGAATTTAATCAAATGAGGCTTTTTTCCTCTTTTGGGAAACCCATTGATTTTAACTTGCAGAGTCTCATTTGTAAAAGGGATTCACCACACAGTTAGGACTCTTCTACTACAGAAACATCCAAAAGAAGGCACCTAGGAGTTCAAACTCATTTGATAAAGTAATTTTCCTTAGAACTTTGCATATTCCAATTACACAGATTTATTAACTACTACATGTGTATTTAGTAAACCAAGTGACTGTCACATCATCATTTCTTCCCTATATCAAAAGGCAGATTAATGTACTTTAAGTGGGATTTCATAATCTCAAATTTAATTTCTCCATAAAAAGCCTCACACAAAACTGCACAAAGACAGAAACTCAGGCTCATCTTGTTCAAATCTTCACGGAAGCTGAAACACATTGGGATAAACGTCTACAGACGCAATAAGGGAGCGTACAGTAAATGCCTAATATTTAGAGATTTTAGTACTGAACGTACTCACAGTGTATATTTACCTTACTTTTTCAATATTTCATTTATTTTAGACACTTTACTACAACACCATGATTTTCAAAAGAGCTAAGCTTTAGCAGTCCCACAGAGAAGACAGCAAATTAATGGGAACTCAGTAGCTCCAACTCTGACTATAAGCATTGATGAACAGGGAAAATATACAAAACACATCTTATTTCTCTCTCTGCATCTTCTGTCACTTGCAAACATGGAGTTTTATCTTGGGCATTGTAGCACACATAGACTAGAAAAAAGAAAGGACTCTAGTCTTGCAATTTACTGATGAGAACTTGAGATTTGTTTTTTGATCCATATTTTCAACAATGAAAATGAGTTTGTTGTAGCCTATTGGAAATGAAGAAACCATCTGAAAAGATCAGTAACTCTGAAACATGCTTCAAGTATGACAAATGAAAATAAATGCTGATATATGAATTTTCTTTCAGGGAAAAATAAGGCTTGAGTGCTTGAGTCCCTCTGCAGCATCTTCTCTCCAGCCACAAACTCATCGTGAGCTGTTAGGTGCAAAAACATAGCTGCAGTTGCAGAACCCTCCCCAAGAGAAGTGTTCAGGTATGTCCAAGGGTTAGGCACATGTTTTTTGGCCATAGCTCACTCAACCCAAAATGTCATGGTGCCTAATGACTGGTCACTGAGGCTCTGTCTGAATGTATTGCCCCCTCTGAATCACTGGTGTAACTGCTGCACACACCACCACCATTGAAATATGCAAAGCTAAAAACAAGGCAACTCTATGCAGACTTTCAAGCATGGTTGAAAGAAAGAAGTGGACACTTGAGCAGGATTGGTACAAGAACAGCTCTGTGAGCAGTTACTGCAACAGATGGAAATGAGCAGTGACTATCAGCAAGTAGACAGTGGCAAGCCAGAGGCAGCAGCCCTCAGCTCGGTTCAGTGTGTCTGTGACAGGAGCAGAGGCCCCTGTGAGCGCTCAGGAAGGATGCTCACACAATTTTTACAGAAGTAGAAGGAAAGTACAGATATTTGAGGGTCAGTGATTGACGTGGAGTTCTCATAAAGCACGCCAGCACAGAGAACACACACACAACCCTGAAACTACCCATGAGGGTTTTCCTGAGAGTCTACCTACAAAAACCCAACACAGAATCTATGCTGAATCTTCCATTACAATTTCTTCATTTGTGTGTTTTGCCTTAAGGAGCAATAGCCTTGACTTCAAGATGTAGAAACTAAGGTTGATCAAGAGCAAATGTCTTGCTCTACCCCACCCAGTAGGTCTGTTACATACTGAGGAACAGAGCACACACTCCATTGCCCAGCTCTCAACACCCTGCATTTAATTCTGATGAAGCTAACACAATAAAATCAGGTAAAAAATAAACATCGCTGAAAACAAGTCTCAGATGTTTCCCTCAAACATGCATTTTGCCTGTGCTATAACTTTGCCAACACACAGATCTAGAGCATCTGTACACATAAATCTAAATGGTTTGATTGCATCAGCACATCGATGCTAAAATTTCATGAGATTTTTATTTTCATTTGTTTTTCAAAGCAGAACAATGTATGAGTCAAGAATGACAGACTAATAATAAATCCCCGCATATTAGAATGATTAACACCAAAGATGATGACAAAAAATATTTCATTACATAATTAATATGTTCACTACATAAAGACACAAGAAATACTTTGAACTATTAAACATACACTATACAAAATGCCAGCATTTGTTTTTACAGTTTTTGTAATCTCACCTGCTAAGACCCTTATCTTCATAAAACCACTGAGTTCCTGAGTAAATATTGTGCCACAGATTTAAATCTTCAGGGGGATTTGATGCAAGTGGTTGCTGGATTTTACGTCTCAGGAGCTCATATCTAACACAAAAGACAAGCAGAACACCAGGATTATCTCAACTAATGTTATTACACAAAAAAAAAAAAAAAAAAAAGAATCCAACCAGGTTTTTTTTTAAAGCCACACATTATTTTGTTTTTACAGCTGTAAACTTCCTCAGATAAACATTCTTTTTAATGTTTCGTGATTTAAAACATTCAATTACTTAAAAAAAAGGAAACTACTTTGAAAATGGAAAATGAAGCATTTCCACTTGAAAAAAAAACCTAGTTTATTCAATGATTTATGGATTTTAAACTTTGTGGAAATGTTATCAAGACTGCGTCCAAATAGCCCAGTAACGCTGTCTTATGCAGACTTGCATGACAAGCACAGGTTACTCCAGAGTATGAAAAGATTATGTCTCTTTCTTGAAAATGTACTGAACCAAAGAGCTCTGCCATTAGTATTTTACTATTAGTACTAGCTTAAGTGTGCCTTTGTACTTGAAGTGTTTGCAAATAACCACAGTGTAAATCACAGGAGAAAACAGGCACAGAATGAGTTAACTGTTCCATCCATCTGTAGACCTTAGCAAGGCACCTCTGTATTTGGGTAGAAATTCATGATGTGAGCTTGAAAGACCAAACTATTTAATCCTGGTTTTAATTGGTATCTGAAGCAGTATTCCTGTCTCTGTTCCAAACAGCAGGTCAGCCAAAGCCCATCTTTCATCAGGTCAGCCATGAGACTGCCTGATTTGGAAAACATGCTTTCCACCCAGGCTGCATCACAAACTCTCCATCATCTTTTACACAAAACCTTTATGGAATTTAACAAAAATTAGATCACTTAGTGCCTACGCAAACTAAAGGGGATAATATTATAGTTTGCATTTCCTAATCGTTCTAGGGATTACAAAGGAAACTACACTCTAAAGGAAACAAAATTCGATATATTTGTTCAAAATCTTTAGGATTATTACTCTTTATTACATTCCTCAGGACTGTTTAATTTATTTTTTCAATAATTGTTTCAGTTTAATTGTGGTGTTCTGCTAGAAAAACACCAGATGCTTGTACCCTTCTTAGCAGTTATAGAACCAGTCTGAAATTACTTTCAATGGTGAGCTCCAGTTTTAATAAAAATATAGGTACAACAACAGTGTTTCTACTGGTGCCCAGCAATTTAGGGTCATATGCATATTATATTCACTTAAATACACAATTTGATTCTCTAAAGTGCTGAGCTGCTCTGTTTCATTCTGACCCTGCCTCCCACTCTGGAAAGGTGCTTACTGCTAAATTCCAGGCAAAGTATGTGGATACTCAGGCAGATCTTAAACACTCTCATTTGAAGTGCATATTTTTGAAAATGTTTCCACGTTTACTTATTCTGCAGAATACTTTGGTGTGCATCACCACTCTGCTGCAATTATCACGCTGACCAGTGGCTTTGGGTGCAATGTGACATTTCTTAAAGTTAAGAACATCTCCAGTCTGATAAGGACATGTTGGACAATACCATTCCAGATCTGAGACCCTGAAAGAAGAGGTATTTAACAGGTACTGCATACAGTGATTTAGTATTTCTTCAAAACCAGAAATCAGTTGAGCTGCTCTTACAAGAGGTCTGACACTTCCTGTGCTTCATGGCGGCTAGGGAGTACACACACAATTTCCAACAACTTTTGCCCTTGAGTTTAGGGAATAATCCTCAACGGGAACAAGCAAGCATTGTGCCACTTAGTGATGCCAAATGGAATTACTGCAGAAGATGGGATTGTAACTTCAGAAATTAAATAGCAAAAACTAATTAAACTCCAACTCTGTCAAAAAAATCAGATGACTTTATAACAAGAACAGCTCTCACATGAGTGGTTCATCAGTGTCAACCCAAAGACAGATCATTACAGCTTTACAGGAAACCATCCTGGCATATTCTGTCCAATATATTTCATAGACGAGTCTTGAAAAACATCAAATCTTTTTGAACACTGAGTGGCGATCATGTGTAAATCACCCCCACTGGCAGCTGCTGCTGCTACTCTGCTTGCTGCAGACTTCTTGTTCCATCATGCTGTACAGAGCAGCTGCTTCAGTGGTTGTTCTTGTTGAGGGCAGCATGGCACACCATGAAAGAAATGAAATCTGCAGATGTAGGTCGTGCTGAATTACTTCAATAATCTATGGTAAAATGGTCATGTTGTTAACCCCAGAATAACAGACACTGCTTTTCTGAAACTTCAAATTTTACTGTAGAGCAATCATCATTTCATTCAGTTGTAGTGTGCCCTAATTAAGCCTGAAGAAAAAGTCAAGCTACTGTGCTGTAATAACATACGCAACTGAAACAGCATTACATGATAATTATTGAACCCATCAGTGCACCTAGAAGACAGCTACTAACCAGAACATATGGAGTACAGAGCTATAATTCCATGCACAATGCTTCATGATAGGTTAAAGCACTAGAATGAAAGATTTGACATTTTTTATTGTGCATATATAAAGATATATTTGTCTTTATAAACATTTATGCACTCAAATCTGAATTTTTTAAATGTGTATCTACACACACACGTTCAGTAATCAACATTCAAGTCAAGATTCCCATCCCATCATTCCAGACAAATCCCAGAGGAGATTTCTTTCTTTGGCTCCTGTGGTGAAATCCAGCCTGCTATACCCAGCACTTCCTTGCATTTCCTATTTTGGCTATGCCCTCACACTTCTAGCATTTTAACTTCCATTTTTCTATGCATGGTCTCATCTAAAATTTATTCATCACTTAATTTTTGAAGATTATTTCATGTCATCATCCTTCCAAATTTTCTCTTCATGTGGAATAACCCAGACTACTGAGAATATTGGATGTGTTAATTACTCATGTTTACAGAGATCTCTTCTTTTTGCCATCATTTTATTGGTGAAACTTGTTGCCTGAACTCATCACCAAAAAGTGGTTGATGCTGCAGCCCAAACCACTTAGGACTTTGCAAACATCCTGTGCTTGCTCATTCTGGTTTTTCAGACAGCACTGATCTGAAAGACCAAGAGCCTTCCAGCACAAACACACTTGCTCTGAACCACACACAGAATCACACAGAATTGCTGGGTTGGATGAGACTTTCAAGACCACTGAGTCCAACCCATGGCCTAACACCACCTCAACTAAACCATGGCACTGAGTTCCACATCCAATCCTTTTTTAAACACATCCAGAGATGGTGACTCCACCTCCTCCCTGGGCAAATGATTCCAGAACTTTATCACTCTTTCAGTAAAAAACTTTTTCCTAACATCCAACCTAAATTTCCCTTGGCACAGCTTGAGCCTGTGTCCTCTTGTTCTGTCAGCTGTTGCCTGGAGAAAGGGACCAACCCCCACCTGACTACAACCACCTTTCAGGAAGTTGTAGAGGGGGTGATAAGATCACCTCTGAGTCTCCTTTTCTCCAGGGTAAACAACCCCAGCTCCCTCAGTCGTTCCTCACAGGGCTTGTGTTCCAAGCCCTTCACCAGCCTTGTCGCCCTCCTCTGGACACGCTCAAGCGTCTCAACGCCCTTCCTGAACTGAGGGGCCCAGAACTGGACACAGCACTCGAGGTGTGGCCTCACCAGTGCCGAGTACAGGGGAAGAATGACTTCCCTGGTCCTGCTGACCACACTATTCCTGATACAGGCCAGGATGCCGTTGGCCTTTTTGGCCACCAGGGCACACTGCTGGCTCATGTTCAGTCGTCTGTCCACCAGTACGCGCCAGGCCCCTTTCTGCCTGGGCACTGTCCAGCCACTCTGTCCCCACCTTATAGCGTTGCAGGGGGTTATTGTGGCCAAAATGCAGGACTTGGCACTTGAACTTGTCAAACTTCATCTTGGCTCTTCTCTGAGCCCTAAAGAGGAATTTCAAAAAGTCCAAGAGATCACATGACAAAGTCTGCACTCCTCAGAATTTTCTGAGTCAGATTGAGGTACGGAGAAGCAAACTGCTCTCTCAGTCTCAGCTCACCTCAGATGGGGACCATTGGGCCTTAGTGGTGGTTGCCAAGAGATGGCAATAAAGGATTCGCTGATTGGAGTCACGGACAAGGGACTGACACTCTGAGGAACTGTTGAGGGTGTGGACACTCTTGTAGGCAAACTCTCTGTGCAGCCTCCCAGAAAGCCATCACCTCCAGTACAAGCAATCACTGTGACAGAGTAGTTCGTGTAGGGGACCAGATTGGTCACCAAATGACTCAACTTTGATGAGGGGTTCCCAGCAATGACAATGCGTGGGTCAGGCATGCGAATCTCATAGTTAAGGATTTCTCCATTCGGTATCAGAGGAGGTTTCCAGGAGACCTGAAGGAGGAGGGGAAAAAAAATTCAAATAACAGATTTCTTACAGTCAGGTTTCAGACACAGACACAACATGCTACAGATGGACACAAGCAGGATCTGAAGATGTTCTCCTCCATCAAAACAGACTTTTACTTTTAAAGAGAAATCAGTTAGAAATCTAATCTTTAATTTTAGTGAGGTCCACAGTAACAGTTGTAACCATTGAAAAATCTATTATTTTGCTTTACCAGTAAAATGTGAACATACCACAACACTCAAAACTCCACGAGATGTTCAAACACATTAGCAAAAGTACAATACTTATCATAAGTATCACTGTCAGCTTATTTTCTTATTACCTGGTGTGCTCGACTTTCAGTGGCAGAATAAAAACAAATTGTGTTTGCACAGTTTTCAGAAAGATGCAACTGCAATAGCTCCCATAAGAAAACATTTTTCTGCACTCTTTATATGATGAAGTATGCAGGTTTTCCCTTTTATTTTTAATTAACATATTACACTCATAAATATCAGACAAAGAACAGGCACAATTTTCCATTTTAGGACCTATAAAATTATACTGAGAAAAATTTATCACAAAAAGATTGGAAATCACAAGCAGAATTCATGGGGTTTATATATTTGTACATAGGTAGACATACACATGCACATATATACATATATATATATGTATATATACTTCTAGGTTTACTGTGGTTTTACTCTTACTAAACTGACGTTAGGTGGGGTTTAAGTTTTTAGTTTGTTGGGGTTTTTTACAGGGCTTTTTATATATATATATTTATTCTTACCAGTTACACTGAGGAATCACACTCAAATAATTGCACTATAAAGTCCATGGATGTTCTAAATTATTTTTTAAGGCTTTCTGCCATGGTACCACAACAGAGGGGACTTCAGACTGGCACAATGAGGATATGTAACTCAACATGTATTAAGAATCTCAAAGTTTCACAAAGGTAGTGGTAAAAGCCTCTATCCATACTCATTTCCCTAGAAATCCCAGTGCAGGAAACATACGAGCTTTGCTTTGCTCTGGGACTGTTTTCCTTGCCATTTACCCACTCCTCTATAACAATTGCTGTCTCTTTTCCTCCTAGGCATGAGATAATTAAGGATTGAATTCAACATAGAAAAGAATACAGAAATGGAGAAAACCTAGATATGCCTAAAACCTAGGTATGCCTAGAACAAAACAAACAAAGACAATACTGAAGTGTTAAATAGTAGTACCACGATACTTTAGTTTCAGTTAATTTGAACTTTTCCCTTAATTTTTTTCCAGTCTCCAAAATAAGTATCTTTAAAATTGTGTCTACACAATTACACACAGCTGTGGAAACAGAGAATTTTTAAAAGACCCTTGGGATTACAAAATGTTATATCTTAGGTACAGAAGGCCCTCTTAGGCCATCAGACTTGTAAGAAACCTGGCAGCAAAGTACTGGAGAAAGCTGAAGGATTTTGATAACAGATTCTGGAATACTATTAAACAGAGAATTAGAAGCAGGGTGATCTTGAGTAAAGACAGCAAAACCAAGATTATTGGTGCCCACATAGGAAAAGCTTAGCTCGGGCTAATTATCAAATGCTATATTCAGATTTCTGTTGCTTCTGGCCCCAAATAATGTTCAAACAAATAAAGAAAATACTACTGATAAAGCAATGCAAAATTTCACACAGAGTAATAATTGATTCTGCACCATTCTCTCAGATAGTGAGCAGAACTCTCATTTTGAAGTATTTCATGTGATCTAGTGATAAGCTTAGGAAACAGAGAAGAATGGATAATTAGCACAGACAACAGAAGAAGTTTTCAAGTACAAGTATGTGCTGGTTTTGGCTTCGAAGAGTTAACTTCTTTATTGTACAATGGGGTAAGTATGGGGCTGTTTTGGACTAGTGCTGAAAACAGTGTTGGTAACACAGTGATCGTTTTGTTATTGCTGAGCAGCGCTTACAAAGGGTCAAGGACTTTTCTGCCTCTCACCCCAGGAATGCAGCAAGAGGCAAGGGACACAAGTTGAAACAAGGGAAGTAAAAGCAAAGAAAAGTAAAGGTTACATAGTCAGGAACAGGGTGCCCACACAGGCTGCACAACCCTTGGACATGCAAGGATGGAGTACCTATCCTGAAAGTCTGTCTCAGTGAAGATAACATATTCGACGTCTTTTTATCTGAATATTAATAAACTAAATCTGTCATCACTGGTGTAAAAAGACTTCTCATTGCCTAATGCAAGGTGGCTGCTAATAAAATAACTGTATGCCAAATACTTTGGAAAATTCCTAATACTACGCTCTCAGAGAATAAAAGTGTCTAAAAATGTTCACCTTGTACCAAAACTTATTTCCTAGAAGAGACAATGAGTTATTTTCTAATCACATTCCATTTTCGATGCCTAGCTTTTACATCTAAACCCACAAAATTGCTCCAATTCAACCTGTGCAAGACTCACCATACCCTGTAACGCCTTCGCATAAAGGAACAGATTAATACTACGGCAGGAGAACAGAGGCTGCTCCATAACCTCAGCTCCTGAGTTTTACACAGTGTGTGCACTAGCTGGCACACTTGAAAAAACTTCCAGGTGTTACTTCACAGCATTTGCTGTGCTCTAGCAGATATAGTATCTTATACTGTAAGTAACATAGATGCTTTGTGGGGCTTACACTGGGAAATTTCTTTAAATTTTAATATTTGTTTCCTCAGAGAAATAAAAACCATTCTGAACAAAGAGTATATTCAGTCAGCAGCACACACAATGCAACTTACTTTTGTCTGGGCACGGGTATCTCACACAAAGATATGTAGATCTGTTGTTGCTTTGGTTAATATTTTTTTAAACTAGGTAATGGGATGACCAAGGATCCTCCCTAACCCCGCTGTGTCACTTGACCTGCTTAGAATTACCTATGTCACTTGGGAATGACAGGATATGCAATTCCCCACAAACACCTCTTGCCAAGAGGCAAGGGACTGCCTGACCCATAACTGAAGATGATGGAGCCAGCCTGGCTAACACACATGTGGCACTGCTGGACCTCTTCTCCACTCTGATGTGCCAAGGTTTGAGGTAAGAGCTTGGCAATGCATGAAAGCAGGAAAGCTCACTAGACAGGCTGTGTTGGAAGCAGTAACAGTTTGTTCATTGATTTGAAGCTCAGCACTGAGACCATGAAAGAGGATGCCCATGAGGAAGAGAGAATAAGGTAACTACTGGGAGAGATTAACTGATTCAATGTAATGACTCTGGAAGCTTTCATTTAAAGATCAAAGGACCTTATTTTCTCCACCACAAAATTTAAAGAGACAGAAATTAGCCATTTTCCCCCCATTAAACAGTTATAACCTTGGAATTTTTTCCTTTTTTGACGGCAGTTGGAACCCTGCAACTGAATTCTGAGCTATCTGAGGAGAGGCATTGGCACATGTAAGCTATTTTACTGTTCAGGCCTGGCTTCAACAGTTTGCTTTTAAATCAGTGTGTTTGGCTTCATTTTATTCTCATTTCTCCTAGATACTGCTTGTAACCTCTACAAACAGAATGTAATAAATACACTACTGAGAGCTTTTCACTTTTGGTCTCAAAGCACATTGTAAGTCCCAAATTGCAAATATTATTATTCCAGTTTTAGAGATAGAAAGACTAAATCCCAGACTAAATCACGTATCAGAAAGAAGCAAAACTCCAAACAAAGACCTGCTACCATAATTCTGCATTTCAGTCACTGGACTAGAGTCCTCTGGCAACCTCCCAGCTCCCCCCAAAATACTTGAGAGATGAATTTCCTCCTAAATACTTATCTGTCTTAACAGAAATTATTGTGGGTTCAGTGAAGAGCCAGGATCATACTGGAAGTGCAGATTCGGAGAAAGGTCACTGACAGTTCTGCTCATACACTGTGCACACGAGTTACACCCAGCTTCAACAAGGACTACCACAGAACAGCATGATCAAGATTGCAGTAACAGTTTGCTACTACAAAAACTCCTAGAACTTTGCTTGAGTAATGGGAAAACCAAAAGAACATCTATTTATGATCCTAAACACCTATGCTAAAGTGTTTCAACTTTATCAAAGGCAGAGGGATGATGCTGATAAAACCCCACTGTATAATCCATTCCAAATGAGCAAGTTGTGCAAGAAATCACAGTCCTAACACGTGGAAAACCTCTAGTGTGCAAGTTAAGGTTGTTCCTATGGGCGTTGGAATATCCTAAGTCACTCAAGCAGCACTTATGTGTCAAATGAACCAAGGTCTCACTGACCTTAGCAGCATTACAAGGCAATCTTCACACAAGGATTGATTGCTCCAAAACAATTTCCCCGATGCACCAGGCATACCTGCATAAAACTGGAAGGGTGGTGAACGAAGCCCAAGCCCTTTTTTCTTCCCCTTTCCCAGCACGAAGCTGTTACCTGGGCTTACTGCATCTCCCTCTAGCAGACACAGTTTAGGAATCAGGGTTGTTTGTTTGTGGAAGCATCCACTCTGGAAATTATGTTCTGGGGTAACTGCAGACTGAAGTGTTTGGAGAATGAAATAGTTTTAACCTGGAATAGAGGAAGGGTCTCCACAGCCTCATTCTCTGCCACATAAGGACCAGCAGAGAAGGAACTCTGAAGGATCACCTCACTGATAGTCACCGACTTCAGTGACCTTGGAGTAATTAGCATTGCATCCAACATTCTGTAATCAGAAGCAACTTCACAGGACAGCAAACATTATTGTGTGAGACAAAAAAACCTAGCTCCAGAACATGTGCCTATAACTAATTCTGTGGGAAATAGAAAATGGATAAAGAAAACGCCACCTTTTTCATGGATGATACTCAAACTGTAACTACACGGTATGTTGCTTTAAATCTGTCAGTGATATCTACTCCTCACAGCTGAAATCTTTCTCCTGTGTATTTTAATCCCAGCCTATTTACAAAACCATAGGCATTTAGCTGTCCACTATCCAGCTTCTGTGCTAATGAAGAACAGAAGACAACTATAAAAATAGAGCCCTGTTTATTTGTGTTTGCTCACTTGCATATCCAATTTAGTGGTGAAATTTGAGAAACAGCTACTAGAAAAGTTTATGGCAATAAATGACAATCTACTGCACTGAAAGAGTACAGATGGCAACTCTTGAAGATCCTGTGGACAGCAAACTAATGACATTGTTCAATCTGTAGGGTGGAATAGCAGCTTTCTCTGCTCCAGTTTCTTCTATATAAAGAAAAGAATGGCAGGTGAACTGCAAAGTAAGAGACTGTCATCTCTATCGGTAACAAAAAACATGAATGACAATCGAAATAAAAAGCCTATAACCCTTCCTCAGTCAGAGAACTCAAGAGGAAATACTTCAGAAAAATAAATAATACATGGAAAATCAATGACATAATTGAATCAATATGCAAAACAAACAAAAAAGAGAAATTAGAATGGCAGTTAGGTGCCACAGAATCACCATGATGCTTCATTCCTCACAGGCAACATATATAACATATATTAGAGAGAAGTAATAATAATTTTTTATTTTTCTCATTTTGTATCTAATCAAATTGCAGGAAGTTTCTGTAAATGATGTTATCATGAAGGAATGGCACAGCACAAGAACTATACGTCAATGAGGTGCTTATTCCATCCAACCAGGAGGAAACCATTCTCTTATAAACTCTTTCAAGATGCAAAAGAAAAAAAAGTCTTTTCCCCTGGAGAGAAACATCAGGATCATGCCAACTTCTATCTATAAAAGATGATAGGAGATGGCTGCAGCTTTTTATCTATCAGTGGTCCAGTTAGTGGCAGTGGTCAGTGAGGGGGAGCAATACAGGAAATGTGAGCCAGCATGTCTCTGGTTAAGCCAATAATTAAGACTACATCTGCCTTTTCCAGGCCAAAAGCTTCAAGGAAAAACCCCAGCAGCAAAAGGGAATTCCTCCTATCAAAAGTTGTAAGGCCAAAGTTGGAATATTTGCATACTACAGTTAATTTGGTTCAGTGTACCCAGCCACATAATGCCTTTCCTACACAAAGAACTCCATTAAATAATTATTCACTGTGTAAACCAGCCTCTTTCTCAAGCCACTCAACCTAGCTACATTCCCGAATGTCATATCAGTGTGAAGTGTGAGATTGAAGCAGCACAGCAATTGCAACCCTCACAAGAAAAGGAAACAATTTCTTTTCTGCTTCTGTACATTAGGGTATAGCAAATCTTGTGTAACAGGAATAATGTTCATGGCACTGGCATATACTAAATAAACGGCTTTTGCAGTTGCTGAATGCCTCCACTTCACTTTGGCATTTAATCAGCCACAAAAGCAGTTTATTGCGCATTATACTCCGCTACCATGAACATTATCAATTCAGCAAATATTAAAAAATATCATGCAGATGTCACAGAAATGGGTACTTTAAAAATTATCGACAGCCTTACACTTTCTGTTGCACAAAGGAAAGCAAGTTAAATGTTATGGAGAGATATTGGTCCATTCTGATTAAAATTAAATGTTAAAGGAGCACACACACATCAGAAGTGTTTATGCTGAGAGTGACCTGCCATGCTGATATTTTCCTCCTTGCAGAGTGAAAGCTTTGGTCTATGAAAATAAGCTGTATACTCATGTGAGTACTATCCTGGAGCACTTTGAATTCTTTACATCCTGAAATCATTTTTATTGATTCAATGACTAAATAAAGGAATGGAAATATGTTTCTCTTTTTTGTAAATTCTCTCTGTTTTCAGTAGCAGTAAATATTTGCGCTCATGGTTTCGGGATTGGTTGCATTGACAGCTGAAAGCCTCTATTGATTTGTGACCGTGGCTTGGTGAAGGAGCCTCTTGCTAATCTTTCCCACAGTGCCCTTCCAATACCTTCTGCTCTAACCTGGGAGGACAGCTCTCTCTAGGGCAAGAGGTAATTAAAATCCCCTTCCCAAAGAGATGGCTTGTTTTCCACCCTGTGCTTAAGAGTTACCATCACAGACACTGAGATAAGAGCAATCTACAGCACAAAGGACTCCACAAATTTGATGTGAACACTACAGAGGTGATGTATGCACTGCAGGTGTGCTGGGATTGAGCTACTCAGGAGGGAAAATATGCCTTTCTAGGACTCTTAGGGGCACCAGTGTAAAGCGATTCCATACCATCCCGTCCTATTTCCACACAGGAAAACATTTCAATCAGTAAGTGGCAATCCTTGCAGAATACTGCACAGCCATTCTGCCTGTGCAGCTAATAATTTCTGGAGCGAAAGGACACGGTGAGTTTGCAGATCTTCACTCTAGTTCGAGAGAATTCGGGCAAAACCCCCTAACGTTTTGCAAACAGGTGTTTCCTTGTTCCTCTTGTACTTTCCCAGTACACAGCATTCACACAAGACTGCCTCAGGGACACAGCAAAGCCCTGAGTGGTCTCAAAGCCCTACTACTCTGACATGAATTTGCCATAAAAATGCAGGGAAGGAAACAACACCACCACCAGCAAGCTAATCCATTTGACAGATCTGTAAGACCGACAAGTAAGATGAAATCCCAGTCGCTTCCTCTGGTGCTCCCATCTGCAAACAAGCAGAAGGCGAGAAAACTGCTGGGTGCAGCAAGCCTTGTCTATTATCTCTTCAGTGATGAAGTGCAATGAACTCTTCTGCAACTACAGCTTTGCTTCATTTTTTTTTAAAGAGATAAGAAATAATTTATTATTAGAATAATAAATGCTAAAAAAATTAAATAAATATCTTGCTGACCTGGACAAGTGAGAGAAATTTTAACATTTTTCAGAAGTCTTAGAATCTTAGAAATCAGAACTGAAATAATATCTCAGCCATGGGTAGTACTGCACAGGAACTGTACCAGGTGCTCTCGACATTCTCTCAGTTATGATGAATATCAAATGGAACAACATTAAGTAAATTGAAATACTTGATAAATACAAGAATTTATGTCGATATCAGCAAGTAACCAATGCTGTGTACAGTGAGAGAGAGAATTTAGCAGAAGTGAGTGTATTTGGAGAGGAATATATTTAAGTCACTTTTCTCAATTCAATGCTGCCACCTTAAACTATTTTGAACATTTTAACCGAAATATTTAAAATTAATGAAAATTGACAGTAAAACCGAATCGTGGAAATAAAAACATTCAGTTTTCAGCATCTTCAACAAAAATGAGTCCTATCAGATCTAAAAAAATATTTGTCTCCAGGTGGAAAACACAAGTCCGAGACTACATGAGCAGCAGCGACACTAAATTTGACCACCATTCACAGAGAAGTCCATACAGTTTGGGCATTAAAGGGCTTTAAAGAGTTTTGAATATTAATGACAGGCTGGGGAACAAGAAGGAAAATCAGCACTTGAACTCTTCAGTAAGAAAGGAAAACAAATTTAAAAAGCAATGCTGAATTGAAATTTAATTATTATGGAGTGAAAATGCATTTCCTGACTTACGATTTCAGAAGAAATAAATGACCCAACTGACTTTCAGTATTGGTAGGTTACTTAATCTCGGAGTTGAGCAAAATACAATGAAATTACAACCGAGCAAACATGTCTGATTTCAGGAAAAGACATCCAGTAAAGAATGACACAACCTCTGATAACTCAGAGGCTTTTAAAACTAGGATTGAGTGTTGAACGCACTTGCCAAAAGAAAAATAGGGGTAAAATTATTATGCTCTTACCACATTAACTGGAGCTTCAAAGGTCGCAGTGAGCCCTTGTGCTCAGAGTTGAAGCCAATGCGTAAAAGCTCGCGCAGTGAAACGCGGACATGTGGGTACGCACGCGATTGAACTAGAGCTGCTATTTACTCAGCGTTGCAGCTTCTGGCAAATCCATGAAGAACGCTTTACTATAAATTGTGGGGAATATTAAGATATATCTACAGAAGCATAGAGGGCAGAGTCCTGGAAGTAGATTGCCCAAATCTTCAATAAGCAGTCTGGCAATTCATCATAATTACTAGCAGTCGATCGTTATTAATTCTTACAGTAACCGTTGTACTCATATCGAACTGATTTGCAATTAATGCGGAGGTAACATGCAATTCCTTAGACATTAAAACATAACTTTATAAGCACAGGATTTTTTTGTCTAATAGTGAAGAGCTTTTTTTTCATAGCTTAAAATTACGTGTGAACAAAGAAAAAAAATCAGCATTGGTTTACTGAAATTCATACCCTCAGACTATTCAGATTGCATTGGTGACACCACTCTGTTTACCTTTTGAAAATACAATGTATACCAAAAATAATAAATCTAACCGATGAACTTCAGTCTTATGCAAATGTCCTTTGTTTTGTGCTCTGGTGAGCAAGCTACTGTACCAATACTTTTGGCATTAGTACAAGACTGAATCCATGGAAGCATGTGTGTATTTACACAAAAGAGGCTTCTAAGCTACAAAAATCCCTCTTGTTTGGTTACACTAATTTCCCTTGAATGAAGTTTGTATGCAAGCCAAAACAATGGTAGTTATCCTGTCCTCTAGAGTTCATTCCCAACAGAACGATGTGAATAATTGAAAACTTCCTACGTAGTCCTGTAAGACTCCTCTTTCGTAAATCAGGAGAACAAAAATGCTATTTTTTCTTCATTAGCCATTAAAAAAACCCCTGATAATTATACAGAAGACTTAATTACATTTAAAAAAACCCCTTTTTTACTTCTTAGCATTTTAATGAAGTCTTGATATTTTGGAGAAGGTAGTAGGTCATTTTCCGATCTGATTAGGGAGTTAAAAGTAATCATTCAAGTTTAATATTGAAAATACATCAGGTGTGTAAGGAATAAAATGAACTGGAATATAATGCCAGAGGCTGGTGTAAAGGAAAAAAAAAATGGAAAGGAATCTAATGCTTTTGAGCCAAAACACAGACACTAATTATTCAACTACCCCTGCAGCAATGAAGTCTGTTGGCTCAGCCAGTAGATGTCTCTCTTAAATACACAGTTGCTACAAGGAAAACATGTTAAAGCCATGAGGCAATGAGAATTATTCCTACCTTGACTGAATAGGGTCCCAATGCTTCTGCATCAGGTGGCTGAACACCGGCAGGTCTTGATGGTCTGGTGGTAACTTCTGCCCAGGCACTGCTGTTCGTGCCCCCATGAAGGGTGCTCATCAGCACTCTGTACTCAAATTTCTGCCAAGGGCTCAGAGCTGTGCTCTGGTCAATGTAGCTCATGGACTGACTGAGGGGGAGAGACACCACAGTTGAGATTTGTTCTGTTCCTTTCACCCTCCTCTCTATCATAACGTTTTCCACCAAACCGTTTGGGCGAGCGGGTGGTTGCCAGGATATGACCACAGAAGTTGGAGTATCAGAATAGAGTTCTGGAGCAGGAATATCCTCAGGGGCATCTGGAAGAGTCTGTATTTCTGGAGTTGTGGGTGAAAGAGAGCATCCTTTAGAAGTGCATCCTTCCACCTGAAACACATAGACAGTGTAAGGATGCAAGTCTTTTACAGTGCAGTTAGATGTGGCTCCAGGCACTGTAGTATGCAGTTGGCCATTTTGGTAAATATTATAATGACTGATAATGCCATTTGGCTTTAAAGGATGCTGCCAGGTGATGCTTGCTGCCCTTGCTGTAACATCCAATAGAAGTGGTGGATCTAAAGGTCCAGGTTCTGTAACAGGAAAAAAAAAAAGAAAGAAAAAGAAAGGAAAGAGAAATTACTAATAGTCTGTGATTTTTAAAATCAGCATCAGCAAGAAGTCCTCACCAAATGAGGCTCAAAAATCACAAAAGGAGCTCAGATCTACTAAACAGCCTGTTTCTTTGGAAAATGTAGGCCCAAATACTCACGGGATGAATATGGCTGTCTTCTCAAAGGCAAGATGCTCACCTTCCCTCATCCCAACCTGCCTCTCTCCTCTTCTGCATCCTTTTTCCTCCTGTGTCTCAGAAGTGCCCTATCAATGCTGTTTGCATGAGGAGAAAGTGTATGGCTCAGTATCACTGTAGACCTGCAGTTCTAGCTTTTGGGGATGTTTTTCTAGAGCACTAGCTACTAATTGCAACCAACAGCACAGCCATAACAAAGCTGTGTATTTTACAGCTCAGTAAGCCCCTACTGCATCTCTCATTATATATTCAATATTTTACTTCATTCTGTTTATAATTCTAATCCATTTTTTGCAATTTATCTACTCCCTGTTAATATTATAGGTGATTTTTTACTTCGACTGTGACAGAAGCTGCCGATTTAGCTCTTTCACCTACTGATAAATAAACAATGCACAGATCTGACCTTTAGGTTAACAGGTTTTATGCTTGCTCCACTCAGCACTCTAACTGATTCAATTATCATAAAGGTTCAGGAGCTTCCATGAATACTGAAAAAGACCGACCATATGCCTGCATAGGTGTTGTGGAACAGCAAATACTCTGCAGCCCTCCAGAGAAATTCCTTAATTGTAAATAATTTCACCATGCGACACAATCAAGTCACCTTGAATGCAAAACCCTCAGCCTGTGGAGGCAAAGTGTTATTTAAGCTTTACTGGGCTGCGTTAAATTCTGCAATTTGAAGGGTTGTTAAGTTTTTCAATTGAAATTTCATTTAAAATGCAGGTGCTTTTTATTATATTGAGGCTTTACTGCTCTCTAGGTACAAGCAAGAACATGGTGCAATAACACAAATCTGGCTCAATCACTGATCAGTAACAGCTGTAATTCCAGAACATTTAGCATTCTTATAAACCACGTCCTGAAATCTATAAATTGCTACAGCAGATCAAGAAAATACTATATTCCCCCCTATTTTGCCCATAGCAATTTTGACATTTATGAGATTTTTCTGTGAACATTACATTTTATTGAAATCTTAAAAAAAGATATACTTGGATTTAGTAATTGTTTAAAATAGCTTTAGATTTGGGGATTTCCAGGGGGAGGGGGAAGAAGAGAGGACCTACATTTGGAATGATAAGGGTTCAAAAATTTAAAATTCATTAGTGGTTGTGGGTGTGTTAGGACTTCAGGAGAGGTGATATAGCATATGCTGAATTCCATTGTAGTCAATGACACTATTATTTAATTCCTGGTGTCCAAACCACAAGGAACATCATAGGAAGAATAATTTACTTCACTAGAAGTTAAATAATTCCTGGTAATTTTTAAGGGAAAAGAGAGAGAGACAGGGAAAAAAAGGAATCAAATAAATCCAGCACAATGAGTTGCTCCTTCTATATTTTAGAGTAACAGCTGAAGCAGTCAGAAGCCCCTGTTCTCCTCTCACATACAAAGAGAGGGAAATCAGGATTATTCCACTGAAGTATGTGAAAACAGTGATGTAAAACCGGGATAGCAAGCTTTTTTTTTTTTTCGCTTTTAAATTTGAAAAATAACTGTTTTTTCTTTCATTATATGATGCATCACAAAGCAACTCCATAAAGCTCAGCCGTATCACATATCCTGCTTTACTCATGGTGATAATAAGGATGGAGTTCTGTATTTAATGCTTGTGCACACTAGGATTAATTTAGATCTCTGAATTTGCAAGTACAAAAGATGATCTGTTGTAAAGAGTAATTAAATTCTATTTGCATGTACTCCTGGGTAAAATCAATTAGGTCGTAAGTTGGAACAAAATTTGGTCCATTATTTAGACCTCACTGAAAGACTGAGAGGTGGAGGTGTAAATCTGAATTAGATTTATATTCCGTAAACTGGATTTTTTTTCTGGGCTAGAAGGGAAAGAGGAGAATTTGCTTTGGAATTAAAGACCTTGAAAATCCATTGCTGCAAATTCAAGTTTAGTGGGGGAGAGGAGCTGAAATATGATATTTACCACTGAACTACACACTTGCATTTTATCTAATTATACCTCATAAATAAGCTACTGTACTGTGAGCATCTGCGGGGGAGGGGGGGGGGAAAGCCCAACAGAAAAGCCCCCCAATATTGAAGCAGTTTGCTGTAAGGGAACAGTTAAGCCTTTTTACTCCTGCTGAATAAGTTGCAGGCATTACAGGTGAAACATTCATGGTAATTAGTTGAACCTGAGCTTTTATGCCCCCCAGGTTCAGACTTATTCCTTAAGGACAATCTGTAATGTATGGGAGGAGCTGTCAAACTTCAGCTTTGGGGCCCTCTAGTCCCTCCCCTTCCCCTCAAAAAAGCGTATTTTGTTAGCTAGCATACCTACCCACACATTCCCTACTGCCCTTTTAAAAGAGAGACTTTTAAGACTTTCTGAGTTCAAACAAGACATTTGAGAGATGCTTAATTGGCCCCACTGGATGGGAAAGCATTAAATCCTGGTCCCCAACACTCATTCAGTGCAGCTTCTTTTTAAATGGCAAGCAGAATCACCTAATTCTATGTACAAATCAACTAGCATGGTATTGCTTGGTTGAAAGGGTCACCACAATTATGTAAAACATGAGTATTAACTATAATTGGGATAGTTTGCTAATACAATAAAAAGCTCTGAACATGAAAAAAGTTATGCTCGCAGCAGTAGCTATCACTTTCTAAAGTAAGAATTCATGGATGAAATGACATGAAAAAGATGGTTATAAAATTTTAATGGAATGATAAAAGGCAAAAGTCATCCTCTCAGCTGAATTCTTAAAATCCCTATATATCACAATCAGCTTCTTAACTGTAAAATCAATGTGGAGTATAACATGTTGTCAATGTGGTTGTCACTGGAGGGAAGACTGCAAAGTATGACAGCTACACAGCTCAGCCTGTCAATGATGGAAATAAAATCATAAAGCTTTTTACATGGATGTAATTGTTTATAGAAGTAACTACTAAAGATGGAAAAAGTGGGCATCTTTGTCCTTAACATTCTTAGTTCATATTTCAAACCATTTCATTACAGTATTAATACTAAAAGGTAGTTTCATTTTGGCAAATGAAATTATCTTTTATGGTAGGCTATTTTGCTCATCTGCTTCAAAAGTTCAGACTTGACTTCAAATAAAGGGACAAAACTGTCATTAATCTTTTTAAATTCTCTGGCTAGAACCACATATTTGTTTACTTACTGTGAGATTTGCAAAGCACGGAGTTGTACTCTTGTGGATGTATTCTGCGGGAATCTACATTTGCATTTAATATACTAAGACAAGTACCTGCACTACTGCCCTTTAAGGCTAATGAGAAATACCTGATTTGCTGGCAAACTCTCTCACTAAGCAGAATAAAAATTCTGTGCCTTTTACTCTTGAATCATTTACTCTTTTCAGGAACACAGACAATGAAATTATACATATCGACAAAATGTGGTGTCTTTCATATACTACTGACTGTCCCCAGCAGCAAATCCAAATTGTGTAGCTCTAGGCACAGGGGACCACAGGAATCTTTCATCACATGAGATCACAGAACTCAAAAGTCGTTAAGCTGTTCATGCAATGACATGCAATCCATATGAACCCCTTCAAATATGTATTAAGAGCTGTCTTCAGAGTATTCAGACTTGTTGCCCTCTACTGCCCTAAATGCACATTGGTTGCAGAACTTCAGTTCTACCAGTCAATAAAGTTCTAACTCCTAATCTGTAGGCATGCACGGGCAGTTTGCACTATATATCATATGATCACCTTATCATGTGTGCCACTGCTACATCAGCTTAATTTGTTCTGTCCTTTTGCTATTCACTCTGTCAGGTATTTCACATGATTTCTCTTTCCTTTATCACCTCACCAGGTTTTGTCTTCTCTTGCTTCAGTTTCCATTTTCAGTTTCCATTCTCTTGAGCACATGTGAACACATTCAAATCAACTATTTACGGATTAGTTTATGTACCTCAATTATATGGACCTAACGGACACAGCTAAAATAGGAGACCTGTCTTCTCAGACAACAAATATCATCAGCAGAGAAAGCAAGGGCTTCCAAAGGTGGCAAACTGCATAATTTACCCTCTTGTTTTGCATTGCCTCTCTTTATTGTCTATAGCAGGAAGATTTAAGAGAATTGCAGAATCATAGAATACCTTCAGCTGGAATGGACCCATCAGGATCATCAAAGCACAACTCCCGGCCCTGCACAGGACCATCACCAGGAGTCACACCATGCTCCTGAGAGTGGTGTCCAAACACTTCCTGAGCTCTGTCAGGCTTGGTGCTGTGACCGCTTCCCTGGGCAGCTTGTTCCTGTGTCTGACCACCCTTTGCGTGAAGAACTTTTTTCTAATACTCAGCCTAAACCTACCCTGACACAGCTTCAGGCCATTCCCTCGTGTCCTGTCACTGGTCACCAAAGAGATCAGTGTCTGCCCCTCTTCTTCCCCTTATGAGGAAGTTTAGACAGCAATGAGATCTCCCTCAGATTAGGACTTTTCATCCTGGAACCAAAGCATGCCAGAGGAGAACACTACAGCACTCTCTATGATCCCAATAATGCTTCCCTGATTTGACAAGAAATATACTCAGCTTTTTTTTTAGAGCTCATTGCAGGAGCTCTATTTTTTCTAATTGCTTTTCTGTTTCCAGCAACTTCAATATGTAATGATCTCCAGTGACTACTGGGTGCTTTTGACCTTACTTATTGTGAAGAAACACCAGGCTGGCCTAAGCCTTCATTATGTATAAAAGAGATGGACTTGCAGTCACTTATGTAAGAAATACAAAATTAAAAATTGGACTGCCTGCTAGGTAACTTGCAAAATCTTCTCTTCCACCTAGTGCAAGCCAGACACTTCTTTTAAAAGGGCTTTAGTAAGAGCTCTCCACACTGGAGTTGTCCACACCAACCCACAGAACTGAAATGTAGCCACTGCAGAGAATGTGCTGGTGACTGAGATGTCCTGCTGTATGCAACCCACTGGGCTGCAGACAGGTTCTGGGGTGTTCAAAAGCTAATAAAGTAACAGGAAGCTTTTATTTAAAGTAGAAATTTTGCTATCTTAAAACTTGTCCAAGTCATGGTAGATTTTCTCAAGCACTAGAAAAAGCACCTTTCTCATTTGGGAGACAACCCTCTGATCAAAAATTACACCGTGTGGATTGCTATCAGCCAATATAATTTTGCAAGTCCTCAATCTACACCATAAGAACCCAGCAGCTGTCACTGGGGCAGCTTCAGGTAACTGCAACCAATGTCTTTGCAACTCCCAGAGAGCTCAAAGGCTCGCCATATCCAAAGGGAAAACATAACTTGTATCTCCTTTATTATATCTTGAAGATTTCATTTTATTTCTAAATGCAATGTATGAAATTCTGCTCTCAGTTCAATGGTACATACTGACCTCTCAGTTCAGTGGTCATTACACTGATTTCAAGAGAGCTATCTTAAATTTACATTCAGGTTACTGAAAGCAAGCTCTAATCCAGAAACTTCATCAATTGTTTCTATCTGTAGATATTCTGGCAGTAAATAGTCTGATGCTACAGTTACCAAGATCACTGGAACAAACATCTTTTATTAATGCATGTTTAGCAGGTTTTAAAATATTCATAGTTATGTATATTATTATTATCTGGCATGGGCAGGTTAGACTTTAAAAAATGCATGGAATCACTTACTAGTGTCACAATCACGTAAATGGAAGTATTTGAAAATTCTTTACTGCTTTTTTTTTCTTGCATTAAAAAATACTCCAAACCTACTAATCGGCATATTAGGACAATTCATTGTCAGATAGAACAGATTATTATGGCAGCATTTGCTAATTTTTCCTTAATAATTTCCAATATCCTCCTATTTTACTAGGAATTTATCAGAAATATAATATGCAGATATACTGTAAAATCATCAGCTTGTGTTGCTGGAACTCTGCTGACTTTAAAAGTGGATGTGTTGATTTACAGGTATTGCTGCCAAGTGTGTGTGCACATAGTCACACACACATGCATGTAATTTATGCCTACAGATACTTCACGCTTTGGTGAAACAAAAAAGACATAAATTCACTGAATAAAATTCAATAAGAACATGTACACACACATCTATTTCAACAGAGTAAGAAATATGGGAAATTTCCACCATTAAATTGTACTTCAAAAAGTCAGGCTGTTGGTTAGCAGAGCCAGGAATTAGGTGTACTTCTGCAACAAACTGTCAGTATAGGCAGTTTCACAAGAAACATGTTGAAACCTTGACAAAAATACTGCTTAGACCCAATGACAATCATTCAGTCTTAAGCAATTGAGCTGAATATCCTTTCACAGATGGCAGCTCTTCACAATGACACCACAGAGTCCTTTGTCGCTACTGAAAGTTGGGTTGTCTTTTTTTATAAATGACAAGGGTTGTTGGATACTGGGGATACATCAGCACGTATTCTTCAGTGGTATTGATACAAATGGAGGAGGATATTTTAAGGAAAATAATTTTGCCCTTGGACACATGGAGCTTATAAGTGAACTACAGAAGTTTGTTTCAAGATGCTGCATCACAGCCAAAGAGGTGAGTTGTTTCTCCATCTCAAAACATTTTAATTGCATAAACACTGGCAGAATCATTATACTTTCATTTTCTTGTTCTTAAGTTTCCTTTGGCAACATCTACCTTCCACACTAACTTAGGGCATATTTGCAGTGAGGTTTTGCAAAGGGTAGCATTTCATGCTAATGCACAACGACCATCCAAGTTCTCTGCAGCGGGAGACCTGCATCTGTGCTAAGGAAGACTATACAGGAACGCATCTCCTGTGTAGGTTTTCCACCCTATCCCTAACTCCTCAAAAGAGAATTTTAAAATTGTACACCTACTACTTTGCACAGAAAAAAAAAATTATATTAGTAACAAGTGATGCCTTTTAAATGTACTTCTGTCCACCTTCTATGCGAGAAGAAACACTGGGTGTGTTCTTCTGATAGTGTGAACTATCAGACCAGACCTAAATAATTACTGCAATTTGAACAAAATGGTCATAGGACACTGGTTGCATTTTGACTATGAATTCAGACAAGTTCAATAATATTGTATCCACTTTTGTTAGCAAACGATGTCATGAAACAACTGAATCTCAGCAAGGATTTCTACAGGTAGATAACACAGCTCTGGTGTCTCAAGACCAAGTTCAGAACTTACGCTTACTTATAGGTAGTGTGTTCATAGAAGCATTAATACCTTTGGAGCTTAAATGAATTTATCAGATAAATTTCTGTTGTGAATCATTTCCTCAGCTTCAAAGAAAAAATGTTTTACAATTGTGGAAAAACACATTTTCTGCTCAGTGTTTTCTCAACATAGACAGCTGTCCATTTAGAGAAGGGACTAAAATGAAGTCGCATCACCAGCATTGAATATTTGCTAAACCAATATTAAATATCCTGCTGCTTTGCACAAGAAAGCTAACAGCTCAGTTTCTTAAAAATAAAAGCTGGAAATGGTGTGTTTTCTATTTGTATTATGAAAAACAAGCTCAAATTTTGTCATATGTTTCTGCTTACATATTGAATCAGGTGCAAACTCCTGTCTTGTCAGCTGACTGGTTGTACCTACACACTGACAGTTGTTTGCTAAATCAAGGGGCTGCTGAACAAATTGTGGGGAGTGAGTCTGCAGAACATTGAACTATTAACAATGAAAGTGATGGGATTGACAATGACAAACCCAGTTTCAGACCAGTAGGTCACCACTTTGAATTAAACAGAGATCACTGGGAATGAAAAGTTCTGTGGTAGCTTGAGTATTCTCAACATAGAGATAAGACAACCGTCATATACTATGAACTTCAACTTATTTTCTCTGATATGACTGAAATCAGAATCAAGTCCTTGAATATAAAGGACCACTTATAAAGCTGTACTTACCAGTGTATCTTAAACTAACCATGTATTGCTGGAGGGATATTATATACAGAAATAAGATACTACTTCACAAAATATATATGTAAATATCCATATTTTTTAATTAATATGTAAGACAACAGATACTTGATCCTTCAGGAGTTTTTACTTCAAGTTAATACTAGGGAAAGAAATACATTAGTGCTATATAACTGAGAAAACTAGACAACGTAAAGAAATTATGTTCAGTGGCAGCTGGACTCTTATATATATTTTCTTCTAAATGGAGTTAAGTAAGATCTGACTGCTTACTGTCCTCTGCTGTAGTCATTGAAGTCCAGTTGCTGTAAGCATTGCCATAACCATTGGAAGCAACCACTCTCATCTCATACTCCGTGTAGGGCTGCAGGTCTCCGACCCTGTGTTGTAAGGAAGCAGTAGGGCTGGGAAGCAAACTGCGAAGAAAAACAGCACGAGTTACTTCAGAACACATCCCAGCACGTCAAGAAAGACTAAAACATTACATCCTGTAAGAAGACCAGCCACCCTAAAGGTGAGCCGTGTTCAAGGTAAGGGGACGTTTCCTGCATGGCAGTGGATGGTGGTCTTGCTACGCTCTGCGTACTCTAAAATGTCACCAGCAGAACGCCTCCGCCGCATCTGGAGTCGGTAGCTGGGCGTGCCTGGGGCGTTGTTGCGAACTGGTGTAGACCAGACAACCTGAAGACTGGTCGGAGTGGCAGATGAAAGCCTTGGAGGCATCACGCCATCTGGAGCTGTTGAAAAACATGGATGAATTAGAGCAGAGAAAACCATGGAGAACATATGCCGCGCGGAAACAAAATGCTCCATATACTGGAAAAACTGTTCCTCAGGATCAACAGTAATGTTAACATGGTCCATTTAGTTTAACATTTTCACTACTGAACAATGCTGATTCTTAATTTTCTTCTTTCCAATACGTGAATATCATCTTGCTAAAAGCAAACCTCCAAACACCAAAAGTAATTCAGAAGCAACATATTTTCTACCACCTGTTCAACTATTATCTACTTCTTCCTGTGCCGAGCTCTGCCACCCTGAGAAGCTAAGGAAATGCTCACAGAAATGTTACCCAGCATGAGTAAAATTGATCAGACTTTTTATCATTCAGATACCTTCTCACCCTTATAAATTAACAATAATTTTAAAACAAAACAGAAGAAATTTTAAGTTAAGAATATCATTAGGTAGAAATCAAAATAGATTTGCTGAAGTCTCAGTCTCTAACCCACTGTTTTGTTAAGGAAATTAATTTTTATGAAGTCCAAGCAACTGCAGATCAAAATGTGTCAGTAATGATACCACCAATGACCTTTAACCACTGCAAATTTCACTGCATGCAGTAAAAAGAACTATGCCAATTTACACCTGTGAGTTTATGGCTTTGTTTTTTCTTTAACAAGAAATCAATCTGTTGAAGAAACTTTCTGTATTTAAACACACCTGTAACTTTTAGATATAACACATATCTGTAGCCATTACTCTGTAGCTCTTTCCTAGAGTTAAAACACTGGAAAGTTACTGCCTTTGTCATTTAAACTCTTGTATAATAGTTTTGCTTTTCATGGTCCAGTGGTTACCATTTGCTTTTTTCCTTTGGTCTTTCCAACAGAAATTTTTCTTCATTGCTGTTATTTTCTTCCTGTCTCTATTGAAGAAAAACCAGTCTCACAGATCTCTAACTTAAAGTGTAGTTGTAAGCCTCAGGGCCTAAGTTGTAAGTTTTAAGATGAGCAAACAGTAATTTACAGTAAGCTTTATGATTTTCACTTACCACCTGTACATGAGGTGGTTACTAGGAGGGAAGAAACAGACTTTGTGATACACTGAGTCATTCTCTCCCTGAGACAGGTGAAAGGATGCATCGACTCCGAAAAAGAAAGACATCAGTCACATATAATGGTTTTTTTATTTATACTGACATATACATTAGCAGATATGTGAACTAGCATCCGATATTTTTACTCTGATTATACATCTGGGGAACTTCAACATTTTTCATCTCCAGATCCAAACTGTATTACAGGAAAAGGCACAAGACATGTCCTGCTCCAACCTAAGAGACTTGTTCCCTTTATATTAATTTCAAGGTCTGTCAGTTCTCATCCAAAATTTTTACTAAAAGCTGGCTTCTGGGGTACTGGAGTTATTATCAGGTACTTCTGACAGTTGGCCCCAAGCCCTACAGCCCTCCTGTTTTTTTCAGGACAAGATGAAGTAGAACAGAATCTCCAGCTTCCCTCATTCCCTTCTGCTCCTCTCTGTCACTGAGAAAAGGAAAACATATAATATGGGGGCTTGAGCCAGCCTGACTGCATTTGGATGTTCCTTCCTGCTGCTATCTACATCTAGGCAGTAAGGCTCCAGTAAATCCCAAGCAAACCTGAAAATCTTCCTGTTTTCAAATCCAGAAAATCTCTGAGACTACCATAATTCATGGTCTGCAAATCCCATGGCAACACCTTCAAGGCCAATCAAGAGCTTGTGAGGGCCTCAATTCAGACGGAAGAAGGTGGCTGGTTTAACTTAAACAGTCCCAATATCCCTCCAGCTGAGTCATCAAAAACAAACATTTGTACACCAAATGTCTCTGCACATGAAGTTCTCTCTCACAGTAAAATGCAGAACATAATTTATTTACCTTACATAACATTGCTCTGTTTAGCAGCAACACAAGCAGTGTCAGATTTAAGGTGTGCAATACGAGGTTTTAAAACTTATGGATGTAAAGTACAGTACTCACGGATTATCATATATTATTTTGGCAGCCTTTATAAGGTGATTCCTGAAGTTGTTAACAGGCAAACTGAGACACCACAAGAAAGATGACACAATTAAAGTAAAAATTTTCAGTTGAGGGTTTTTAAGTGTTTTTCTAAGCTGACACCAACGGGAAGAGTCAATATCCCTTCAAAGCAGGGTACCACCTAATTTTAAACTAAACTGTCTACAGCTAAAATGCACCAGTTTTTTAAGTTCACACAGAAATTCTACACAGCAAAAAATGCTACATCTAAAAATGAATCTAATTAGCCGACCTAGTAATCTGGCCAGGAAGCCAAAGTTCATGTTATTGAGGGGACAGTGTGAGGCAACTCACTGAGGAAGCAAAAGCGTTAAATTTATTTGCAGTTCTTTCAGGACACATCACTTCACCTTTGTCTTTCATTTACCAATCTGTTAAATGGAGATAATAATACTTATCCGTCTTTGTAAAGCTCTCTGAGATCTACAAAGTAAAAGCTCCGATTAAGCTGCATGTATGTATAGAGGTGGTTATTATAGCGATACAGGAATGTTCATCAAAAAACAAAGATGTAGCTGTCTAAATGTCAATAACAATTCCACAGTGTGGATGTTGTTTTAATGGCGTAGGTAATCTCAGCTAAATGTTCAAATCTCTTCTACCAACAAAAGCACAGCATAGGGAAGAGTAGAAAATTTGGACAAATCTCTACTGCGAAAGTCGACTGACCTATAGAACAAGCAAAGCCCACTACTTTCAAACCAACATGTTACAATATACTGCAATTGTATTTATCTGAAAGGCTTCCTGTAGCCCATAGAGAATTTCCTCAGCTATGTACGAGTGAGTGTTCTCCAAAGGAATGGGGCGGGGGGCAGGAGGGTACACCAAATAAATTGTCAAGTCTCTGCTGAGTCATAACGAGAAAGGTGCTCTATTAAACTAATCACGATTTGCTCATTAAAACTGCAGAGCATTTACCCCCCAAAATGGTAATTCTAATTTGCACACAAAACATCCTCTGACTATTTCAAGCGTTCCTCATCACCAAGGTCTTCAGAGCAACATTTCCCTCAGCTTAACCCTTTTCATCCAATCCATATTCCCAAGAGACTCCTTACTACCCAAGTAATAACTGGCAACAAGCAATAATTCTACTGTGAATTTCTCAGCAGAAGAGCCATGTATCTATCAGCTTGATATATCGTCTTTAAGATGCAGTGTTGCTCAAAAATCTCCCCTCGAGCTTTAATATGACCCTCAGGGGGCAAGCACTCCACTTGCAACCTACTGAATCAACATCTAGCCCAGTAAATCCTCACTTAGCAGGGCAGAAAGTCAGGCTTTGTATATCAAGAGACTACAAAGGCAGAATAAAATATTTAATCTGATGTCAATTCTAATCAAATAATTAATAAACAGTTCCACAAAACAATAAAAACTGAAGACTGTTTCAAGATGACAATGATATATTGTATCCCAGATACTCAGGTACATGCAGATGGATCAAGAAAGATCTGATCCCACTTCAGCCAGTAAAGTGCTAAGTAGCCTTTGGAAAGTATTTCAACTTTTCACCTCAATTTCTTCATCTTAAATAACATGTGCAAAAATAGTCAGCTTTGTAAGTATTTATTTTAGGACAGCAAGCATTATGTGAAATGATTGTGCTTAAATGTTTATTCCATGTTGAAAGCTTATTTTTGTCTGAGAGGTATTCATTATATTTATCATAAGGATTTATCTGAAATGTAAATTTTCTGAAAGTAGATGACTTTGAATAGGACTATAAAAAGGTGAACTACTATTAGGACAATAAATGATTATTTAGTTATAAAAATGTCTGCACTATTAATCTTTCATAAGAAGAAGAAAAGCCAGCAGAGCTTGACTACATATCGTTAAAATTGGTGCAAACTCACAACCAACTTTGAAGTGAAGTGTCACCACTTCTAAAATTGATCAGCTATACTGACCCCAATGTATCCATAACACGTCCAGATAGGCAGCTAGAAGAGATTGGAGCTATGAATATGTAACTCTACAATTTGCCACATCCGCATATATGAAATGTTCAGCATTTGTATCTTATCAAAATATATTTCATACACATGGATGCAAATGATAACTGCAGGTATTTAACTAAAGGGGAGAAGGAAAATAGGCTCTCCACTGTTTGTACCAAAACAGGAAGGAAAAGTTCCAGTCAGACTGACTTTAGATGAGCGTCTTGCTCTGTCATGACTACTCTTCCTCTTTTCCAGGTTCAATTCTCAAACCCCATTTCTTTATCTCATTAGGTACTCCTGATTAATTTTCTATTTTAGGTGCCCATACTGAGATCATCCCATTATGGCACTTTTTATGGCAATATGTTCTGCAAGTTGACATTTGTTTCTTCTGATTTTCTCAGGTATGCCTGATACCTAGTGGTTTGCTCAGTCCAAGTAATTCGAGTCACTGCATTCCCCATAATTCTCAACTTGGGTGTGTGTTTTAGTTTCATTTCAGAGAAAGACAGGCCGTGATGCTGGGCCATATGTCATCACTAGAACAGCACGCTAGTTATAAACATTTATCTCTTGGCAAAGCAGAAGACTGCTTTTTTTCTTACCTTCACAGGTTCATTGAAGTTTACTCTGGTTTGGTTTTTAACTCTTTCCTCATTATTTTTCCTTCTCAGTGTATAGCGAATATAAGCAGTTGTTCTTGATTTTTTCATTTAATATATATGTTAAACTATGTTACTTCTCGCACCCTCAGTGACTAGAGAATGCACAGAATATTTTTGGATTTTCTTTCTGATTTTATAATTTCACTGCTGGAGGTTTTCAGTTACAGATACAGCTCCATCTAACAATACCTATACCAAGGACAACGCACCCTTATTCAACGCACATCCTTGCACTTTGGAACACACAACGTTAAAGGCTCACGGTGGCCCTCTTGCTTTCCCCTCCCTGGTACATTTATCTTGGGAAGAAAGCAAGCTGTGTTTTGGCAAAAAAGCAAATAAAGAGATATAAAGAAGTAGCTTAAAGCATTCGTAAACTTTGAGTAAGTCCAAACTTGTTCACACCTCACGTTGAAATTTTCTTTTCAGAAGTATAACATAAAGAGTGTACAGAAGCATCTTGTTCTCTCTTCATGATCTATCCTGTTTTATACCTCTGCTCTCTGCTGTAATAGTAATTTCATCGGAAAAGAAGGGGCTTTGTAAATCTATTCACTTTTAGCATTTATCTTTATTGTTACTTATACTTGTATGGCACAATATCATTCAGAAAAATAAAATGTTTGAAAAAAATCTAAAATTTATCTGGATTGAGTGTGTAAACTCTAACTGCAGATTTTTCTGCACTTTCACTATTTGGTATCCATGCTGCAGAGCATAATTTTAGTAGGGCCCAAAAAATCAACGTGGGCTTTACTCCATGACCCGCAGACCTGAAATGCAAGACTATTGTCATTTGAAATCCCAAAGCAGGTATACTTATTCCTCATTAATATTGTTCTAGCAAAAAAAAAAACCCAAAACAACAACAACAAAAAAAACCAACCAAAAACTAAAATAATCAGACCTTCCCTTCCTTTAATGAACTTTTCTTCATGTACAAGCTCAACACCTACAACCTGGGCATGGGTCTGAAGTGGAAATATGTGTAAGAGTTGCTCCTTTCCTAAATGTTACATTTTACTGAGGTCAACACTATAAAAATGTCTTACAGATTTGTCACCCCACCTTTCCATAAACAACCTGCCTTCCTTCCTCATGTTAGGTGGAGGTTTGTCCATCTTACTCAGCAAGAACTTCACCAAACTCTAAAAGCTACAAAAGAATGCCAATAAGCAATTAGCTGAATGATTAATTATTTTAATACCTGTAGTAAGGACATTGGCTAGAATTTATAACTGCCCAGTAAAACTAATTATTCATCAGACTGTTTAAAAGGGTAGCTAGCCAATAACTGCCATATAACAAAATTAATTTTTTTTTAAATACTATGAAGAAAAACCACAAGGAATGGTATTAAAAGATTAGGCAGAAACTGCAGTTAAACAAATAGTTCGTAATGGTTAGCTGTGACTCTGGCTACTGGAAAATGAAATGTCTCTGTGAAATAGCTTTAAGAAACTATCAGATCGGCCTGTTTTAACTTAGGGGGACAGATGTAGCAAGACCAGAGGGAACAAGATCCTATCTTCATGCAACAACTTCAGCTTCCTGCATGAAGCAGCTATAGAGATTAAGTTCAGGAGGTTTTTGGGGATTGTGGGTTTTTTTTTTAGTAGTAGTAGTCGTAGTAGTAGTAGTAGACGACTTTTTTGTAGTCGGTTGTTTGGGGGTTTGGGTTCTTTTGTTAGTTTTTTTTTAAGGAAAAAGGTGAAAGAATTTGACATCATCTTCAAAATCTTACAGCTTTCTTTACAATTACTATCTGGCATCAGAGAACTATAACCAGAGGCCAGCCTGGTACCTTCCACAATGATAGAAACAGCTCTGGTAAGAGTCTTTAGATTGCTGGTGAGGAGACTCCTGGCTAAACTAAAATTTCTCTCTTAATGTTGATGCCACAATTTCAGAGAACTGCAGGATGGCTTTTAAACTTGTTGCTTCATGTTTGAAACTAAACAGTTCTTAGACAGTTCTGGAAATCCAGAGACTTCCCAAAAGCAACAAAAAAAAAAAAAAAAAAAAAAATTATCACTTGTGGTTGGGAAAAGCCCAGGGAAGAAAGTTTAAACCAATGTAGCTAAAAGAACAATAAGGGATAGACATACAGGAATCTCCAACTTCACAGAAGTTTTGCAAAGACAGAGAATGTTTCCCAGGACACACAGCAATGCGATTAAACATCTGCAAGAAAGCTTTCAAATGTCCATCAGACTAAAAAAATGCTTACTGGAAATGAGAACTTACAGTTTTGAGGAAAGAAGATGGCACAAGTTGATTTCCCAATTAAATCTTTTTCAGCCTAATAGTTCTCTGAAGGAGATTCTAACATCATAGAAGAAGAGAAAGTTAAGGGGAAAAGGAAAAGAAGTGGTGTCACAAGAAGCATATGCATCATTCTGAAGCACAATCTGTTAAAAATTACTTTTTAATATTGATTTATTCTCTGACTGAAGGAAAAAGGATAACAGGATACTCAAAAACAGAAAGCACCAAGTGGACATGGCTTCTGCAAATGATTATTAGCTGTACAGGGTTGTCAAGCATTGGAACAGACTGCCCAGGGAAGAGGTGGAGTCACCATCCCTGGAAGTACTTAAAAAGTGTGCAGATGTGGTGCTTAGGGACGCGGATTAGTGGTGGACCTGGTCACGTTAGGTTCATGGTTGGTCTCAGTGATTTTAAAGGTCTTCTCCAACCTAAATGATTCTATGATTCTGTATCTTCCCAACATGGCAAAATAAACTATCAAAATACAGCAGCCTCAACTGAATCCTAAAGAAAATGAGACACTGGAAAATATGGGAATGTTCTCACTAAATAAGAAGTCTCATTAAATAAGAAGTCTCTTCACACTGCACTCCTGCAGTATGGATGTGCTGGTGGACTGTTAAAGAACAGGCTACCCTGTTGGCAGAAAACTCCAGTTGATGTGCATTTTGACAGAAGCCTCAGTTTATATATCCCTGTATGTACAGACTGGAGAACAATGCAGGGGTGCAAATAAATGAGCTCCACAATAAAATTACGTGTAGTTATTTTTAATCCATAAATTTCTCTGCAGCACATAATGGATGGTGTGAAATACTACCATTTCTGATGGAAACTAAGCTTGAGAGTGCCCATAAATAGAAAATGGATCTGACAAGATGACAGATTAGCTGGTGTTAGGGAGCCACTATGCACAGTGGGTGGTGCAGTCTTATTATATCTGGAATGTCCTACAGGTATCTGTGAGATCCAGGTCACTGGACTACCTTTTGGCCACAAAACAACTGCAGCCAGAACAGACTTTCTCCCTCTCAAATACTTTCCTTACTTGTAGAAAGAGGAGGGAAAGCGGTTCCCTAACATTTCTGTTCCTAGTAATCAAGGCACCACAGAGTTAGCTTTTCTTCACAGCTACTACTCAAATCTTTATGATATATATGGTAATCACAAAGAGACTTTGACTCATTGTCAAAATGAGTCAAAAACTCTAACTTTACAGACTGGGAGTCTTGTCTTTGCTTGCAAGAAATGTTGTTCACCTCAAGACAGTAGAAGTCATGCCAGTAGAATACCTAGTATATAATTCTTTGAAAATTGACTTCTTAAGGTTCCATCAAGTGTCTCGTAAAATTTTGCTCCCTGGAAGTGTGTTTCAGTAGCAACCATATTCTCACAAACGGAAGTTTAAAAAAACCCAGCTAACCTAAAAAAACCCCTAACAAACCATAAACTACTTTGCTCCAATCCTCACACTATTAAAAAGCATATTATCTTTTCCTGTTCACCTGAGTTGGACAAGGCTGAAAAAAAAAATATCAAAGCAACAATATCTATTAAGTAGAAACTCTGGTTTGTGTGTCATCTTAACCTGCTTCTCAGTTCACTCTATGGCATTCAAACCATACCGACTTTGAAGTAGCCTATGCTCTCTAGTTTTCTTCTGCAAAGTACAGTATATGTCAGATTCAGACAAAATACCAAAAATGACTGTATATTTTATTAAAAGCCTATTTTTATTCTCTCTCTCTTTCTAACAAAAGTCTAATTTAGTTGTTGTTCCCTTAGGTACAAGGTACACAGTTCATAATTCATTTGATATAAAATGTCAGTTTAGATTTTTGCACTTCTTTGATAAATGAGAAAAAACATGTACATTTCAATTTCCTTCTACGAGGTTTCACTAACAGAAGCCCCCCTTCCCACTGTGCTGCTCAAAGACCTTTGCGTTAAATTAAACATCAAGATTCAGAAACTGTAGGGAATGATATTTCCAAGACATACAGTACAAATACACGAGACTGGGAAAAAAGGTAATGATTTTTCCTACCAGTAAAGTGATGTCTCCCAAAGAGCATCTTTGATCCTTGAATTAGTTCTCAGTTATAATTTAATATATCAAAACTGTCAGCAGCTTTCCTTACATTTAAACATAAAGTGATATAGTCAGCTTCACAAAGAGCAAAATACAACATTCAGGGGCTTTCTCCCCCCCACCCCCAACATGTGCTTGTGACTCTGAAGTCCATCAATATTAATGGGGAAAATCTGTGTACATCAAAGGAGACAGCAAAGAATTAATTTAATTGTATCTGTCATCATTACTAGTATGGAGTGTTTTTTCCTATATAACCAAATCCTGACATTGATCAATGTGCAAAACTCTCGGAGGTGTGATCTGCACAATGGAAAAGAGAAGAATCAAAAATTTAGTTCTGGAAATAAAACTGATATAATTAGGAAAAATAACTACAAAACACTGTGTATTATTCTCCTATGTAACATATGAGGCTAAGGCTGACAAATCTGAACTACCACATTTACAAAGTAAACAAGAATTCTTATCACTCCTCCAAATGCCAACTGCATTGCTATGGCTGTCACTTCATGTTACGGTCCAGTCCAACAGCTGCAGTATCAATAAATTAAGCTGTATCAGAAAATAGCAGTGGGATCACATTCTGATGCTCATGCTGAGTATCAGCACCAATGAACAACATCCATCCACAGCCATGAACGCCCAGAACTCAGCACCTTCTCCTCTTGCCCTCTGTGCTGCTGCCATCCACACTGCCCCAGCTCAACCTGGGAAGTGTCACCAGCCCTGGGTTACAACAGCACCTGCTCTCTTTTCCCCAGTAAATGAGACTTCCCCCTACACACTAGCAGAGTTTCAGCAGGATAGATGGACAGTATTCTGCATTCCCTGCTTAAGAACCCAGATACTAGTACAGTGCCCCGCAACTGGGAGATGGATGAATAATCTAGATCTCCTTTTTTTCAGACAGTGTTCTAACAGAGATAAGCTATGAAAGAATATGAAAGGTAAAACCTCCATTCCACCTAAGTGTGGTAAAAATCCCTGACTGTTTTTATGGACTGGTCGACTGATAGAAATGTTATCTAGGTGTTATATACTGAAGCAAAATATTTAATATTTGGGGTGAACAAAAAGCAATTCAGACAAGACTATTTCCACACTGAAATAATCTGTTCAAAATAAACAGTTCACTTCTCTGATGAATAGGGTGAAAGGATTGCAACCTTTTACAGTCAAGCTCTCCATATAGGAATGTTCATGCAGCATTTTTAAGTAGCTACTCATCAGTTAATGCCCTGTTCTAGACACTTTAACAAATAAACCATTTATATAAATTATTTCTGGGTTTCATTTCCTTAGATAATATTGAAGAACACCTAAATCCACTGGAATTGGGGGTAGTGTGTCTATACACAACAATGAATGATCTGTTCACAAGTATTTTTGGTGAAAAGACCTTGACTACAGTCATCTTGTTCAAAATCAGGTAGCCTAATTGATTAAAAGTCTTTGTAACACCATTGTGCTTTATTCAAATCCAAACCAGGCTGAATGTGTTTTGCCTTCTGTGCCACAACACATTTCAGAGCATTTACCCCAAAATACACATACTGTTCAGCACAGGTTGAGGTAAAGTAAATACCTTGGCAATACTTACTCTCTAAAATACAAATTTTCTTCAATCTTTTGACAAGAAGTTAAGAGCCAGGGGAAACTTCCTCTCCCTCGTTAATTTTTAAAACATAGGGCTAAATCCCCAACACAGAAAATTTACAGCTGATTAATTCAGAATACAACCATCAGTTGAGTATTTTGGAGAGCAGTATCAATTTCTTACTAGTAAGCCTCCCAAACAGGCTGCTTAGTATGTAAGAGCACTCACAACTTCAACGTAAAGAAAAACAGAGAAAAGAGAAATACTTTTTCCTTATATAATGCCATCTCTTCACTTATTCAACTTCTTTTCTTTGTATATGTATTATTAGAAATGTTCAGATCTAAAATTGGTCGTCCTGAATGCACGCATTTTCTCTGTACACACTGCCTGCATAAACCATGGTGACACCTTTCACAGAGAGGCAACCCCCCAGCCTAAGCTAAGAGATGGGAAGAAAGGCTGACAAACTTTGTGACATGTATATTATACTTTTCAGCACTAAGAGGAATATAAAATTTTCTTTCACCTTCTGTTGCTAACACATGCCTCCCTTTACCTGTAAAATGGGAATAGCAATCCTCAGTCACCCAAGAAGCCTACTGGAAATCTGAATTAGCAGATATATTTGTAAAAACCATAAAAGTAAATAGGTCAGTATACAAACAGTAAGGATTAATACAATTCAATACTGGATATATCCCACTGTAACATGAAATATATTAATTCCCTTTCTAATTTTACTCAGCTGGAATTAATCTAAGAGCATAGTAGCTCTTTGTCAGAGGAATAAGCATGATCCGCATAGAGATCCAAAGATAAAAAAAGACAGAAAGCAATCATGTATACATGAACATGCATATACTGACATATCATATTAATTTGTGTGTGTGTGCATCTGCACATGTGTGCAGACACAAAAATAACATTCAGAAAGAAAAGAACAATGAGGAAAAAGCTGTCAAATGCCAGGAATCAATCATTAAGGGCTATAGGCTCTTATAGTTGCCTTTGTTGAAAGAAAGGGTAGCATACACCAAGACTGTGTTATAGGAACACCTGAGAAGTGGTGACTCTAATGAGTGATTCTCACTCAGCTTCCATTTTCTCTCCCTTTCTGCCTTTACAGAGAAGCTTATTTCTCTTTAGGTACTCAGCCAGCTAACCTAAAGATAAGGACACAGATGTAACAGAACAAGGAGTGCTACACTAAGAAAAAGTAGGGAAAAGTCAAGCTTAAAACACTACCAGAACAAATAATTAGCTACATGAAGGAAAAATACTTCATTTCTGCAAAGAGTTTTAAGAATTCATTTAAGATTTATAGATATATATAAGAATTTAACATACAAAGTTTCAGATTTTTTCAATTCAATTTCAGATCTTTTTCCAAACTGCAGAGAAAACTCCCAAAACGGAGTTACTAAGAGTAATTTTTAACTGTAAATAGAACCAGAAAAAAAAAGTGAAAGCACTCTTATGGCCATGATGTTTAAGATCATCTCTGATTTGGTCCCTAGCTAAAGACAGGAGAAGAACAGTGATTTGATTCCCTCTACATTTAAACCTCAGCAAGGTCTTAAAAAACCCCTTAATTTTTCCCCCCATGAAGCTTTATTTTTCCCTAATGTGGAAATGTGACAAATATGCAGCAGGGAGACAGAACTTCGCTGGAAGCGTAGATAGTTCATTGCAGGCAGAGGAACTTCAAAACTTCCTGAACTCTGCAAAGTGGCTCAAACCTTCAAACTCTGCCACTTTCCTGAAATGCTTTATGATCACCAGGCTAATTTCCACAATCTAGATGCTTCAAGTGCAGAAAATACAGATTGACATGACAAAAACAATCCCAACAAAGCAATGAACAAACAAACAATTCACAGATATTTGCCTTTGCCCACAGTTAATGAAAATGAAATTTTATTCCGAAACTTATAGGGGCAGGAGTTGTCAAAAAAAGAAAGTATAAAAACATGAGCTTTTTAGAAAAGCAGTGCAAATTATAGCAGCAAAGCAACACAAAAATTGATCTGATTCCTAGTACTTACATGTATCTGGAAAATGGCTCTAACGACAAAATTCACGGTGTGATTTTTCAAATGTCTTCGGTACGTTTGTACCAGGAATTCCAACAGCATTTTATTGTAGAATTCCTTCAACACAACCTAACTTATCACATAAAGAATGCTGACTTTACTTACAATACTGAAAAACCGAGTTCAGATTTGCTCAGACTGAAAAGAAAAATCAAAAGCAAAAAAACCCCAAGCATGAATAAGCTCAAGATTATATAAAAACTGCACACTTCATCTAAATTGTGTCCTTTTTTGTGTACAATTGAAATTGGTCTGAAATAGGTTAATGTGATGGTAGGTAATAATTTTAAATAATTATCTGCCTCTAGATTTCACAACAGCCCATTTCCCCCATTTTTATATATTCTTCTGTACTTCTGAAGTACAATTAAGCTGTAGTTTTTCAGCATGGAATCTACTCTAGCACAGATTTCTTCTAGGAGGTCTTAAACACAGCCTGGATCTCACACTAGGGCTAAAGGTTTGGGAAGACCTGGGTGAGACCTCTTCAGTAAGGTTAATTGCCTGCTTATAGATGATCAATTAGCTGTTGCACAGTTTTCCCTGCCTCATCTGGCTCTCCGTAAGCAAGCAAATACATCCATATTCTTCCAGGCAACTAAAATTGCTGGTTTGATCTTGTCCCAGCTGTTTCATGCCGTTCTAGAAGAGACAAAGCAACCAAAGAGCTGATAAATGCAGGTGCCCTGTGTCTGAAGCATGGAAAGAGCACAGCTGGAGCTACGGGAAATCTGCCCAGCCCCAAAAGCACAGGGTGCAAAGGCAAAGAGAAGGAGGCAATCAGAAGAAAAGGATTTAGTTGGACTATCACTGCCTGCTGGCAAAACTCCCCAGTTTCATGAGTAGGGACTTACACTAAGGTTCAATTTAAACCAACCTTTCTGAGGTGTGGAGTTAGGCTGAGCCCCAGTCGGCTGCAATTTAGGAAAGTGAGCAGCAAAGAGGGCACCTCTGTGCCTCCCACTGCCAGAGCCTGAAGACACAACTGTTCAGGAATGAGACTTACTTCTCTCATTACTTGCCATTCCAAAACACACACTCAAAATGAAGAACAGACACGGTACGAGCTCACTGAAAGGTGTGCTGAACAGCCTGGGAGAGGGGAATAAAGGAAGAAAATAGCACTAATGAAAATGACAATCAGCTCAATACTGCAGAGATTAGAGAAGAATTACTCTTTCAATAGAACAACTCCCAGTTTTCCACACCAGCACTTTTGCAATCCTACCCTCATATCCCCATGATATCATCTTTCTGGACAAAAGGAACTGGAATGGACAATTTACACGGCTTGCTACTGGCACTCTAATTAGCTAGGTCATTGATGAGAGATGCAGGAGAGCTCTTTCCCTCTCCCTACTCTATCCTAGTCTTTCCTTAAACTACCTCTACAAAAGATATGGTCAACAATTTTTCACTAAGAACTTTCTGTTAACACAAATGATATCGAAAAAAAGAATCCTCTTGGATTCTTCCTCTTGGATTTCACTCTAAAGAGAGAAGGGAGAGAGAGAAAAAGGAGAAGAGGGAGAAGGAAAAGTGAGGGAAAAAAGTGGTGTCTTAAATACCCGAAATTTGAAGCAAAAGACATTCCTTCAAAACAAATTTTATGGTGTGATTCAATGTGATACTAGGAAAAATGGGAAAACAAATTTGTCTCCCCAGGAAAATTCTAGCATATTCAAGTTTGATTTTTCTTCCTAAATTATTCTGACGTAGCATCAGTTTGCTTTGTTTATTGAACATTCATTCCTCTAAGGAGGCCTGCTGGCTTCAGTGATCAACTTGCTTGAGCAAATGCTTTCAGATGTGAATATAAGTTGTACGACGCAGTTCCTACTTGTTTGCATAATTAGATCAGAGGTCCTATGATTAGGTTCAGTATCTGAATCGATAGTGATATAATCCAGTCTCCGAGGTGCTGTGATTCAAACTAACAGTGGCTGAAATCAGTGGTTGCAGTACACCTTCTCCTGCAGATATTGAACAAACATCAACAGCTACAGGTATGGAGGCTCAAGTTTTCCTGCTGAGAAGCAGCCCAGGCAGAGGCATGAAGTATTCCACACAGAAACAGGGGCTTAAGGCCCTAAGGCAAAATCTTACATCTTTCCCTGCTAGACATTCCTATTTTGTGCAAATCACAGACAGAGCCCATAACTGAACAACATACTTTATAAATCATGGCAGAGTTTAAAGAGGCACTTCACTACTTAGGCAATTTTTTTTCAGAGTATCTTTCCTTTTACGTTTTACACCGGAAGTATGTATCAATTCTTTGAGGCTCTTTTCTGTAGATAAATCAGCACCAAGTTCATGGTTTGTAATCCCTAGTATAAGAATCCAGGGGAGAAAACTCTGCAGTGTGATACAGAATTAGCACCCACAACCGTCTTCAGACCTCTTGTCATGACTGGAAATCCAGTTCTTTTTCCTGCTTTGTAGGTGATGATTGAGCCTCCACCTTCCTGCTTCCCATCAGAGCAGCAGCCTGTCCTTCTTTTTGCAGCTATTTTTTCAAGATAATCCATCTTCTTCCCATTCCCTTCCATACTCGAGCTTTGGTGGCCAGAGGAAGGGAATAAATGGATTTAACTAGAGTATAAGCTATTACCAGCAGTGATTGCAAATTTCCTTTCTGCTAGCTCACCATCCCTTACTACAAAGCAATTCTAAAATAATGGGGTCTTCTATGTGCCACTACATCAGAAACAGCACTCATTGAGGAGAAAAATGTAAAACCAAGAATGCTGTGCAAAAGATTTTCTCCCAGAATTCTGCAGTTTCATATCCTCTGTATCACTTCAATTAATTTATCGAATTAATTTAATCCTAAAACAATTTGTTTTCTAGATCTTTTACTGGCTGGCATCCTCAAATTAATGTGAAGCACTGGCTAGTATATTATTTTTTTACAGCTTCTACCAAAGCAGTTTAGGACAAGATAAATAGAACAAATTTATTCTTTTTGGAAAAAATACAAAACTCAAAAAAATTTACTTCTACCTCTGCAGTATGAAATTTGTCACTAATCATTTTAAACTATGCCCTTTTATGCTTCTTCCATCTCTTTTAGCTTTCTATGCAGCTCTTTGATGTAACAAAGACAGTTTCAGACAAGATTTCAGTTCATCTGGAAAAAAAAAAGCTTTAAGTCTTGAGGCAAAAAGCAGTGTATTTAAAATTTATATACTCCATAATGCCTTTGTTCTGAACTTGAACATCCTGAAAAACTTCTTTGCTTTCTTTTGCTTTCTGACTCTGAAGATCATTTGTTCTCATGGTTTCAGCTTCTTATTATGCAATAGTGACTTTAACTGGTGGTTCCAGCATTTAAGTACATGCACAGTCATGGCTGACCCTTTCTGATCAATTGCCAATCCATACAGGTTTGACTGATAAAAGAGCCAATTAGATTTAAGCAAATTAAGGGACATCACCAATGTCAACCACTTATTAAACTGAATGCTGAATTCCATGCATACCAAACACTAATGCACCAAGTCCCATTAAGAGTTGAAATCCTAACCCCATTAGTAACTCCAGACCACTACAGGGTAAGGGTCAAAAGAAAGTTTCATATTTATGGATTAACATTTGGATTCAGTTTTTATTTTTTTAATCTTTCCAAGAACTCTTGAACCTGCACTGCAATTTTAGTCGAGAGCTTAGACAAAATAAATTCCTTATTTCTAACATAGGTTTTTTTAAGCGTTGACTTTAGGCATGGCAAATCAGCTTGATAAGCAATTGAGATACATTCAATCAGGTAACACTAAAGATTTGGTGTGCTTTATATTGTGTGCAATGTGTTTTAAAGTTAAAAAAAAAGGAACAAAAGAAATGCATGTTGGAAAAAAACCTGTATCATAATTGTAAAAGAGTGATCAGCAATAACTTTAAAATGCAATACTCCTTTGCGTTCTATCACTCTCCCTCTTAGACAATCTTCCATCAAGCTCCATGAACTACTCCCCACAGTGCAGATCTCTTAAATAGCATTTTTTTGTTATCCTTGAAAAGAGAATGCTACATTTTAACACTCATTAAAAGGCTGTGCTTTTGTACATAACAAGACCTTCTTTACTTTTTGATCAAACAAAACTTCTGTCTAAGCAATATCTTGGCCACTGAAGTAAAAAATAAAATTCTTTCTTATTTAAGTAGCATCTAGATTTCATTTAGTGATTTAGAAGGTGTGAAGGCAATGAATACTGCCCACTGTAAAATTACCATTATATTCATAATTTAGCATGCAATGGAATTGCATTACACTCAAAGACTCATTATAATAAACATCACAGTAAAGCAAACATATATTGTCCTAGATACACACGCATGTGCCTGTACATGTGTACACCTATAGTGAAAATACAGTGTGTGAGAGCACTTTTCTCATAAGCACTGCTTCATTTATTATTCATTTCTCTACAGATCACAGTCCACTGGACAATAGTATGGAAGATTTCTTTAATAACTCTCACTGCTAATTTAATTCTACTTAAACACACATATCCTAGTGAATGCCACATGCTTTTCAGCATGATTTTATGTGTAAATCAGGATAATATGTTTTCAGATCATTAACTAAAAGGAAGCATGAACTAAAACCTATTTAACCAATGAGGTATTGCTTTTAAACTACCACAAGGTCATAAAAAAGATAATTTCAAAGCTATAAGTTTTCTAATTGTAATCAACAACAATCTAATGATGAAAGAAAGTGTATCTTAATGGCTGTCATAAACTTGTGCACATCCTTGCTTATCTTTAAAGATCCTTTACTTTGTCATTTGGTGAAATTTTCACTACCAAATCTTGCTAAGCAAAATTGAAATGTGACACTGGAGTTAGAAACATCAGTGTCTTACTGCTCAGTCTTAAATGAGCAGTAAAACTCACATGCAGTTTTATTATTATACGAGAATGTGTATCTGTTAATAGTAGGTGCAACTTCACAATCAGATTGGAAAAGTAGAAAATGTACTGGGAATTGACTTTTTCCTTATTCCTCAGTAATCTGTCATAAAGACTCTGTATTGCATTTACTCACTTTACTCAAGTCCCCAAACCTAATCCACCTCTTTGGAAGCAAATTGTTTCAAGCCTGTGTTTTTGAGCTGTAAGGTTTATGATTTTTCTTTTTCTTTTTTTCTTTTTTTGCTTTTCTTTTATTTTCAAATTGTATGTATGTCCCTCTGCACTCTTCTTGCTCAACAGCTACACCACACATCTTTCAAAAACAAGTGTTGCTGGCCTCTCACTTAAAAATTCAAAATTGCCTTAAATTAATTGTATCCATTAGCATTGATTTAACAAAAACTAATTAGCTAGGATGTCCGTGAAAATAAAATGCAAAATTAACACATCTACAACAGCTATGAATGTAAACTTTCTTTAAAAAAAAAAAAAAAAAAACAAAACAACAGCAAAGCCACAAAACAAATAATTGAAAAATGTTTAGGGCATATTTGCTCTATTCTCTTATTTCAAATTGTTATGAAGTTAATATCCAGACTGGCTTGCAGCCTAAATCAGCACATTGTAATTGACTTTCTTACAGCTACACTATTTTGTGGATTCTGGTTGAATATGTTGCCAATGATTTATATTGCTATTATTAAACAAATCCTCTAAGTCTGTCCAGTAAGTGCTCCTTTTCAGCACTTACAACTTTTACTCTACCACAGATTACAAAATGCTGGTGAGTCTCTCAGTATATTCTTGGGCTAGATTAACTGTCCATGCCAGAATACACCACTATCCACAGAAAAAAAAATGAAGTACATAATGCACTTCTCACCTTCATAATATGCTAACTACACAACTATGTATTTTCATTTTCTAGTTCTTAAATGGAACAATGTGACAAATTAGAAGCCAAAAAGAACAATTTTGTGAGTAAGAACTACTAATGCAAACATATTCTTCTGAACTTCAGTCCTCAGCTGCGATAATAAATAACGTTTTGTGGAACAGAGTGTTTGTGTAATTGTTACATGCACAGAAAGAGCACTTTTTCATACTTACCTCCTGGAGGCATGACTATGGTTATAGCATCACTTATCAAGCTGCCCTGGCTGTTGGACACATTCACTTGTACTGTGTAGTTAGAAAATGGAATCAGTCCTTTAATGGGTACCCATACATTGAATTCCTTGCTGCTGCACAACATCCGAGTATCATTTACAAGAGAATAATTAGCATTATCTGTTATGGAAAAACAAGAGGGGGAGGGAAGGAACACATGTTAGACCTTGCATCTGCTACAATTCACTGTCTTTAAGAACCAAGTCTTATTTCTACTCAAATAAAGAGTTGCCATTTATACCAGTAACACATACAGAAGTTTTGTCTATTGGGAAGAAAAAATATTATTCATTATTTCTTCTCCTTTTGCCAACAGTTTGTGGTATTTGTAAATCTTGGAAAATAAAAAAATCAATACATGACCAATCAGTTGCAAAGCTGATTGCTACATACAGCAAACAGAAATTCTAAAACAGTTGTGTGATAATTGCAGATTCCAAACATTTATGGTAATTCTTATGCCCATGAAAGACTGGCAAAATCTTCTGAATTTGCTAGAAAAATACTTAGGAGTTTATAAGCTAATTCCATTGCATGCATGCCAAACAGTCATCTGCAGTAAGACAGGCTTTCCAGCAGGGCCTGCAGTCCTCTCAAAGACAAAAGAAGGATTTGAAGTACTCAGTTTATCAGCTGAAATCATCAGAGGACACCACAGCAACCTACATGTCCTTTGCAACCCTTTTAAGATCTCAAGATAAGACAATATACTACCCTACAAAAATAGATTTTAAAAACCACCTTTCCAAAATACCTAGTTAGACTAGAAAATAAAAAATTATATGTCAAGTAACATTTTTTTTTACTTCATGAATATCTTGGTCACATATCTGAGAGCCAATCTGACTCATTTAAATATCACCTTATATTCTGAATATATGAAGTGCTATATAAACCATTAATATTACTATTGCTATCCATCATTCCATGGAGAGCTCTCACTCTTCATGAAGATGGAGAATTCCAAAAGTCAATGGAAATTCTGTATTACAAACAACAGCAGAATCACACAAGTCCAAGACCACAGGTATGAGAATGAGATTAAACAGACTATAACTATAAAAATATTGTAAATCAATTAAGACACTGTCACAGCTAGAAGATTCAATATTTACATCTGAGTCCTCTACAAAATCTAAGTAAGACAGAATTACAAAAAACCTAGGAAAATCAATCTTTTAATTAATGTTTTAAGGGACACTCATTGGACTTACTCATTTTGATGCAAGTTTCAAATGAACTATTAAATCAGAAAAAAATTTTCAGATATTCCATATTTCTATGATGTGCATTAAGGTGCATTTGCAGTACATTTCAGCCATGCTCACATTACATTTTACCACGGATGAATGATCTGAATTTTCCCCTACTTTTGGGATTCCTATGAGAAATCTGGTTCATTTACAGTACAACTCCAAGCCGTTCCTTTATTTTGGTGTTCATGAACTGCACTGGTGTTTTCAGTTATTCTGGTGGTAACATACAACAAGCTTATTTGCTGAGGTTTTGGACAGCTTTGTAAAACATTTTATAAATCTGCCTTGAAGCCTAGCTCCTCATTGCTCAAACCCTACCTGGATCACACCCTGCCACAGCACCAGACCACCCAAACAGACTACAGTAGTGTGAAGGTAGAATGATTTCATGAAGCCTGATGGATTTATTGTGGATTTCAGTGAAGTTTATCTGAGAGTCCCTGTTTAGGTACAGCAATGGAGGCAAAGCTTCTTATCATGCAAGAAGAACAGCCACATTTTACACATTCCACATATAGAATCCTGCAGAAGCAAAGTTATTTTGTCTGAGATTGCTCTTACGTACCCAGGCTACTCAACCAGCACTAGAAAAATGCATCTGCATCACTGGATCTCAGCTGTTAAACTGTGTATCAAACAGTCCTTCTGCACCTCTGCGAAAGCTGTCCTTGTGTGTGATCTGGGAGAAGATACAAGACAACAGAGCACACTCCTCCTATTATCTAGCACAGTTTTTGTGATGTTTGTGACTTATTGTTTGTGAAGATTACACAACAACATTTGACATATATATTCTTAAGGTCCTAGAGACATTAAACACTTAAGGACTCAGCTGGCTGCGGAAAAAACCAACATTTTTCAAATGTTTCACCTCCAGTGTGTGGGAAAGTTTAAAAACAATGTGTTAACAGATCAGCACATAGGATAGATTCAAACCTCAAGCATAAAAGGAATTTAACTAACAGCAATTTAGATATGCCAAGTTCCTGTGAAAATGAAACTTTTTCTATCAACAGTACAGTTTTAACTTGTTAATATTCTTATTTCATCCACCTGAGCCTTGAAGGAAACCATGTACTTCCTCTGCTGATATTTTTATTCCATTATTAATCTTTCTTCCAATGGCTAACTATACTACATTTTAAAAATATAGTTTTGAGTAACAGAAAATGAATTAAAAGGGTAACACGCTATTCCAAGTTGCCTGGATAACAACATTAATATACAGTAATTATACAATTAGTTGTAACATTAAATTCTAGTTATAGCAGAGTGATTACTCGGCAATTATAAGAAGTATATAATTACTCAATAATTAGGAGAAGTATGTAATTACATAACCATTTTATTCAGCTCAAAAATGAACTTGCAAATTTACAATGAGATAGACAACATAGCAGCTCAAAATTTTTCATTGCTTCTAATAAAAAGCTAAGGAGCACTTGCAAGTTTCCTAACCCAAATTTTACATAGACAAAAGGTGTTTTATCCCAATTCCCAGCCAAGGAACTTAGTGCTGCTGGCAAGTAAAACATTAGAAGAACATTTTTAAAATGCAGGTCTTGCTGTGGCTGACTTGCAATATGCAGCTTTGCCACTTCTCACTGCCTAAACTTTGCTTTCAGTGGGCTGGAAAATGCAGTCACATAGGTTCAGCCTGACAGAAAGTGATACAGCGATAACCCTGTCATATCATTCCATGCCATTCCTGCCCAGACTGCCTCAGTGTGGACCCAATTTGTGAGTATAAGTGGATAGTTTTCCATTTTTCCTGTGTGTTTTTCTCTCCATCCTGCTCTCAAGTCCTACTGTAGCCCACCAGCAAGACCACTGCAGATCTAAATAGCAATTGCCTGAGACAGTGGTAAAGTCCTGAGAGACAATGTTCTACTTCAGACAAGTGGTTTGTACCAGAACACCTCCTCATTTCTGCCTTGTAATTCCTGCCATGAGCAGACACCGGCACTCCAAGTCAGATTCCCCCACGATTCTGTTAACATGAACAGCCTAAAGGGGCAGAAAACAAACTCCTGCATCTGGCTCACCACATCCTTCAACACTTAAGGCATGCAATCACCTGTACCAAAAGACGAATCCCGACAGGCAAGGGCTCAGAGCCACCATTTTCTATAACCTCTTAAAAAAACCTAAACCTTTTGCAGACATGAAAGGCTTCCCCAAGCCCCTTAATCTTTCCATATTTTTGCACAGATATGGTTTTGTTCTTTTGATGCCATGATGATTTTTTGCTTTTTCTTTTATACCCCCTTTATACCCCTTTTATACACTCTCTTGTATAGCTTTTATGTATTCTTAGTGCTTTTAGCCTACATAGTTATAATTCTTTAACTTTGATAACTCCCCTTAGACCCAGTATCCCGTTAAACCTAGAGACCAAACATTCTGGAAACCCCAGACACCAAGGTCCTCTCNTTCAATGTGCATTTCGGCACACCTAAGGATCCTTAAATAAATTTCAAAGTAAAAACCTTTTCCCCTCTTAACTGTGTTCAGCTCTCTTAATTTTAAGACCAGGAAAAGGCATCGCTTTTACTAGCCTTCCTGCTCGGTTCTCCATATCTCCCCAAAATTATTTGAGAGGCTTCTTTGCATAAGGCTCCTATTTCTAAAATACTTCTGCTGTTCCCAGTTTATTCCCAGTTTATATCAGACCAAAGTATGTCAGTTTTTCAGGAAAAGATCCATATGAATAAACGAAGGCCAAAGAATATCCCTAAGTATACTTAAAAGCAATGTATAGTTGAAACAAAGTCAAGGAATAAAGCATGCTTGCATTAAAAAGACACACAAATACATGTTCCATTCAAAATCACTGTTTAAAAGTGCTAAGCTTCGAAAAGCACTCTAACTGGTGAGTATCTGTACTTGAAGGTTCAGTATGGTTTTGGGTGGACACTTTGCAGGGACTCCCAATCAGATGTGCATTCCTGTTACTGAGCACCCCTGTAAATAGGTGAATTAAGCTCCTGTGAGCCAGTGGTGCGTAAATTACTGCTGTCCTGGGTCCGTCATCCTACGGGGTTCACTAGATTGAAATAACATAAATGGGTATCCTTTTCCATTCTTGTTATAATCATTGTCACAAGAATTTTAATGCCTCATATATTCCATAATTTTTTTCTGTGTGCTGTACTGCTCTGACCTTTTCAATATTCTGTAATTTGACTGGCTGGCGATTTCAAGTTCTCTCCTTTTTACAGCCTTATTAACTTGTGGGGAAGAGGTGAAATGCACAGCCAATCAGAATACATAATATTGCAAAGGTCACGGCAGTACAGTATAGCATCAGCAGACACAGAATCCTGTATATTAGTCATTAGCATCCTGATATCTTATTCATGTGACAAAGGTTGTCAGGAGCGCAGGAAATGGTACAACATGAAACCATTCTCACGGCAAAGAAATAATACAAACTAAACACTTTCATCTCACATTTAAGAACTTTTTTCCCCCTCCAAATCTGGCACATTTAAAGGTACTCTTTCCATCTGGATCAAAATTAATGTTTTTAAGGAAAAAGGTAATAAATTGAGATGTTTCCTTTTTATGTAGTAAACAGAGAAAGACACATATTTCACAAGTGAGGGAAAATGCCAAGTAATTCTATTAGTATCACTGCATTTGTGATTAATACCAATCCATACTTTACATATAGTTCCATTATGTCCTGATAACCTTTTTCACATTACAGAAGACGTTGCCCCACAATATTCAAGCAGACAGAAGCAGAACTATTACCACTGTTGAAGACTACTCAAAGACTAAAGGTAGCAAAAATCCAGCTCAAGGAACAGTTCATATGAGTATCTATACAAAGATTACTTCGTTAACTATCACAAACACTTCGAGCTGTTTTTATGCCTGCTTTATATGACTGTGAGCAAAAGGAGGTTTTTTTGAGCCTCATATCTTGGGCCACAGAAAAAGTTAATGTCAGATCACAATAGCAAAATAAAAATGAAACACGAATGCACTTTTTCGGCCCTTTACCCCAGAACTCATCCTCATTGTCACCAGTTTCTGTCCCTATGCTAGTTTGTGTCTCTTTGGCACCACATCTTTGAGGGGAAATTCTGTGAATATGCATACTTCTTTGTGTCTAAGCTCTTTCTTTTGTCCATTAGTTTTGCCTATTCTTCAGCCTCATAACTACCACGAAACCTACTCCTTTCCTCCCAGCTAAGATTTTTCTTTTCTCCCTCTCTCCCTTTCCTGTTGTTTCTAATGTAGTATTCAGAGTAAAAAAATATCACTTCCCATTAGTTTGATTATCCCAATAGAAAACCAGCTGAAAATATTTCCTTGACATTCTTGGTGGCTCACTTCTCCTAAGAATTGCAATAATGAACTGTTCTCAAATTTTCATCTCAGTTGTTATACTGACTTGTGAAGTTGTTTGGCTTTGATGCCATACCCCTCTTTTCAACAAACTGTTGGGGGGGTTTTTGTGTTTTCAGACGAGGTTGCTTTTTATGTTTCGGCATTCTGTTTTGGAGGATTTGTTTTGGTTTTTTTCTGTCTTTTTTTCAGATGAGCACACTGCTGACTTTTTTTGCCTCAATGTCTTGAACCACTATTTGTTCCCCTTCTCCTGAGCTGACAGATGTATTGTTCCTATGGACATATCATGGTCACAGTCCATCAAACTGAGTCCAAAACTTAAAGACTCTCTTAAAATATGAAACCTTCACTCTCACAGGCTAGGAGGAGCTGCTGAATGAGTCAAAATGGGTAATTTAAAAGCACTGCAGGAAACTGGAAAAATTACTAATCCAAAATATTAATTTTCCTGTAAATAAGAAGAGTTTCACATTATCTCCATTGAAAAAACTTTATATTTTCCCTTTTTCCCTGGGAATTAAAATAAGCCTTTAGTTTTAAAACTGAAAAATGGAAAATATTTGAAAAACAAGATGAAAATCTGTACTGGCACACACAACACAAATCTGAAAGCTCAAAGACCCAGATGCAGTTTCTGAATAGTACTCATCACTCAAAGAGGTTCTTAGAGACTCAGATTTGGTGGAGCTATCTTAGACTGTCTTGAGACATACAGAATGTGTATGTTGTCTGTCACTGACACTGGAAAGGGATTCTTCCCCCCTGTTCAGCCTGGTGAGACACATCTGGAGAGCACATCCTGTTCTGGGATCCCCAGTACAACATAGATTGGATTTACTGGAGTGGAGTCCATGCAAAGACGATTAAAGCCTTGAAGAATCTGTCACACACACAGAGTTTGAGAGAACTGAGGTTGTTTAGCCTCAAGAGATGGAAGGATCTTAAAAATATGTATAAATTTCTGCTGTGAGGGCATAAAATAGCCAAATCCTTCTCAGCAATATATAGCAGCAGAACAAAAGGCAATGGGTACACACAGAAAATATAAGAAATTCTGTTTAAACCTAAGAAAAACCTTTTCTTACTTTGAAATTGGTCAAACACTGGAACAGGTTGTTCAGAGTCTCCAACTTTGGTGATACTCAAAACCCAGCTGGACACTGTCCTGGGCAATGTGCTCCAACTAAGCCTGCTCAGAGAAGAGAGCTTGAACTGGTTGTTCCCTAGAGGTGCTCTCTGACCTCAGCTGTTATATGATTCTATGAAAATTTGTAGAATGCTTCAAGAACCCTAAGGCAAAGCAGGGGTAATCATTACGATGAAAGCATGTTCCTGTCAGTAGAAATAAGTGATTATTAGTGTTACAAACACTAAGTAATGTGCATTTATGTGCTCATTAATTCTACGGACTGAAATATGAATAAAGCCCACAGCTTGATGTGAGAGCTCATGCAAGAAAGTTAGCACAGACCCCACGGATGGTGAATGACTGCAGCCGAGATTAGGCTTTGTCATGATGGCAGGCAGGAAAGAATCTTCAGTGTGTGGTCTCATCTACCCTTTGGAGCTTTCAGTTCAGTGCCATGAGGCTTTGAACTAAAAAACCTCTGTAATTGTTGATGAAGCTGCCAAGAAGAAACCTTTCTGATTTGAATTACTGCTTTAGTTTTTCTCATTACTCTTTCATAAACACAGAAACATCTAATGAGTCTTGCAACTGAGTCGGTCTCATTTAGACCTTCCAGTTAAAACAGTGTTTTCAGTATAGTGTTTAATATCTGCTGTAATTATATTCATCTCTACTGTAACTCAATTTTTCTGCAACAGCATCAAGGGGCATCAGTTCTGGACCCCCCACACTGCACACTGTACTAAGTGTTTTAGAGACATGCAGTAAGAATGCAGCCCATGACCTAAACCAAACTCTGGAAAGCATTCTGTGAGTACAACCAACTTCTCTGGATTTCAAAAAGATTTCCAGTGTCCAAGCACTGCTATCCTGATACAAACAGGAGGAAGTGTACCAGCACAGTTCAGTAATACAAGTGGCAAAACATCACACTGTATGCAAGACATCAAATAGCAAAAGCATTTGCTGCACTTGCAATCTTAAACTGATGACAGAGCATATACTTACTTATTCATCCATTTTGTTTGAGGGGTTTTATAGACAAATTATGAGACTTTATCAAGTTTATTTCTTGAAGGATTTTATATACTAAAAAAAAATTCTGGAACAGTTAGCTTTGAAAACCTCCAAGTTTACTTCTCCATGGTTAGAACATTCTTTCTCTAGCTGCAGCAGTACATAAATGGAGATTATCGCAGTATCTGTTTTCTGAATCTATGTCCATAATTCATGGATGCCAATAAGAATTTTCCATTCTCCAGGGACGCTATCAGAAGGGGACTAGCTAAACACACAGAGCAGAACTTGGAGTCTCAAATCCATAATCAAATATCTAGATTGATTGTGTCACTTGCACTTGTATTGATTTCAATTGGAGCAGCTGACCCAAGGGAATAATAAAAATGTGGAATAAAACTGATTTATGAGAAGAAAATAAATCCTTTTGTGAGTGGTAATGAATTGGTACTATTTAACCCTTTCAATCACAAAGGGAGAACACTATTTATTTTTTCAGAATGCTGAGTCAGCTGAAAGAAGTCATATAAAAAAAGTCAATACTGTCAAATGCCATTACACTTAGTTGTAATACTTTGGAAAGAATGAAGCTCTAAACTTGATCTAGGAGTTTTGTTTGACATAACCAAACCATATTCTTTTGGTTTTTCCAGTCACCTTTCATGAGGCATCATAAGCGATGCATTTGTAGATTGAAAGAACCGCAGAATCACTGAGGTGAGTGTTTATTGCGCTTACGTGTAAAGCACCTCTCTCTAGACTATTTAGGGCAAAAACAAGTAGAGTAACATAAACAGCCACATCAACTGCACACAATCATCCCTATAAAAGGATGACCTATCACAGTATCTTGATCTTTCTGGTATCACACTAGAAACTTACATAGTCAAAACCTAATTTGATTCCCCCTTAGAAAGTGCAAAGGAAAACTTCATCAAAAGCTTGTCAAATCCCAGTTTTCATCATGCTTTCTCTACCTGAGAAAACAGATGGGGTTTATATTAGTCTCTAAAGAGAAGGTTATTTGTTTAAAGCCAACACATAGAAGTATTCAAACCCAATTTCTTTATCTGTGGAAGCTCTAGGCAGACTGCACATGTCTTGTTTTGGTCATGTCATTGACACTAACCATTTGTGTTTAATGTCATAAATTGGTTTTTTGCATTTAGTACTTACCATAGATACCTAAGCAAAACCAATGTAGCCTCCTTAGCCTTCATGTGGGTTAAAAACTCTGGAAGACATTCATTAACTAAAAGACTGTTCTTGTAGAAAACTGATTGGCAAATTCCCTTTTACTCAATATTGTTTACCACAGCCATCACTAGAAGATTGCTATTATTCCCTAGACTATTCCAAGGGAGAAGAAACACTCTTGGAGCCTATCCTGCTATAGGCAGTCACTAGGAATTTCAGTTTGTTAAGAACTGATAGTACATTCCTCACAGAAATGGGGTCCAGCCCTATATGTCTGCTTTATCACAGGAAACCAAACAAATTACAAAGTACAAGACAGAAAATGTACATGTGACAGAAAACGTAACTATGGGAATAGAGTGATACAGAAGATCAGTTAAAACACCATCTGTGGTCTGATGCTAGACTCTTCACAAAGAAATGGTCAGATGTAGGAATTAGAGAGTGACTTTCGTTTTGTTTTCCTCAGAGACACCTGTACTAAGAAAAAGAACAGAACAGCACACCTGATACCAACAGGAATTACGCTAGTAGATGGTGTATTGTGAAGCTGTTCAAAATCTACTGAAGCTCGGCTCAACAGTACTCAGTAATCATCCTGAAGTGCATGCAAAACCAGGAGTTTTGTAGCCATGCAAATCAAAATTTAAATGCCACATTATTCCAAGGCAAAATACCCCTAACTCCTGCTCTGGTGAACAGATTAAATATGGCTATTTGAAAATGGGTTATGCATCCCCTTTGTTCCCCGCCTCAAACATCCTTAGGACTGGTGAGTCTTACAGGTCTGTAGCTAGAACTAAGAAGACAGACAAAATGAGAGAGGAAGGAGATGAAATATGAAAAATCTCCTTAATGGCTGGCTTGGAAAAGGGCTCCCCCAAAATTATCCTACACTGGGAGTGGGGAGGTTATCTCTCTGGTGCAGAAGGTGGTAAGCATTCTGCAATAATTTTTATTCCTCATTCTCAAGCCTTCAGCACAAAACAGGCTAGGAACTTCAAGGGGCCTCAGCATTCCTTTTCCCACTCCCATTGCCATCTGCAGGTGGTGTCTTCCCTTAGCTGTCACTGCTTTTTGCACTAGATTGATTCTTAACACTCCCTTTTTGACTTCTGATTGGAGAGGGTACTGAAAGCACTGAAAGATTAGATGAGCAACATTCTAATGTATATATGCAAAAGTCAACTTGTTTATGCTATTTTCTGCTGCTAGAACTCTCCACTTTGCCAAGGGAAAGAGTGGGCTGCAAGGAGCCTTTCTGGTACACCATCTCCAAATAAGCAGAGTAAGCAGATGAGTAATTTTTTCTTTACAAAAATCCCCGATGGACTACCTTGCTGAAAAGTATGGACTTTAGATGAGGTATCATCAAAAGAAGTTATGATAAGTATTAAAAAACCCCTCAAGAAATAAAAAAAACCCAAACCCCCAAACTGAAAATAATACACATTGATTTCTACAGCCATAAGCAACAGAGTTCTGAGTATAACCCTGCAACTTCATGTTACGAAACTCCCTAAGGACATACAGTTAATTAAGGATTCTCTTAGGTCAAACTTGCATTCAAATGCATCACAACATCTTGGGGGCTACAGATTCGGATTAATTTTGTGCTAATGCAGTCATCTGACAGAGGTAGGAAGATAAGAATTTCCTCTAGATCTCTCCCCTGGAAAAGAGGTAATACCTGAATCTTCCTGTAATAGAACTTAATTTCAGACACCCAGATGCAATTAAAAATGACCCTGTACTCTATCTGAACCAACCTGAGAATAAATAGGGATGAATGAGGAAACCACTTGAGGGAAATAAGCCTGACTCTGTCACCTTTCTGTCCCCTCAAGTCCTCTGAGAACTGGGCGTGTATCAGATAACAAGAACTCTAACTACTCTTGAAGAGGGAAAAGCTGTTTGTGATTTGGTAGTGTTAGTATTTTATGGCTTGGATTAACCAATTGCAAACCAAATTCCTCTTTAGGGCTCCTCCCAAGCAGATATTGGGCCTTAAAAGACTTGAGGCAAAGCAACTTGTCTTTGCATTCTACTCAGCCCAAGCAGTGATGCCTGAGCACTGCAGAACTGGGACAGAGCCCTCCTAAAGTCCTACTTGATCTCCACATGCTGTTTGCTAGAAACAAATACTTACACAGACCAGAATGGTGAAACAGCCCCAATAAAGCCCCTTCCTGTTTTTTAACAACTACTTTCACAGAGAAAGGCTTTCAGAAAAATGAAAAGTTGAATTAAAAAATGAAGGCTAATTGATACAGATATTTCCTTTGAAAACATTGTTAAATCATGGCCAAACTATGGAAAAATCCATTATAAGTATCCTCCTCTATTGTCAGACAATCCAAACTATCTCCTGCTATCTACATTTCACACTTGCAGTGACCTTTTCAATCAGTTTATGATAGTATTTGTTTGACTTTCAATTTTGTTATTGATAATGTTAACCAGGTGTATACTATTTACCAATACCTTGCCATGCCATCATCTTAAAATAAAAAAAGTATCAGCAGTAACAGAATTAAACAGCAATGAAAAAACAGGACATGCATTGCAAAACATTTATATTAGAATCAAAAGTCAAGAATTTAGAGACACTATAGCTAAAACATTCTCTCTTGCTTTTATGCATTACAGTCTATCCTTTGCTGAA
>VXBT01004539.1:766605-813414 GCA_013400235.1 Oriolus oriolus
AAGTGCCTCTCAGCTGCAGGTTCATGGGAGTGCTAATAAATGCTATTTTTAATCTTCCACACCTGCTCTGTCATCTAAATAACCAAACATATTTTCTCTGTCCTTGAAACATGAATGTTGTACTTTTTAGCATGTAAAGATTGGGAAGCTTACTGTTTACATGTGCCAGGCTACATCGTTGATGTGCATCAATACCTCCACATGTGCTTCTGTATTTATACATTCTCTTATATTTAAAATAAGTGACAAGTTGCAGTGAAGTCAACATGCTTAAAGATAAACAAATACTTCATAGATTTATTGGATCAGTGCCACTGTGATTATTTGGGTATTTCAGTCAAAAACATCCTTATGTAAGGATTTGACTAAACTATGCTTTCTAAACAAAATAATTTCCAGTAAAGTGCTGCTAAATGCAGGTACTCCAATCAGAAACATCAGAAATGTGAAGAAATTAATAACAATTATGTTTTTCTACTGAAGAGGATTCAAAAAATCTTTAAATAATATAAATTTGTAGCAACCTGTATCATGTCCTAAGCAGCTGCAACAGCTGTATTATGTCTTTAGCTTTTTCTTTATTATGTGCTATAAAAACATATGGCACAAAAAACCTTTTTCATACTTATTTCTTTAAATATTACTTTTTACGCAATTCTGTGATATTTTCAGATGTGTTTATTAATAACTTAAATTACAAAGACTCTGCTATAATAAAACTGACACCAAATCATAGGATAGGCATAATAATATTGGGAAAAGTACTAGCACACATTTAACTAAAACCCTGAAATTTAAGTTTAATAGCAGTGGGTTGAGATGAGAAATATTCAGTGTTGAACAGTTCTGTTTATTTTTAAGACATTTACAGGAGCTAACACATTTCAAGACTAGTATAATTTTAGTTCTCCTGAATTTCTCTAAAGAATGTATTAGAGGTTACACTAGTCCTTAATAATCCATTTTTTTCCCTCTTTAGGAACAAAACACCCAAACAATCAGGACAGACAAAAGCAGTATCTTGGGTCTAATAGGAAGAGATTAAAATATAGCTTTTCTTAATTTACATGTTAACAATTTGCATCTCACTTGAAAAGAAATCATAGTCACAGAAAAAAAGTCAAACAAAAACTACCTAAACCAAACAACAACAACAAAAAATTGAAATAGAATAACAGCTAACGCTCTCATAACTAATTGAGATCTTCAGAGCCACCTTCAGGAACATAAGGTGGACAAATTCCATATTTAGCAGAATGTCACATGATGTTCCTTAATCGATTAGGGCACATTAAGTACAAGATCAGCAACGAAAATAGCTGGAAGCATATCGGTTTACTGCTGGGAGATGTGTCCCATACTATTTAGAGGAGAAGCAAAACATTAGGTTTTTGTTGTTTGGTTTTTTTGGGGTTTTTTTTTCTTTTTTTAAGTGTTGGATTTACTCCGTCATTGATATGAAAATCTTTTTAAAAGAATCAAATAAAGATCCAGTGCTTTAACTTCCTGGCAGCACTTAGGTGAGCCTAAAACAAGATGTACTTCAATTCCTGTGATTAGAGATGGATCACTGGCTTTGGAAAACAGTTTGTGTACTGATCATGGGATGCAGATGAGTATCAGCTACAGCAACCCCCTTGAATTGTTCCAAAAGTCAGGTTATGAGTCTGTAGTTCAGTGGAAATGTGAAAAAAGACTACTAAAAATATTTTTAAAACCCTAACTACTGGTGTTCTGTTCTGTCCTTTTGATGCTTATTTGATAGGACAGTAGTACTGAAAACATACATATTTCATCTGTATGCAAAGTTTGGTAATGACTTGTCTTAAACATCACCACCAACACAGTGGATTAGGTTATTGCACATCAAGTACCTTAAAACAAGGTTTGCTTTTGGGGTATGTGTGAAGTTGTAAAAAATGTACAAGAAAAACTGGCAAAAAGCCATTCAAGCTTTTAAGAGTAAATATTCTTCAAAGCAGAGCAAGCTATAAAATGTTTAATGGTTATAAAGTCTAGTTGTCTTCTGCAGACAGACAATGTTACCGGCATTTGAATGAAAGCAATCTTGGAAATAATACTGGAAATGTGACTAACAAATTGTATCACAGAAATAAAACCTGAAAGTTCTTTCCTGAGACAAAATAAATTGTGATGGAAAAAATAGAAAGAATAACAAAAAAACCTCCCAAATCTTTCTCTTTCTCCTTCCTTTTTACCCATTTTAAAAGTCTACAAATAAAGCTGAATTAAACAAAATGTTAAATCCCAAAATAAACACAAGCTTCTTTTTCAGTTATGCTTGAAAACAAAACCAAGCATAGTAGATATAATTCTAGTTATTCACCAGCTACAGTACTATGAAATCATACTAGATTTATCAGTTCAGCTATATGTATAAAAACCTTTAACAAAATAAAAAAGCCTCAGAAGGTCTGTTTTTCACATGTCAAATTTAATATTCCTGTATTCTCAAATCCTGAAAAAATGGGGTGTTGGACAAGACAGTTAAAATCTGTCCAGGATAATATTTTGATCACATACTTGCATTCAAAAGATTTATGAATTACCATATTTTCCTTGCTCCTGTTGCCACTTCTGGCTTCTGCAATACTCAAATTAACTTTAGTCCTTTCAGTCCCGCAGCTAGAAATGTGCTCATTACTGGAACAGTAACTCTTTCTTTATATACATCCTTATAAATCTGGTTAAAGCACACCTGCACCTTTCAAACATATTAACTCCATTTAATTTCAATAATGTGTGTTTCAGCCTCCGTTTTTGTCTTTCTTCACTGTACCTATGTTCTACTTTGGAATGGTGCCTAACAATGACCTATTGAATCTTCAGCAGCTCTTAAACAGGATTTTTTTTAAATGTCACATTTTGCCAGATGGGTTAGTACTGCCCAGAGTGAATCATCACCATTTACTCTGATATTCACTGTCATCTGACATTTATTAGACTCCCAGAATGTAAATTAAGGTACTCACCAGTGGACCCAAAGCACAACCTTTTGCAGTACATGCCTGGACTCTGAAGGAATGCAGACTCCAAGGAGCAAGCCCATAAGCATAACAACTTAGCTGTGATGAATTTTGAAGCAGAACACCATCCATATACAATCCATAGCTAGTAATAATACCTATAAAACAATGTGAGAGCACTCAGTATCTAAAACGCTACAGAATTTAGAAGAAAACTAATGCTACAGACATCAAGGCAGTAGCAGCAGTATTTCAAACTGTTTACAATTGAGCAGATACTGTTTAGCATGACTGAGCATGCAAAACTCAAAAGAAACACACTCTTCCATCTCTAACTGTTGAAAACCTCACAAGTCGACTGCATCTCTTAGAACAATTACACTCTACCAAAGATTACCCCTTAACAAACTTGTTTCTGAATGGCAGCCAACATCACCCTGGAATGAGGAAAACTGAGGCAATTCTGTTTCACAGGCTACTCTGCATATGGCTTTTCAAACAAGACACAAAAAACCATCTCACATGTTAACAGCTTTAGACTTAGAAACAAAATCTCCAATATAATTGAAATGTGAAAGGACAGTTCAGGGCAGTGCTGTAACTACAATAAGTCAGTAACAAGTAATTTTTTTCACACAAAACACCTTTTTGATACTCATTCTTTATGATAATTAAATCAGATTTTCGGAGTTTTGCCAACAAACTACATACTTCATTAATCTGTGGTAGGAGTGAGGTGGTTGGAAAATTTTACCCACTTTTCTAAATGACACCACAAAATAATAATTATTACTGTTTCCTTCTCAATATGCTGTAGAAAAATTCCTGAAGTAAACTACTCCTTGCCTATTCAGTCTACAGAAAGAAAACGCATTTGAGATCTCAAACATTAGCAAGCTTTTCAGACAGAGGAAAGAATGGTCCTTCTCGTATAACTGGCTAATACTAACTGAAAAAGTGCAAGTGATTGCTTATCTCACTTATAAGGAATTCTAAAACTTTGTTCTTCCAAAAGTGCATGGTAGGATAAAAAATTACATACCGTGTTTTGAATTTAATGAACTAAAGACTTCATTTTACAGATTTGTTTAGACTTTGGAAATTGAGCTCGCAAAGGAGTACTTTTTCTCAGGCCTATTCCTCCATCTTTCTCACTTCTGAATTTTATCCCTTTTTAAAAGTTATTTCAATGAGAAATCTTAAGGCAAGAAAACACAAAGTTATAGGAATAATTTGAAGTGATTTTAGTTCAGAGAATGGTTCTAATCTTTCCATTATAGAAAACAACTTCTATTGTAAAAATATAGCTCAGTTCACCATTCTTTCCCTTAAAACATAATTTTTCGAAACTATATTGAGCAAGATTTGGTTTGAAATTGAAAAAATATTTTCCCCTCTACTAAATGGAGAACTGCTTCGTAAATAAAAGTGTACACACAACTGTTTCAGCTGAGCTTTGAAGAGTTCTGCTTCAAAAGATTTATATGCTAAACCAATGCAGAGCTGAGTATGGTGAAGTGATTCACACACTCCTCAATTCTTTTCTCTTCTAGAAAAGCGAGAAGCTAAACTCAACTCAGATAGCAGAGATGTGCGTAGGAGGTGGTCCTGGAAAATCTTACACTATCAATCTTACCCCATTTGACAGGCTTCCTAAAGCAAAAATCCCTTGTGGCTCTGTGTCTAGTTGCTTGTGAAGCAATAATATAAATGGTTGATTTTTTCCTACATTAAATAAACAAATTTTATATATATGGGTATATACTTTAAAATATTTTATTTATCTCAGAGGAAAAATGTGAATGCTGGCATTAAGGATGTGTTTTACAGGGGAAAAATGCCAAACACTGGGATACTCTAAGCACCTACTATACCTGTAGCACTAACCCCTTTAAAGTATCATAGAATAGAATCATAGAATTACCTGTGCTGGAAGGGACCAGCAAGGCTCATCCAAATCTAGCCCCTGGCCCTGCACAGGACAGCCCCAAAAATCACACCACGTGCCTGAGAGCATTGTCCAAACACTTCCTGAACTCTGCCACGCTGCTGCTGTGACCACTTTTCCCCAGGGTGGTTCCTGTGTCTGAACATCCTCTGGGCGAGGAACCTTTTCCTGGCATCCAACCTACACCTCCCCCGAGACAGCTTTATGCCATTCCCTTGTGTCCTGTCACTGGTCACCAGAGAGCACAGATCAGTGCCTGACAAATCATCATTAATTCCTTTGATACTTATGGTAAAAGCACAAATCATAATGAGGTCATTTGGCATTAATGTTTTAAAGAGTTCCTAAAGCCCCAGCGCTGTGCAGCATCTACACTTGAGGAGCAGCTTGCTGCTCAACACTGTGAGCTTTTGAGAACAGAGAACAATCGTCCCTAAAAACCTGATCCATTATCTCTTCATTTTACTTCTGCCTTTGCCTTGCAGGACACTGATGGAGAAAACTACAGTATGAAAAGAAGGAAAAAAAGTACATTTCAGAAGAAAAGAGCTAATACTCCATTTCTGAGATGTGAAGCTGTTTTTTCTAAATTAGGCAATAATTATTTTTTACCAGGGATAAATAACTTTGCCTCCCTATTTCACCAGTATAGGTTTCCAAAGCATACAGAGAAAAAGTTCAAAGTTGGCCCAAAGTTAACGAACTTTTTAAGACTTGCTAGATATTTCTGAGGTTTACCATGTATAGAATATTTAAGACTATAGGACATTTTTGTGATTTACAAGGCTTCCTGAGCAACATGTGGTCACCATGAAAAGATGCAGTTTTTCATAATTATGAAGTCTAGGCAGCTAGGTCAAATCGTGATTTCACTGAAGTCAAAATCTCTATTGTCTATAGTACAATTATGTTTCACCTTTGAAAAGAAATCCAAGACTGCAAATTAAACTTAAACTGAAGAAAGTTATTCAGTCTTTCTTTTCCTTCTTCCTTTCCCCTCTCTGGGTGAGGCCATATAATGTGTCAACAATATTCAAGACACTAAGGTTTTGATTCCGAAGTACTACAAGCACTTTACTCTTAAGGTGCAACCTAGGGGTCAAATCTTAAGCAAACATACTTTTACCTACACCAATTTCACTCACTACAAACACCAGTCATCTCTCATAAGCACAAGGATTTGCAGGAACAAGTACTGGCTTAGTTCACTGAATAATTTTATAAATCAGTTTTTACTATACCTGATATTTCCCATAAAAATTACACATGGCCTTGGAAGATACAGCTCAGATTTATACTTGGTTTTATCTATGATGTGTACACAAAGTGAAGTTTATGAGAATTGACCATCTAGGGAAAATTTTCAATGCAGAATTTTCAAGGATTTTAAAAGCACAGATTTTAAACTATACGGCAAGATTATAATGGATGTGCTCTGAAGAAGAGATCATTGTTTATTAAGTCCACTAGAATAATGAAAGGTCAAAACAGAATATCTGATGGCACATGATTTCACAAGCCTCTCCATACACTGCCCTCATCTAAATAGTCAATATTGCTTATCCTATCTATTCTCTACCTACATGTGTGTAGAGTGGCAGAATCTGGACCATGTCCCATCAACCATTCTATTATTGGGTTGAAAATAAGACAAAAAAAATCTATTTCAGATATATTCAACATGCCATCTTCCAAAAGTCTGTTCTTCACTTGGTACATAAATGGTATTCCTGAAGCAACTTTCAACAAAGAATTAGGTGTATAATTTCCCATTTTTCTATGAAATATTTTTTTCCTCAAAATAATGTAAATAGGCCTTAAATTCAACAAAAAACTGTAGCCTCGAAGTTCATTGTCCACATCTGGGTAACATGAGCCTAGATGTTCCTGTACCCCAAAGCTTGTTTCCCCTCATTGTGCCATCTTTACGAAGAAGCCACATAGCCTTCAATCCTGTTTGCCACCTTTGGCCTCAAGGCTAGCATCTCCATTCTCCTTAACACTTTTCTAATTCACAGCAAGCAGCTGGAGCCCATATATACCACGAGAGTGTAGCAAAGGCTGTGCTGTCCAAACCCCAGCCAGCCCGCACACCCATTAGAAGCTGATAAGCCTCTTCAGCCCATGGAAATAAACAGTAGCATCTGTCACACAGTAGCAGACGAAAGGAGGCACAAGAGAAGGGAATGGCCCCAGAGATCTAATAAGATGACAATCTATGATATGCAAATCTTTGCAATTCTGAGTTTTCCACCTGAAACAAAGCCAAGTTCAGTACTTTGAAAAGCGTACTTTGACTATGCCTAGCAGCCTGAAACATGCCAAGTTTGAACTTGGTAAAAGCAGGAAACGGTTTCTAGGTGTTTGAAAAAAAGAAAAAAAACAAAACAGAAAAACCAAGAATACACCAGTAGAATGCTGAAGTAAGAAAATTTTAGGGAAAGTGCCTAAGTACCTTCTGGTGGTCTTTCTCAAATTTTAGTCTTCTCAACTATGGTATTTTTCAGCCTCTTACACAGTTTTAAAACACTGAAAACAGAGAGCGATTATAAAAGACGTGGCCATGAGGCAGCCCAAAAGATGTGTTGAGAATGAGCAAAACAAAGTCACTGAACTATGCAAACCTTCCTGATTAAGCAGTTGCTCAGTCAAAAGTTTCAGAGCTTATTTGCTGTTGGGTGTTTTTAAAATTCTTTTCAAGAAAAAGGGGGAAATGATGGAAATAGAAAATTGGAGATTGAGAAAACATGTTATTAGATAAATCATAGAATCATTTAGGTTGGAAAGGACCTTGAAGGTCATTGAGTACAACTGTTAACACAACACTGCGAAATCCACCACTAAACCATGTCCCAAAGTGCCACATCTATGCATTTTCTAAATACCATCAGGGATGGTGACTCAACTACTTTCCTGGGCAGCCTGTTCCAATGCCTGGGAAACCCTTTCCATGAAGAAATTTCTCCTTGTACACAATCTAAACCTCTCTGGCACAACTTGAGGCCATTTCCTCTTTTCCTACTGCTTGTTACCTGGGAGAAGAGGCTGACCCCCACCTGGCTCCACCCTCCTTTCACGTGGTTGTAGAGAGTGATAAGATCCCCCCTGAGCCTCCTTTTCTCCAGGCTAAACACCCCCAGCTCCCTCAGCTGCTCCTCATCAAACTTGTGCTCCAGACCCTTCCTCAGCTCTGTTGCCCTTCCCTGGACTCACTCCAGCACCTCAATATCTTTTTTTTTAGTGAGAGGGCCAGAACTAAACACAGAATTTGAGGTGTGCCCTCCCAGTGCCGAGTACAGGAGGACAGTCACTGCCCTGGTCCTGCTGGCCACACTATTGCTGATGAAGGCCAGGATGCCATTGGCCTTCTTGGCCTCCTGGGCACACCCTGGCCCATTCAGTTCAGCCACTGTTGACCAGCACCCCCAGGTCCTTTCCCGCTGGGCTGTTTCCCAGCCATTCTGCCCCCAGCCTGTAGAGCTGCCTGGGGTTGGTGTGACCCGAGTGCAGGACCCAACACTTGGCCTTGCTGAACCTCACAAACTCGGCCTTGGCCCATCGATCTGGCCTGTCCAGGTCCCTCTGCAAAGCCTTCCTGCTGTCCAGCAGCACTCACACCCAATTTGGTAACATCTGCCAACTAGCTGAGGGTGCACCAACACCCTCAGTGGTTTCCTCGCAAGCTGTTTACTGTGTTTAAAAGGAGAGCCAAGCTGTACATAGGAAATGCTGTATTAACAAGATACAACACCCAAATTTACTCATGCATCCCAACTTTCAGTTGTTTTAAAGGAAGTTTGTGGAAATTTACTTATTAAACTCTAGGTCTTTATCCTGTGCTGTTGATATGGATGTATAAATATATATATATGTTTAAAAAATATATATATATATATGGACATACATGTTTATATTTATTTGATTAGTTAAACCACTCTCTAAACTGTTTGGATTTTTTTCCACTATGCAAGGATAACAGGATCCGGTCCTGAGACAAACTATAAAAAAATGCCTATTTCAGTGAAAATTATTCAGGCTTTAGCACTAAGCCACATACATGACCTTCCTCCCTATCTCTTCCCCTCCCATTCCTTACCCTTTCCCTTTCTCCAGCCTCCTTGCCTTTGCCACATATGATGATGAGATTTTAGAAACAGGGTTAGAGAGTTTCTAAGGGGCTAGGAAGCAAAATCTTATACAAAGACTTCCATGCAAAGAACCATAAATTATCAAATACATTATTTAACAGGTGACATATTCTTATTTCTTTCTAAATTTAATGTAAGACCTTACAGAATACAATCACCACTTTTGGGAGAATAATTTAAAATGTCTTTAGTGAAGATGAACAAGTATGATGTGCTTTATCACAACTGAAAGTGGGAAAAAACTTGCAGGACAAAATGAAATTAATGTGAAAACACTGGGAGAAATAATTATATATATTGAAATATATCAATATCATGAGCCAATGACGAAAAACATTTCTGATACATCAAATTTAGTGATTCCTACATAGCATCCTCTGCAGCGATTTAAACTGTTACATGCACGATAATAAAATCAGGGTGAACTCCAAGGTAAATGATACTGTGAAATCCCACTGGAAAAGTAAAATTTGTCAAAAGTTTTACTCATGGATATTTCATAATGGAAAACATTTCTGAACAAAAGAAAGTATATTGTTTAATTTTCCCAGCCATAGAAATGTACAACTTTATGATGAGTAGGCAGAACACAAATCTAATTATTATTACATATCAATTAATGTAAAAGAAATGAATGTTTTATTGGAGGGTGAAATTACCATCCTAGACTGATATTCTCCAAGAATGTCTATTCCTCAGCTCAGTTGTCCTGGAAAACATTGAACAATGAGATGCAGTACACAAGAACTATCAAAAGGGAGCACTTTTGAGCCACTGAAACAGCACGATGGGCTGAAAACCACAATCTCCCTGCTGCAGACAATGATACTATCTCAGGTATTTTATGTGCTAAAATGATCATTAAAAATTAAGCACCACATATAAGCTGCCATTTAGAATATTAATTTACCTTTACTAATCATCTTTTTAACTTGAGGCTAAAAGAGTTCACTTACCATTCGGATACTCTGGCTTAGTCCATGAGATGTTAAAGGAGTCAGATGCATATGACTGGGCTTTTGGAGCAGGAACCCCTTCTGGTGTACTCTCATCCGTTATAGCCGTGCTGGCTTCGCTTACTGAACACCCACCTCCAGTGCAAGCCTTAAAATATCAATCAGAACAAATAAACACGTTTTACTGTAGTACCAATGATTTTAGCAATTTTTTTTTTTTTGTCTAAGTTTCATTATTCTTCCATATCTAAACATAGTAAGCCTGTGATTTTCAGGTAAGATACTTTGCTTAGCACAGATTTGTTTACCTCTTTTCTTGAATAACAAGAGGATGTAAAATAACTCATGATACTTAGCTTTTAGGCATACTGTGGCTAAAACAGTCTTCTGCACTTCCCAACAGCACCCAGAGCATGTGCAAATCTAATAGCGAAAAACCGCCCTATTATAAACCAGTATGTATTAGTTGTTATTATTACATGTCTATGGAGAATAAAGTAAAATAATTTGTATTTCAGTTGCCAGAGAACAAAATATTAACCACGTAATGTTTGTATTTTGCTTCGGATAGGAAATAATACAATGTGCAGGGAAAAGTGCATATCACCCCACATAACAGGCTTTTAAACTTTTACATGCACACAGCTGTGTTCCATGTGATGCTTTGCCAATTATTTGCGCTAACACTGATGACAAAAGAGAGGAGTTCCTACACAAGTTTAAAAAAATATACAAAAATAGATATACTCTGTACTGCATTTAAAGATTTTTGTGTAATGTTATTGTTTATTTTTAGGTTTGTGTTTAATAACAAAATAAATCAAAATCTGAATTCGACAAATATTCACACTTAGACATACACTTACATAAAACTTATGGGATCACCTGTGTTTCTCTGAGCTGTCCCTGTACTAAAGTGGAAAAGTGGATCATCAGCATATTAAGCATAAATAACTTTGCTCTCCAGATCTGCAGGAATAAAATGTTTCTCTCAATCTAATATATTTTATTTGAAAGGATTAGCTTCAATTTCCCATTTCCCATTGTTTCTCAAATCAGAGAGCAGTCAAACATATTCCCTATGCCCTCCAAAAGCGTACACTGACCCCAAGGGTAAAAATAAGTATTGTTTGTAAATGAGAGGCTCTTTTATACATAAAGATTGTTTTGATATCACTGGAAATTACATTCCCAATACAACTAAGGAATGACTCCAAGTTCAGTCTGAACTACCAAGTAAAGACAAAAGAATGCAACCTCAGTTTTAGGAACATCCAAAAAATGGCATTTACTCTAAACATGATAATGTTTACAAAAAAAACCCAAAAATCGAAAAATAGTGCCAGTTTAGATGGATACTCAGGTAACTACTGGCATTTTGGTAAGTAATAAATTTTAAGAAAATTATCCTTCCAGTAGAAGCAGAGTAATCTTTGAATGATTCCACTTCCACTGGCTTCATGAAGAAGCCGAAAAGACCAGTTCTGGAAGGCCTCTTTCTCATTTACTCCTTACTGACTTGCTAATTAATTTCCACCAGGCCTACTTCAGCAGTGGAGGGCTTTTCCATTTTAGGGCTTGGTAACAGTAGCCTTTCCATTAATTTATTTCTTGAATTTAATGCAGCTCAAGTTTTGTATCTCTGAAATTTGCTGGGACATGAAGTTTCTGGTTCTTCTAATGAAAATCAGTAAAAGAGAGCTCATCTGCATTTTAGGTAGTGGGATTTTAGATCAGTGTATCCAAATGAACTGGACATCTGGCAATCCCATCCAGTGATGCTCAAAGCCATGAAAACCTACACCTAGAATGAGTTCCCATTTTGTCACCCTGAGAAACAGATTGCAGGTAAAATTTGCAAAAATACCAAAGGAACTGGACAGCCAAAGGACAGATGCAAACCACATCAGATGACACCACATAGCAATGCTCCACCCAGGACCTGAGCCAGCTTACCCACATAGCACCTTCCTTCTTTGAGGAGATACTGCCTTAAGAGCTCAATCATAAAAGCACTTCAGTCATACAAATAAAGAGTGACACCCTGGCTACTAAAGGCAGCTTTTCAGCTTTCCATTTCCTTTCAGACTGGCATGGTTCACACTCACTCAGCTTGGAGCACGAACAGAACAAAACCAAGTTCCTATGCACTAATCCATGGAGACGTGACCTTACGTCTTCTTGGCTGACTTTTGGAAAAAAGCATTATATTTGCTTACAAAACCTGTTGTACTCATTTATGAATGAAATTGCTGCATATTAAATGGCAGTAATCAATTCTGAAAATTGGTAACAGCATGCAAAGATGAACATTTTCTTAACTCTATTCAATGCAGTTACATTAACCTGTCATACAAAAGCTAAACTTTCAGCCTGTGAAGCCAGGTCTGCTGCTGAGGCTCCTGATTCCTGTGTTCAAGCTGCAACTTTCGATAACTCAATTTCCCACATAAACCAAAACCAGTTTTTGAATGGATATAAACCAAAATTAAAAGCAGCTGTGAAACAAGGAAAATAAAAAGGTTCTAGCCGATAGAAATATTTCATTCTAACAAAAAAAAAGGAATAATTTAATTACCCACTGTTGACAGTTGTTTGGGGTATTTCTATGCTAAAAGTTTTATTGAAATTCAGTTAAATTATATATGAAACACTAAATATTTCATTTTTTTTCCAGGTGTGTATGCTTGGTTTGAATTTTTTGTGGATTTAGTTTTTGTTGGGTATTTTTATGCTTGTGGTTTTTTTCCTTTCATAAAGTATACAAGTAATATTTGGCCATGTTTAATCTTCATAACTTGTAAATCTGTAATATTACGTTCTTCTCAAACCAGTCTAACTAGTTAGTTCTATGTATGATGGATCCAAAAGTTTTAAGAAAGTTGTCACACCTCAAAGATATTGAGCTTTTCATGCACTTTCATACTTATCATTTTCAAAGCTGCAAGGACATTTAGATCTTCTAACCCACCTATCATAGACCACTGCATTTTATCCAGGTAAATCTGGTTATCTTTGTCACTAGAAGGAATTATCTTTTCCTACTTTTCAGATTAAACGCAAATATTAAGGAGGGATTAAAAAAAATTACGAAGAAATGAGAAATAAAATATAAAGAGCAAAAGTTTCCTAAAAATTTATTCGGTAACTTCTAGGAAATCTGTGCACACCGATGAAGCAAAACCAACATCCACACAACACTTCCTCCCATATCCCAAGGCAGAGCCAACCAAAAGAAGCAGTCCCAGTTGCTCTCCAGATTGTAGCTGTTAATTCTTCCCTGATCCTCCCTCCTTGTGCCCCCATGCACAGAAGCTGGGCAGGAGCAGAGAAGAGCTGTGGCACAATGAAGGACAGCACAAATTCTTTTGTAAAGAATAAATAAAACATAAAGGCATAAAATGCTTGTCGCAGTAGTGTCTTAGTTTTGGACATGGTGCTATTATATATGCTATGCAATTTACTATGCTGAAATATCTAAGCACAAATGAATTAATTTCAACATGAATCTAAGCTTTAATTAGACTGAATATCCTTGTTTTTTTTCAGGTTCAAGTCAGATCCTTATCATTACCTGAAGGTAGTTTATTTTTTGTGGTATAATATTTAGAACATTCAAGAGCATGTTAAGAAAAAATGAATGCATACCCAGTCTACATAAATGTAAATTTATTCATAATCAAGAGCAGAATATTTTTCTATGGCATTTATCAAAGCAAATATCCTTATATAGGTATTGTTATAAAATGAACAGTGCGCTTAAAACAAGGGACAATCCCCTGCTTTTATTCACATATTTTCAGGTTTGTTAGTGAGTTGAAGCTGTTCAGTTTCATCATAAAATAAAGCCAATGATAAAGAATTGCAATGAAAACACTAATGTCTTTTAAAATGTTTCGAATACACAAACTGCTACTTTATACTGAACTCTTCCTCTCTGCTGCTTCCTCCTACACACAGATTTTAAGATGAAAGAACAAATTGCCATGGTGCAAAATATGAAAGGTTAACACTTTTAAATACATTCAATGTTTTCTTGTAAGTTGGGTCCAAGGAGACATTTTTAAAGCATGTCATATATTTCTGCTCAGTTCTTTGTTAATTATCCAACTTATCCTTGAAGAAAACCTGTATTTAATTTACATACACACTTTTGTGAGTCTGTTTTGAAACAAAAAATCCTACTTTTGTTCAGGGTGGCTCATCCACCTTAGTTTCAGAAAGAAGAGGTTAAACAAAGTGGACACAGGAACCATTAAATATTAAGATGCTAACAAAGTCAGAATCATTTTCACCATTTTACACCTCTACTACACATCTTTAAAACTTACAGCTAGTTTTATGAGGTATTCAGTACCCGGGAAAAGCTGTGGAATAGTAAAATCCAGAAAAAGTTCTGTGCTGTTATAGATTACATTCCACTTTGTAAAATTCTGCTCATTGGTGGCCATATAAATTATATAGCGATCTAGGATTCCATTTACTTCTACTGGTTCTTTCCATCTGCAAATAAAAGCAAAATATGATTAAGACCACACCAAATAAAAATTCAGACCACGCTAAAAAATGTAAGGCTTTGTTTAGGGGACTTCAAGGGGTTTATTTTGAGAATTTGAAAACGCAGTTGTGCAATCATAAAAATAAATCTAAGCCATACCTCTAATGCAGTATTTGTACTCAATAGATAAATGATTACACACAAAGCAGGGGCTACAAAAGGGGCATATCACCAGAACATTTCCTGCACTGAAGTTTGCAGAGGCTATGCCCATATGTAGGTTATACTGATTGCGTAAAGACAAAATGGAAATTAAGTTGGCAAGTGATAATCAGAAGGTTCACAGAACCACTAAACTAATCACTTCTATGCATTTAATCATAATAAATTTAATTTTATGTCACAAACCCTTCCCCTGATTGAACTCACTGGAATTCTTGAATAAACTGATGCACTATTGTGTTGTCAGGAAAGAAGAAATCCTTACTTACTGTACATATATTGTTCTAGAATCCAAAACTGTCAGGACCGGGGCATCTACGTGAGATGGTGGCAGCTGTGCTGTAAACAAGGTGACCTGGGAACTGTTTGTACAGCCAGCAAGCGTGCATGCAGTGAGCAGGAACTGGTGCGGCGTGAAAACTGCCAAAGCTAGTGCAAAAAAAGAAGAGGAATTTATTTGGTATATTCATTTTACCTTGTTTTTCTGTAGCTTTCAGACACTAGTGAGTTCAGACAATCAAGAGGAAGGGGGACCCGTATTTCTTAAATGTTTCAGGTTTGCCCCAGAGGAATGAACAGGTACTGGTTCTTTAGTTGTAGATAACTGCAAATTGTGACTACTAATAGATCTGTGGGGTGTGCTTTGGTTGAGATAACCCCTACTGCACTCCATTTACACCAGAATGTACAACCAACAAAAAAAAAGAAGTTAGCTTTTTAGGTGCTACATACTACATCAATTTGCTACGGTGGCAAATGAACACTTTTGAGATGATTAAATCAAATCAAATTAAATTAATGGAAAAACAAGTGCAGGTTCATTAACACAACTGGATTATATATTTTGTTTTAAATGTGCTGTATGAAACATGAATGTCAAGCATCGATACATACAACAATTCACTCCATGCAGATTTCACTACAAGCATGAACACAGAGGAAGCTCATTGTTGCCACCACTCATACTGATCCCTTAGCTCTTTGCCTGTTTGTCTTCAGGTGCACAAACACCAAACAATCATAAAATACATTTCAGTAAAGACAACCCATCTAATGCCATAGCAAAACAACTGTTCAATGGTTATTAATTATTAAGCTATCTTGAGTTTCAGTTACTGCAGAAAATGGTGAATAAAATGTAGCATTTTTTCCAAATAAATATTCGAAAAGATCATATATTCTTCCCTATAGTAATAAAGGAATGTTTGACAGAAAAATTGTAGCATGAAAGTAAAGCACACAAAATTTTCTAATATTTTCCTTTTTCTTTCTCCATTAAAATACAAATCATAGACTTTAACAAGCAAATCTTTTAAGAAGGAATTTACAATTGATGTTTCGGCTACAGTATAAGGTAAAATGTTTGTTCAACAGACACACGTTTTCAGTGTGCCAGAAAAGTTCTGTGTTTTCATAAGACATAACAAATAGCAGTGTTTTCAGAGTCCAATAGTACCAAACAATAATTTTGTACAAAACTATTTGTGAGCACAAATTTAAAAATTGCAGTTGGATGACAAAGACATCACCAAAGCAGAGACCCAACTTCTCTCTCATTAGTTTTCCCCTCATATAACACCTCCAGTCCCTCCAGGAATGGAATTTCTTTTGATTTGCTCCATTCTGAGTAAGGAGAGAATGAACTTGGGCATTTTTATTGAAAACACCGTATCACTCAGTGGTATCGTTCTATGGAGCGCATGGCAAAGTGTGAGTTAAAAAAAAATGCTGCTGCTAAAAAAAAATCATCAAGTGAATGCCTGTAACAGTGACATGTTTAATCAACATAATGGGACTGATTCTACCAGGGTTAAGCAGTGCTTAAGTCAGTGAGAGGGGCAAAGCACACTCCAGAGCAGGTGCTCAAGCTGGCTCAGCAAGCAGGGAAACTCCACGTACTGCACTGGCTGTATTGCCTTCATTAGTGTACACCTCCCTGGATCCCTTAGTCCCTGCAGCTGCCATAAGAGAAGCCAGAAAAAGTGCACATGGAGCTGAAAATCTGAGACACAAGTATTACATATTCCATGTTGTGGGTGGGCAAACAAGTGACTAGAAAGATTTTACTTTCAGCAATCCTAAAATGAACAGATGAAAGAATTCATGGAACCTGTGTAATTCATAACCTCGTAGATACTGAATGTACATTCTTCTCCCAGAGTTGAAACTATATGGTAGGGCTTCACGTAGAAGAGTGAATATAACCCAAGGGAAGGGAAAAGAAAAAGCTGATTTCTCCTTTTCCATTTGTTTATGGTGGATCACTCTTTTCCTTGTCAATGAGAGGGTTTTTTCTCTCCTTTAAGGTAAATTCCACATCTGGAACTATTTTTTAGAAAGGTAGCTTGCACTGAAACCCTGATTTGATGCAGACTGTAGCTCATAAGACTACTGGCAGGCATGTTTCTGGAAATATCTTGTGTAAGTTGAAGAGAGAAGAATTTTGTCAAGGATTAAGAGAATGGAAGATGGAAAAATGTTTTATTTCCCTCCCTGAAAAAAACAATTGACTATAAGTCACCTTGTGTGTCTCAGTACCAAGAATGGAAGAAGCAAAAAGACAAGACCGGGAAGCATGTGAAGTTTTAAAAAAACAGGAGTAATAATGAACGGAAACACAGCACATATGAGCACAGAGATCATTTGAAACCAGCTGATAAACATACTGAAAGGGGAAGGATAGGAGAGCTTAAAAAATAGTTGAAATATAAAATACATTTAAAAAGCAACATGTCACCAGACTCAAAGAGAATCTTTCTTCATTGTCTTGATTTACTAACATCAAAGTATTTTGATTACTAAATAGAAAGTTTCAATGGAATCTCAAAGATTTAGCTGGGATAAAGGCTAAAAAGAAAAATTAAGTTTGTGTAAGCAGGAGAAGAAAACAAAGAAATTCAAGGCTTAGCAATGTCATTCAAGGTAGGAGCTTTGCCATCATTAAAATCTCTCCATAGACTTCAAGGTTTGGATGAGCCAGCAAATATAGGGTAGGCAGTATTTCTAAAAGGTTAGAAGCAGAGACTGACAAACTGAACAATAAAAATCATATTACATCATAATCAATACAATTATTCATCACAATCTAATTTGGCAGATATTTTCCTGTTTCAAGTTCAAAGTGTTTCATAACGGATCACTGGATTCAAAAAGCTGCAGATACAAACACGAATTTGAAAGAGAGAGGAGGCTCTTAAAACTACAAAGCCACTGTTTGTCAAGGTCCTCTAGCAACAATGCCTTGCTTTCCATTTGCTTGATTGCATGATTTGCATAAGATCAAATGTAGGCAATTGTGGACATGAAAAACAGATCGCTCTCAAACACATTAGAAACGGATCCACAAGCGTTATGTGGAAACATGTTACAAGAAAATGCACCCCAGCGCATGGAAAACTCAGTGATTAATGTCAAACAAACTATAATTTACAATATAGGGCGTGAATTGTATGTTATTTTACAATTGATTTCACGTTGTTGCTGGAAGAATTTCATTGATCTCAATTTACAAGATGAACCCAGTAAGGACACAATTACTATTTTTAAACCTACAGCAAAACCTGAATTTTTTTTCTTACAAATTTGCTTGATCAGGTTACATTCCAATCTGTTCCACAATTCCAGTTCCCTGAGTTAATTTAAAGATCAAATATTTCTTATTTCAATATTTCAATAACTACTCACTGAAACCACTTATTTCTTATCAATATAAAGCTAAACCTAGAAATTGTAGAAGTTCACTGATGAAAAGAACCCCTAAATTAAGGACTTGGTCTTGTCCTTATTTCTAGACTCAGAAAAGCAAAAAACACAAAAGGACAAAGAAAAGATCTTTTTTTGAGGGTACAAGATTCCCTCAAGTCATCCTATTAAAGTAGAAGTTATACAGAAAAATAATTCTGCATTTTTCGTGCCAAAAACGGAATAAAGGAAGAAAACTAAAATAAAATCCCACATCTCTGTTTTAAACCCATTACTTACCTTCCCCAAAGAAAAAAGTGGAGCAGAGGGAGAAGAAGGAGCAACCTGCCTTTTTTATCTCTTTGACCTCAGAGGCAACACAGACAAACTAAATTATTTTCTAACTCACGCATCAGGAAGATAATTGTGAACTATAGTGACTACCATTAAAATCAATATTTGCATATTACTACATTTATTACATTTGTGGGGTGTGTGGAACTTCCCACACTAACCAGCTGTAGTGGTTGGTGTCCCTCCAGTTTCTAATGACCACCTGCATAAGTCCTGAGAGCACAATCAATGCATGAGACAGAAAGAATAAAGAATGATCCTGTTTGCATGGTCAATAAGAACACTCACTTTGCTTTGATCAGATTTAATGGGTAGTCACTGAAAGATAATATGCAACATTACAGTGCCACTTTTAGCATGGAATTTGAGAGATGTTACTAAAATAGAGTACAAAAACATAATTAGTACAGTCCAAAAAAAAAACCCCAACGAAAATTAGAGATTTAACAAAACATGAGCTTTACCATTTATTCGTCAGAACACATCCCAGTTCAAAAATAACACAGTAGTAATAGCTACAATATTTTAATTTATCTGTAACACTTATATTTTATATTCAGACTTACTGCAAGAGAGCCACACACTCATCTTGTTCCCCTCTTCCACCCTATTTCCACTCTCCCTGGTTTCAGGCAGCTACTCTAAGGACCAGAAATGGCAAAGTCCTGTCTTGGTGAGCGCTCACATGACTTGGGCAAGGAACCCCACATAGCTTCTCTCAGGAAAATAATTGAGAGAATAGTTATCCCACTGCCACAGTCAAAGGAAAATGATACAGCAACATTGTAGCAAGGGATTGTTAGCAGCACAACAACAAAAACCTGCTGAGAGAGTATGAAAATGAAAAACTTCCAAAGAATTCCAATCACTACGTAGTTTATGTAGGTATGCTGTATGAACACTTCAGCTCATTACTCACATCCTTACTCTGTTCTCTCATCTTCTTTCTCACAATCTGTTATATTAACTCATAGTAACTTAATATTTAATTAGAAGATAAACTCCTTGGGACCATAAATCTGCACCACCAGATACAACCATGTTCCCCTCTGACTTCTATGCACCACCAAAAAATTCCAAACATCTAATTCATATGCTAAGTGTCAAGATCATACTATCAGGCTTGCTCTATCAGACACCATTAGCAGTTCTCTGCCTTCCACCATTTCCTGAAAGCAAGCAACAAGTCACATGTAACTTTTAGCACAGTATATCCTGATTGCTTTATTTATAAAGCACCAACCACTTATTTATATTGACTCTCAAAGTGCCATCACTAATGCACAACTTCCTCTGGAAGGGGTATTATACTAATGCTGCATCATTTCATAGATTTGCAAACCCCACAGCATACTCATCACTTCCTTGAAAATATTTCAGAAAAAACAAGATATCACAAATGACACTCCTTAGGTGCTTCAGGCAACTCAATCAAGGTGAAGAAAGTGCTCATGTACCTAATTGCATAAATTAGCGATGGATGGCCCTTCATGTGTACAACTGGCCCTTTAATTGAAGAAAACAGCTGTCTTCCAAGATAGTAGCAAATTCTAGGATATTAATTAATAACTAAGAATGCTTATGTGATTTTGTAATGTTGCAGAGTGACAAAATTTAAAGAATTTTGTGAAGCCATTGAGAACAAGTGCAAGTAATAAAGAGAAACAAATAAACCCAGGGTCACAAAAAACTGTTTTCAGGAAGCACCATAAGCTGTTCTGCTCCAGGAACAATAGCAAAGACTTTGACATAATGGCACATGGACAAAATAACCTGGGTTCCAGCTGGCCAACAAATGCTGATGTGTTTTAGAAACTATTTGTTCAGCAGTAAACATCTCTGGTTTTCCAAATTACTTATAAAGGAAAAAATTCTTTACTGTGAGGGTGGCAAGACACTGGAACACATTGCCCAGAGAAGCTGTGGATAGCCCAGCCCTGAAGGGCTCAAGGCTAGGCTGGACAGTGCTCTGAGCAACCTAGTCTAGTGAAAGGTGACCCTGACCTCAGCAGGCCCCTTCCAACCCAGGTCTTTCTATGATTCTATGAAATCCTCATTCCTTTCGAGACTTACACACTTCAGAAGAATTCAGGAAACTTCCAGGTCCCATCTCAGGAACTAAAGAGCATAGTACAAAACCATTTAACATATGGGAGCATGAAAACATAACAGTTATTATTGGCTTGTATAAGAGTTATATTCAAGAAGAAAACCCCTTTGGCAGAAATGTGAAAGAAAAAGATATTTCATCCTTTCATTTCGCAATTTCACAAAATTTGTGAAGATTTTACACAGTTGTAAAAGGTTTCACTTTTGGAAAAGGGACAGCTCCAAAGTACATTAAGGCTTTTAAAGATAATTATGTTTTAACAGCAAAGATTATCAAGCTTGTTTGCCTTCACATTTAGTAACAGTGTCTCTTGGTTATGCTCTTACACTCTTAATTGTTGCACAGAAAAACTTTCTGACATTTATTTTCTTAAAGTCTTGTACTTCTCTGAGCCAAAACTCATCCCCCAAAAGTTAGGTTTCATCCTGACCAATTCAAAAGGTCACATAAACATCCATTCCTGATTAATGTGTTTCATTGTTCCTTTTTATTTTAGTAAAACTATTCTAGTTTTAACCTTCCTTAGATAGGTACACATTTTTTATTTACACATTATTCCTATGCCTATTACTCCTATCTCATTGTAAAAGCTGGAAAGCAAGGATTCCAGCCTTCTATTTCAAAGCTACAACCCTGAGATAGCTACTATAGGAACATTTTCCAGGCTGTTCTTACTCTCCAGCTAGGACGCACTAGCTTGAAATCCCAAAGGTGCTCAGCTGAAGAAAACTTAAATCATGGGGCGTGCCCCACACCACATGGTTTAGAAAAAGCAGAAGGGACACATCAGAGAACAGCTAAACTTCTCTTCAGACTTTAGCACTAACTAATGCACCTCATTGCTTGTGTGACTCTAAAGACACGTCAGGTCACTGACCACAGAAGAACCACGGTGCTCCTTGGAACCCTCCTTCCCATAACATCCCTGACATGTTTTCCTCTGACCTATCAGCGTTAGCCACCACTGGAAAAATATGCAGGCATTTTGGGAGGTTTTTCAAAAGCTTCTCTTGCTGCCAAAACAACAGAGCCAGTCAGTCAGTGCAAACATTCAGCATCAAATGAACCTAATAAACTTCCAGGTTACATCTTTGCTTACTAGAATTAAAACTATTTCTGTCTCCTCAGTTTACTTCAATTATAAAAGCTGGACAAATAAAGTGAGCTTGAAGGTCAGAGGGGGAGAAAGCAGAAAGAAGACAAAGCACATTAATTTTTACCAGCCACATGAAGAGAAGTAATTGTAGTCAATAACACTATCCTAGTTTTATGTCCCTCTTCGTCATTTCTTTACACATCATATGGAATGAAGATTTTAAGATTTAAATGAAAATTTCCATTCATGAATGCTTCCAATCCAGTCACTGTATTTCTTATTTCAGCTTAAATAGAGGGGAGTTGTTAGTATACATCATAAGAACCATAATGTCTCAGTCAATGTGGAGCCCAAAACGTGAAAAAGGGAAAAAAGAGTGGCTTGACCATTTTACCTCTGTATTACTTCAGCTTTATATTCACAACTGGAAAATATATTTGCACTAGGCAAATAGATTGCAAATTTGAATCTCAGATACCTGCTTCTATAAAAATGGAACTACTCTGGATTCACATTAGTATGACCAAGAACCCTTTGGCTCACCAGCAGAAGTACATCCTGTATTCTCACGTAATTCCAATCTTGCTGCAGTGGGAGAAACAAAATTCAGACCTATCTAACATTTGGTGCTGAGGCAATTGTATCAAGAGAAGAGCCAGGCTGCCACTTTTACAGCCCACAGAAGAACACATACGAACGTGCCACTGTGGCAAGTAAGGTGCGGTTATATATGAATATATGGTAAGCAACAGCAACTATTACTATCCGTTTTATATAAATCAACAGTGCAGTCGCATCTGGAGCAGCATATATTACAGAGTGTAGAAATAAAGTCTGTCTGGAAAACAGCAGTGAGAGAGCACAGACTTAAAAACACTTTCTTAGGAAGAGAGGCTACAAAAACAACCTCAGAGAAGGAAACAAAGACACACCATACAGGGTATAGGATAGTAAGTGCTACATAGAAAAGCAATTAGGATGCTCTGTTCCCATGAATTCCCATTCAATAATAGAGGGGAAGGGGGGAGGAAGGGAGGGAGAAAGGACACGCAATAAATTCAGAAAGTGGAATTTTCAGAGAAACTCACCCCACCTAAAATCATGGAACATCTACTAATGCTGACAAGACGATTCCAGTCTATTTTCGTAAATCAAACTCAGGGGGAGAAACATTAAGTACCAATATAACATTTTAAAAATTATTTATGTAAGCATCACTATAATTTGCAAATCTGTACAACAGTCCTGCAAGATTTCTATACTTCTCTCTTTGTATCTGAGACAACTTAGAACTCTATAACACTGTATTTAATTTTATGTAAGTTTTTCCGCCAAGCAAAGAAAAAGAGGAATGGGATCAAAGAAACTGATTTCCAAAAGAAATATTTTGACAAAAATTAGACTATTTTACTTGTATTCTTACTAGGATTTAATATGGATACTGAATTACAAAATACCATTTTAATGCCAAAACAATTGTCTTAATCAACAAAAGCAAATTCATCAAACAAGCAGAAGCTTCAGAGAGAACACTCAACGCTAGAAATTGGAACCTAAACAAGAAAACTACAACAAGGGCTCTTTGAACTGCCATCAACTACAAGTTGATTAAATTAAGTGATTTAGAGGTTGTGAGTTTTATTTGGCAATATCTGCATTTTGCATCCATGGTGAGTAACTTTTTTCAGCATTTTGTATAGTTCCAGGCATGTGAGATGATTCGAGAACAACTCTCACCATCCAGGCAAGCCATCATGAGATTTAAGAGTTTTTGAAAAAGAGATACTATCATCTTCCTAGGACCAGAACAGCTCTGTATTACTGAATTATAGTCAGATGATAAAGGAGTTTGCCAAAACATTACTGTAGTGCTGGAACAGGGATAGTGGGAGGACTCAGCCTCTGAGCATTGCTCCTAAACAAGACAATTTACAGCAAGTTAAATCTGTTGCAAGACTACAAAAGCTGAACTAGTTTTCCACTGACCACAAGAAAAGCAGCATAGTAAAATATACTGTATTTCTATCTGCTCTTCTCTCTCCTTACTAGAACAAGCAACCCAAGCTGTGGAGTCATTAATATGGCCAACACGTGGTTGGGCAAAATTATTCGGATTTCTTTTTTGTTTTGGGTTTTTGTTTTGCTTCATTTCATTTCATATTTACTTTCAAAACACACACACAGAAACAAAGGCAAAAAAATGAAAAGCCCAAAGTTTTTTTCAACTTGACATGTTGCACTACCCAGTTATGGCATGTAGTGTCAGTAATGTCATCAGATAACATAACTGCCACAATCTGATGTGATGCATTAAACTGGGATTACCAGAATAAATCATGTTTGTGGGTGCACAGATCACAGGTGGTGCAGTCAGCTGCTCTGTATTATGGCATATCTATAGGATGTGAAGATTAGGACATAATGTCCAGAGGCTTGTTCTCATTTGTGAAGTGCTTTGCAACCATAAGTCAATAGTAAGGAGCCACAAAACAGTTATAATGGCATAAACCATCATCAGGGAAAAATACAAATCGATCAGTGCCAGCGATATAAAAGGAAGAGCTTGCATCTGTCCCCAGTCTCATAAATTCAGTGGTTGTTGCAGGCTTTTCCTCTGTCCCACATGTACTTTATTAACAACAGTAACTATCATAAATAATAATAATGCAGAGTAGTTTATTTCAAGATGAATGCTCTTCTTATTATCTGTTGATCCTATACCTTATTTCTTACATTGTGTCTGTGTTCCGCCTGTAAATGGGAGGGGAGAGCTAGCTAAATTTATTGTTTGAAGTTTATGCCCTTTAATTGGCAACGGAGTGTTATGCCCAGAAAGTTGTCTATGTAGGCTCCCTGAAATATCTGCATACCTTAACCAGCACATTAAGCCTCTACAAAGGAGGCATAGAATTTACATTCTACTGCGTGCTATAAATAAGTAATAAGAACAGATTAGAATTATGCATTTACGCCTACTAGCGAGAGTGAGATGCATAATTCACAAGTGGCAAACCCTTAAGAGGCTTTCGTATTTCACCCCACCCCTCTCCCTGCTCGTCTGGTCTGTGTAGAACACAGTATATTGCTCAGTCCCGCTGTTTCACAATTTTCATTTTTTTTCAAGATAGGTTGTTTAGGTTTTGTAATCACAACTTCTTTCTTGCAGGAGAGCAACTGACACTATGTTAGTAGTCATTGCTGGGTATGTGCCCACATTATGTTACATTATTGCTGTCATTTTCTTGTGAAATTCAGGAACACAACTAAGAGAGTGCAGGACTTGCAACTGAAACTTCCCTATGCTTCCCCAGCACAGAGAGGACATTATGTCTGTTGGAGCAGGTCCAAAGCAGGGCCACCAAGCTGATTAGTGGGATGGAGCACCTCCTCTATGAGGAAAAGATGAGAGAATTGAGATTGTTCAGTCTGAAAAGAGAAGGCTTCAGGGTGACCTAATTGCAGCCTTCTGGTACCTGAAGGGAGCCTGCAAGAAAGACAGAGAGCAGGTAATGATGAGGGTGACTGGGTTGAAACTGAAAGTGAGTAGGTTTAGATTAGATTTTTAGGAGGAAGATCTTTACCATGAAGGTGCTGAGGCAGTGGCACAGGTTGCCCAGAGAAGCTGTGGATGCCCCACCCCTGGAAGTGTACAAGGCCACGTTGGATAGGGCTCTCAGCATCCTGGTCGAGTGGAAGGTGTTCCTGCCCATGGCAGAGGGGTTGGAATGAGATGATCTTTAAGGTCCCTTCCCACTCAGGCCATTCTATGGTTCACAGTTAACATGATATACTGCTCCTCTAGTTGGACCTTCTGGAGGAATAGACTAATCTCTATGTCCATTCACATTCTCAGCTTCTCTGCTGATGCCTGAAAATACCTGTTGCGATCACCATTTACATGAAGGCCACAGATTTTGTCAAAACTGTGGCTTTTTCCCACAACAGTTCTACCTCCAAAAACTCTGTTACCTGGTGATAAGGTGTAGAAACAAGAATCTATTTCAGTCTAGCTGCTTTACTATTTTTTGGTTCTCTGGCTGTTTTTGGCTCTCTGGCTGGGGCACAACAACGTTGATTCATGTACCTCCCAAAGAAGCATGACTACAGGCAGGCTCTTTGGTGAAGAAGTTACCTTGTAATTTCTCTCAGCTCTTTTGAACTTAGTCTATTTATCCACCTGGATTTTCCTTTGTCCTGCATGCAAATATTTTAAATTATTTTCTAGCTCTAATTACCATTTGTTTATTTTGCCTCTATCTCTGCCACACAACTACTTTTCATATTTAAGCCAAGACTTGCACCTCTTTTTTATGGTAAATTTCCTTATTTATTAATCTTTTTATCTATTCAGTGTATCTCACTTGGCTTTTAGTTTTACTTGACAAGCTTTCTCTGCTCTTTTTTCTCTGCTTGTAAACATAGGAGAAAGATTTAAACTGTGCATGTATTTTAATTCCCAGTACAATTTAACAGCTTAAAAATTGTTATGTGACACTGCAACATTGATATTAAATCCCAAGAGTCATACCTCAAAACATTCAAAACACATTAGTTGAAATGTTTCATCTAACTTATCCTTGAGCTGATGAAAAGGCTTGCAAGAATTGAAAAATTCTTGTAAGTTTGGTTCAATTTTTGTTCCTTGATCAGAATAGAAATTACTAACACCATTAAAATTAAGTGATCATAAATAGGTCCAAAGTTGAAGTTAGTATGAAATTCAGCTTTCAAAAGGAAGCTATTGACATACTGCATCAACATGGGTTACTTTCCATTACTGGTAATTTCCTTAATTTTCAGCATTTCTCCTAGAATAGACTGAAAATGTCACTTATGCATCCTTTGTGTGAAGTTCCCCTGTCTAGTCAATGATCCTGGATAGGTGAGCAATGAGGACCCAGAATCTCTTAATAATCCAGATTCTCTGGTCACCTCTGAGCAACCTTAGGTAGCCATAAACATACCCACACAAGCAAAAAAAAAAAGAAATCAAGATATGCAGACTGTAAACGTGACTGAAATGTACCTCTGAAATCGAGGAACCTGGTATGTCCAAAGCAGCCAACACAGAAATAACAATGTTTATCATCCACCTTTCTATCCACCTTAAGACTCTGAATCTAAGTCTTACTTAAAGCCCACTAATCTGAGGTTCTTCTTACATGTTTAGCTTTATGTTCACTTGAGTATTTTTTCCTACTAGTTAATTTCCTGGTAACACATCACTTTAATGTGTCGCTCTACTTATACAATAAAAAACATGGAAATGGAAGAAATAAAAAAAAGAGGTAAATCCCCAGCAGCTTTCACAGTCCAACTACAGTCTATGTAAAATGCTTCAATCAGAAATAAATTGTCATAAAAAGACGTATTCCATGGAAGACTAGTGAAAAGCATGATGGAGTTCAGTACTGACTAAAAAAGGCTATTAAGCTTTATGTAAACAATTTAAGCAATCAGTGTAAAAACCTAAGTTATATTTCTGGCAGTGATAACAGGAGAGGAAGTATCCTAGAATACCTCCCATGCTTCCTAGGACAAGATCCCATAATTTGTATGTTTCCACAAAATTTAGGAGGATAGAGAAACAGATTTTGAAAATATATGAATACTCCAATCATACAAACCACCAAATATGTTTAAAATCAAACTTACATCCAACTATTTTATGGCCTGATAACACACAGTCTCGTATTGTTCATGCACAAGAAAAGTCACGTGAAAGACGAAAAATACTCAGAAAAGTCTGGACTTACATGAATTGGTGAAGTATTTTAGAAATGCAAATTCTAAGGAAGTTTCTCAGACTTACTGAAATTTCAAGTCTGAAACATATGCAAAACTCAAAGATTCCCCTTTAGTAAGTTTCTGTCATTAAAGTTTTCTGTTTTTTTCAATAAGTAAAGTGCTGAAAATATTTCAGTAATGGTAAATGACTTGACACCCTCATGGTCATGGTAGTAAAACCAAGGGAAAGATGGTTAGTAAAACCATGGTTAGTAAAACCAGGGTTAGTAAAACCAAGGGAAAGAAGAAACCCAGTTGGGAATCATCTAGAAGTTCTGCTGTGGTGTCACCTGCCTGTACATTGTCATCATTTATCAATATTCCACTACTGTTGAAGGAATGTTGGATACACCAGGTACAGAGAGAAGAGCATGTGTCTAGCACTAACCAAAGAGGAACACATGTACTGCTGTGTCAAACTATCACAGCTGATAAACCAACACACTTTGTAATGCAGCAGCATGGAATAAAATACCTATTTCAAATTAAATATACATCAACTGTTTAGCAGTTCAGGAGACCAAAGGTTCCTAAATTAATAAGGAGAACTATGAGCATCTTTTCTCATGCAACAAAAGCTCAGAGAGAAGTTTCATTATGCAGCTGGAAATACCAAGAAAAGCTGCCCCACTCTATACAAGCCTATTAAGCTGTGGCTAAGTGAGGTGTATCCTTATAAATGGATACCTAGAGATTCAAACAGAAGCAGCAGGGTTGGCCTTAGTCCATCTGTGCAAGAGGTGTCATATCTTTCTTTACCTGAGACCAGCATTACTTGAAACTAAGCATAAATCATTTACCAAGTATCTCAGAATGATCCTGGCAAAACAAAGAAAAATCTTTTAGAAAGTGGAGATGTTTTTCTTGATCTATAAATATTATAATTTCAACGTAAAACCTTGCACAGTTTCTGATGTTTTCTAAAACACTTAATGAAAGTGTGACTGAATGAAATCTTGTTTTAAACAATAAGTTTACGTGTCCGTTTTATCAGAAAAATTAAAACCTGCATGGAATCAACCATTTTGCCTTGCCAGCTTCAGGCAAACCCCAGTTACCAGGCATATTGCTTAAAATAAGATCCCACAGAAAGTACTTCAGGCTATGAGCACAACACGGCCAAGAAAGCATATCCTAGTTCTTGTAAATCTTAAGTGTTCTCTTAATGTTTAGTAACAAACAGTGGTCACCATGAGACAACAGCTCACAAAGACAAACTATGACACTTGATTAGACCCTTCAGAAAAATCCAAGAGCAAAGCAGGCAAGATTTGGCCAGTTTACTCAAGAGAGGTTCACACACACAACATTACAACAACCCGATCTCAAAAAGTAGCAAAGTAAGAATTTGCTATCTAACTGCAAAGAGGATATCCTGGAGAAGATCTACAAATCCACACACCAGTGCAGAACAAGGCAATTATATATGGACGTGAGAAGCAAGCTCTGCTGATGGATAAAAAAAGAAGAAAAAAGGCTGTAAGGCTGTAAATTCACATTTTACAAATTGAACTCAATGAACTCTTGATTTAAATGTGTCCTCCTTGGCAAACCCTGAAGAAATCTCAGCATCTTTAAATCTGCTTAACAATCTAGATATTGAAGGAGAAAATACAGAAAAAAAGGCTTACATATGTCTAATTCTGACAAATAAGTAATAGCACAGGGCAAAATAATCTGGGAGTTTTACATTTTTAGGGGCTTCATTTCTTATCATGGAATTTAGACAAGCCATGAAACCAATGCTTTTCTTCCCTTTGTTTAGAAAACAGAGTCCATAGCCAAAATAATTCTTATGTGCCAGAAGGGAAAGGATAGAAAAAATACTCTCCCTGTTCTCCAGCTATTAGCTCTGGAGAAGCTATTTTGCTCCAGTTCACTTCGGTACATACAGAAGATTGGGAGGTCCCAATCATTCCCATTTTACAATTTGTGTCGCATTTTAATTTTCAGAAAGTGGTACTCAAGTAACCTGAGAGCTCAGCAATTCCAGCAGGGTTAGCGTGAGTTCTCTCCTGGCTTGCTGTGTTACCCAAATCTGATCAAAGGACAAGGACTCCAGAAGCTTGTCCAGCTGTGGTTTTATAATGACACCATTAGGTTTTGCTCTATAATCAAGGTCCCTAAAAGTCTGTGTAGCTTCAGGCTTAATATCTGCGACAAGGTTAACTGAAATCTGCAGCAAGGATAACTACTTTAGCAGATTGTATCAGCAGGAAATATTTAAACACTATTTAAAAGGATTTTAAATAAGCAGATTTTATTTAACACTGCACTAATGCACTGCAATAGAGAATGATACAACAGAGCTGCTACAAATAAACATAATGCTTTTACCCTTCCCCTGCCCCCCTCCCCTCTAAATTCCCCAGATCTGTATTATTAAGTCCAATGAGTGCACCAGATCTTTCTGTCTGAATTTGAAATACCGGAACGCCAAGCTCAGACAGCCCATTTGCCCTTTGGTTTTGTGCCTGCTGAATCTGCATTCTGGATCTGTGGAATTAATTACGATAGCACCGGTCACCAGCAATGTCAGTGTTGCCACTTAGGGTGTATCAAATGTGCCTTCTTACACACCTAGAACTTTTAGAGGAAGGCAGCTTCTCCTGTAAGGCTGGTGTACCCTGCCCTCTAGAGCCAGGTGCACCTCTAGATGTTCACTTAAATGCATACCAGGGCCAGAGTTAAGCCTGGAGCAGCAGGCATTCTTCATATGCCATCCTGTACGACTCACCAGCTGGATATGTTGCTAAACCAAATGTAAGGGGTCGGCCTGGCACTGTTACACAGTAGTGCAAGATCCTAAAATAAGGGTGAGACACTGGGCCAAGTCTCACTGGGTCACGTGCAAGATGTTTCAGACAACCAATTCTAACTGCAAAGAAGAAAAGACTAACTTTTATTGCTCACCATGGTGTTAAAGAAGTCTCTGCTTCACAAAAAAAGGAAGAATTGCAAAACCCAGGGTTATAATATATATAAATCTAGCACTAACATTGTATTTGATAGCAAACAACTCTTTCCAAAACCTGTAGTGAAAGAACAGACTGAGCACATTTGGCATTTGTAAGTATTTCACTGCCACCTGGAAGACGGGAAATAAACTCATACCAGAGGACTACAGAATTTTTCTGTTGTTTGTCCTTTAAGGCAAAAGCTGCCTGTCATCTTTGCGCAGGACCTAAAACAAAGGAACGCAAATCCTTAGGGTTCGAAATTGTTGTTCTTAAACATGGCTATAGCTCAAAACTATGAAAAGTAACCACAAGAACAACATCGTCAACATAAGATAATAAGGATTTTCTTCTCAGTGGTTCCTCTTCTTGCAGTGATACATCTCACTGCAATTATCTTCTACGTACAATTCTGTGGATTTTCTTGCTCAAATTGTTTCACTTGGCAATCAGTGCAACACTGATATTATGATGAATTCTGCTTCTATTAACATGAACTCTCATTTAAAACAAGCAGTATTCATGGGGCATAAAGGACCAAAAGCTTTGCCAATTTTTCTGCAAAATGTAGTCATTGCACAAGGCTGTGCATGATGTGTACTGTAATCACTATCGGTTTAGAGCAACATAAAAAAATACAGGTACTAATTTGGGATTCTCCCATTTTTTAAGTTCAGATATGTTAAGCCCTGATTGAACAGATGTCAAACATCTGTCTCTTCCTCACAGAAAAACAACGCTCTCATTCTAACCTGGTTTTGTAGGATCAGCCTTTCCACACTCAGGTCAAATAACAATTTGAATAACCTAAAGCTTAGTTCATGCTCTTAGGAAAAAAAAAAATTGTGAAGACAGCTCTTTCTCACCTTTTCTAAGGCTCTCCTTAATATTTTGCACAGAAAGCTGGTACAAAATACTCTATCACATGTTTTTATAAACCCTTGGACATGCAATTTAGGATAACTCTACACTCGTTTAACTCAGCTGAGGATCTGCCCTTGTAACACAACTGACACGATCTCTTTCCTGAAAAACTGGAAACACTTCTTTCAGGCTGGCAGAGAAAAATAAGTTTCATACAGCTGAGTCTTAATAAGAATATCTTCCTTTTAAAGATTCATGATGAGAACCATTAGATTCTGCTAGGAAAATTCTATGAACACAATTTGTTAACATTGTCAAGTACCTAGTGCTGCAGAAAATGCAGACATACATCCTCAATGCCAAGCTCAGAGCAAAGATAGATTCATTCTTTTTTGTCTTGTTTTGTTTTCTAAAGTATCTACAAATTAATTTCCCTTTGTAAACATGTTAGACAGTGAACACCATTTCTCAGTCCATGAAATGCTCAGCTTTCAAGAATACAGGAATATTTTGCTTTAACCTTTTTTCTCAAGTTTCTTCACATTAGTAAGGTTATCCACAAAAAAACCCACAAAACTGGGCACATGGATCACATCTGATCATCTCTGCTTATGCTGTAACATTCTGCATTTATCAGACCAACTTTCTGCTGGTGGTATTGGCACCACCAGTTCAGGCCACTACAGTCTACTACTTTTCAGGATGAAACCCACCCTGTTTCCCCTTTCATCTAAGGCAGGTAGAAAATTTCTGAGACTAAATTAAAGAAAAGAGAAGACAAGAAGGGATATCTTGCATAAATTTAAAAGTCTCTTTAAAATAATTACATTAAGAATTCTCCATGTTTCAAAGTAGAAGCTTTAGTTTTGTCTGTGAGTGTTTGGATGAGAAGAATATTTTCATGTTCCTAGGGAAAACTCACTGGCATTTTCCTAAAATCAAAAGCTTTTTCAGGATCAGTATGTTAAGAGCTCTGAAGATCACTGTACAAGCTCCTCCAGCTCCTCAGAGCTGCTAATCATGCACAGAACAGTAAGGTCTGAAGGTTTGGGGAGCAGAACCCTACTGCACCTACTCTCCTGAGCTGCACATGTTGGTCTTAGTTACAGGAGCTTCTGCATTCACACACAGAGGAACTGAAAGCATAAATTCAGGGGCATGGATTCACACAGCCCAAGTTTCACCTGGGATCTGGGACTATTTCCTCTGGGTTCATCCCTTAGAGACATTAGGCTTTCACTGGAATATAGGATGTGAAATACAACCTAGATTGCATGGGGAAGTAGCACATACACCACAAAGCAAATGCATGAAGGTGGGAGGCAGAAAAATCACACGCAGACAGTTAATACAGGTGTTGTGGTGGAGGGGCTGGCTTCATTTCAGTGTTTTATTACTCACAACACAGAAACCAAATTTGTCAATATGGGGGAAATATTTAAAGGCACTAATGGATGATGGATGCCTAATGGGTCTTCTTTTTCAGTGTGGTAAAGTGTACATTTGCCATATGTGCTTTTAAAGGGTTTCCTTTTTAATTACAGCTCAACCCCTAGAGGAAACAAACACTTGAATTTCCATGAAAATCAATGAGTATTTCAAGCCCTCAACAACTGTCAGGATCAGAAATTAAGCTAACAATATATTTGCCACTATGGTGTTGAGAAAACATCCCTCCTTAAATTATGGATTGATTAGTGTGGGCCTAAACTGACAGCACTTTCCATGGTCTGAAATGAAAGTCAGTGAAGTACTAATTTTTAAACGGAATTTTGATCTTAGAAAGAAAGGTTTGGAAAACCAGCACATTTCAATAGATACAGCACCTCAAAACCACAGAAAGAATCTATGACTTTCTGGTATAGACTACTGTCCAGGAACTAAATCATATAGTTACTAAATTAGGAAAATAATTTTGGTGAGTAAATAGGAAGCAGATGTTAGAGACAATGAACTTTGTCTCTCTCTTTAGGGTCAATAGTAGATGATGTTGTGGCAATAAGTCACCAACATCACTAGCATGTATGCTGAAAACAAAAAGACAATTATATGGAAAAAGCCAAGACATGTATAACATAATACTCCAAAGCCAAAAGCTGCAACTTTTCACCACAAAACTGTAGCCCTTGGGGAAAAAATGAGATTATGTTACACGTCTTCTAAATCAACCCTACAAAGTGGAAAATCTTGGGCTCTGAAAGGAAGCAAAATCAGGTCAAATTACAGATATATGCAGATCTTAGCAAGATCTTGAATAAACCTGATTCACAAGGACTGGGATTTCTAATGACCCAAATCCCAGCCTGCTGGCTCACATCACCACTTCTCCCTCAGGCAGGGGGAGAAACTGGCAGCTACATAAAATAGATCCAAAGTAAACAGACTGATCTCCACACCACATACATAATGGCATGCAAGAGTGGCTCTTGTGGTGTAGAGCCTATGGTAACACGATCTGATCCACCAGCCCTCTCTTTTGAATATGTAACATTTTCTGTTTTCTTCAGATCCATGTCTGCCTAAAAATTAACTGAAATCAAAGTCATTAAATGCTCAATAGGACCAAAAATACATAAATTTTTAGTAAAATATAAATAAATGATTTCTACATAAAAGCAACAAGAGCTTCTCTAGGAAACCTAGGAACCAGATGAGATTTCATTTGACTACTTCAGCTGAATGTATTCTGACAGATCACTCAAGATATAAGGGTAGAATCCTTATTATTTTCTGTATTTTCAAAGAAGAATTACAAAGTTACTTGACCATAATTTCTATCAATAAGAATTCATTTTGGCTATACTTCAGACTACAATCAGACATGAATCTAAAACCAACTAACCAAAATATATTATGGTGAACCCTTCCTCCAATGTCTTACATCGCTTGCCCATTTATAACCTGGTTGCAGATGAACATTTCAGTAAAGTGATGAACCTATGATGAACTTTCAGGAACGATTTTAGTAAGATTGGAAGCACAACTATTTGCTCTTCAAAATTTTTAAGAACAGTGCTATGATACGGCAATGAGAGATTAATGGAAATCTTGCAAAAAAAAGATAAATGGCACTGCAAGAATACCAGAAAACTGGGGAGATGGGGAAGAAATTAATTGAACCTACACTTTTGATAAATATTTATTTTTTGCAGAAGAAAAATGCACAGTAGTTTGAGCTGTCATTATGCTAACCTATATCCTATTTTTCATATTATTAGTAATACATAATGTGGTAGTTTATATTCAAAAATAAAACCAGAATGTATATACCTCATGTATTTATCCAGAAATACACTAAGGTTACTATGGTTACGAAAAATCCATTACCTTTGAATACAGAATGAAAAAGTTTGACTTAAAGTGTGCACTATTTATTATAGCGATCATCAACAGCCTTCAGGAGGTTCTCTAACTGGATTCATTTTTCAGTGTCAAAACTGACCCACCACACCAGTACCTTATGGCCTGTGCACGGCAAAGAAATTTGAACTATATGAATTTTTAAATATGTTTTATACTGACTCAAGATGCAGAAATGGCTTTGAATTTTAAGGCCTTACATTAAAAAGAAAGTAGGGTCTTGGTACCCTTTTTTCCCCCAAGTTGTCCAATATGGAATGCTTTATTTTCACTTGTACCTACTAACACGTACAAACTCTGATGGGTCCACAACAGTGCTTATGCTGTGCCATGGCACTTCTAGCTCCATATTTTCTTTTTGGGTTTTTTTGGTTGGTTGGGGTTTTTTTGTTTGTTTTGGTGGTGGTTTTTTTAATCTTTTTTTTGTTGTTGTTTGCATAATGCCTGAAAAAGTAATTTGGATAATTCATTAAATTACAGCAACTACATTAAAACAGAAAGTCAGATTACCATGTTTCACTGTATTGCCCAATAACAGGCACTTAACTTCAGTGTAATAGTTTAAGAGTACTGATACAATTTGGCTATTGGCACATGGCACAATTAATACGAGAAGGAAACAGATTATTAGTTTATACCTCTAATAAATGAATTAAACAGAGGTTATTCTAATTAAGAATATTTAAGGAAGGCAGTAAGAAAAACTATTAAACCGGTACATAATGTCCTCAACAGTTTGCAGTTTCCTTGCTTTGAGAGCTAGATGGTATGAGATCAAAATGTTATAAAACCATTAAAAAGACGACTCAGGTCCTGTGAAAGAGGCACAAGATTTACCTACAGCATCTATGGTGGCATTAATTTCTATGAGTCCCAACAGAGTAAGATATTTTAAAATATTAAACCCATCAGGGTTTAAAGTGCATCCAACCAATTTTAGAATTATTTTTCTTTCCTCTGAAATAAGAAGGGGTCAATCATACAATTATTCATAGCTACCATGATACGCCCATCTGACATGCTACCTAGCAGAGAACTCACCTTTTACAACATATTTAGTTCCATTTCCAGAGTAAATTGGTATTCCATTCATATATAAAGTATATTGTGTAATAATACCATTTGGTGTTTTGGGTGGACTCCAGCTCACCAGCAGGGACGTGGGAAAGGATATTGCTGTGGGTGACTGCACATCTTCAGGGGCTGGTGAAAAAATATATAAAGTTATACTATACTGTCTTTCCACAAATAATAAAGAATTTCAATGAGAAGCTACTACCAGAATCATTTTTGGTAAAGCTGAAATTTCAGAAGGGATTTTATGTCTGCAACATACCAGAATTTCGAGAAATTTCCTACATTATGTGAGGATTTCTAGCCAAACAAACTTCTATGAAAGATGGCAACATAGTCTTTGCTTTTAGGAGAATAATTGTGCTTCTATAATTTTATCTTTCCAGTTTGATAACACTGAGCAAGGTGAGGGGTACAGGATCTTAGTCCTTTCTCAATAGAGATTATTTTCTCTTCTTTCATTTTTTATTCCTAACTACAAAGTGATCATTCTAATCACCAATGAAGGTGATGTGTTCTTAGGCACTACCCCTTATTTCAAAGTTTTTGTAAGTCAATACACTTAGTAATGGTTGTTTAATGTATATTTTATGTATATAACATACTGGAAGTTGGCAATGGATAATAATTTAAGAGTCGAGTTCTTTCACTGTTCCAGTGAGTTATACATTAGAAGCACAAGGAATCCCAGTGAATATCGCAAGGGGAGCAGAGCTGAGGCCTTAGTCTGGGAGAAATATCTTGTAATTTACAAGCTCTGTGCTAGCAATTTAAAACAATAACTAGCAGTGCCTGGCAATGTGAAAACAATATAAAGTAATGAATGTTTCAATAGGGAAACAGGGATAGCTGGAGGGTGTGATATGGTGTCTGTCTTCTGTATCACCAATTTATTGTTACTAAGAGCATGCAACAAGAGCGTCCAAAAATAGAAATTCCACACATTGACTTTTTGTTCAATTCTTCTGAGGGATAAAACACACGTTCCCCACGGCTTTATTCAATCTCTGGGAAAAAAAAATAAAAATCTACTCTTGCCTAAACCATTTCATTATGACAGGTCAGGCTTTCTGCTTTTATTTTTAATTGCTATGCCACAGCAGAAAGAAATACACAAATATTGAAATAACGTGTTTCACGTTTATATCACAGGGTCCATTAACTATTAGGCTGCCAGAGGCTGCACCCTTTCATGGAGAATGCCACCGGACAATCTCAGTCAGTTTATCTTGAACATCCAAAAGGCAATAATTGGATTTTGATTTGATTGGTGCTGCTGGCAGTTACTAATGTGGTCATGCCAAAATTCTCTTCTAGCAATGTTAGACTGCAATCTTCAGCACTGTCCTCATCAAGACAACACCTTGCACAACAACCTGCTTTGGCAGCAGTTCAACACTTCAGCATCCTTTTAATTATTATGGCTATAATTCACATGACCACATGCGAAAATTTTATTTTCTTTATTGGTACTGTATTACAACCTAGTTTATATGAGAAGGTAAAACAAAGAACTATGGGAGGGAGGGAATTTTGAAAACTACTTTGCATCATGGAAGATTAACTACTGTCCAATAAATACATGTCAAAGTCTTCATTATTCTACTGGTGTAGATTTGGAGTAACTGATTATTTTAACTGGATTAATATGGCTTTAGGATGACAGAACTGGGAGATGTGAACTTTATGTTTAATTGAGAATGAAGTTAGATATGTCACTGATATTTTTTGGGGCATTTGTTCCAGTAATTGATGTGCATTACATATCAGCCTAGACTCTAAAGTCAGAACTCAATGCATTTTTTCTTCCTTTGTGCCCTAGTTCTTAATGTAAGCATAGGAAGCAATAACTTACACTCACAACCTTTAAGTTTGAGCACAACAACATTTAAAAGTGTTTAGGAAAAAAAAAGGGAAAATCTGAACAGCAATTAATAAATAACTCAATTGGCATTTGGCAGTTTCATCACACTGAAATAATTGTTGCCTATTGCTGGTGTTTAGTGGTTAAAAGAAACCATGGAAATCAACCGTTTGATTCTCAATTTCATACTGTGCCATACAATCAATTCTTTTTAGTCAGACTGTCTCTAGATTTACTTCTGAGCCATAGTAAAATGAGGAAGCTTTCATTAATCTTTCAGATGCTTCATATTAATGACAAGGCTCTTGCATGAACAATGTAACAGCAATTAAAAAGCCCATTAATCTGCATTACAGCTATTAAAGATGCATGTCATTAAAGGGTATGGAGTTTGATTCATTTTCGCACCCCCCAAAAAATGGAGCAATTATGGTCTGGCAATGCACTTTGTCATCAAATTAGGTTGGGGTTTTCCAGCAAATGGCTTTGCAGCGTTTAGCTCTTCTCCTGTTTTATTATTCATGACTGAAATGTGGAAGTCAAGACCTTTGAAATTACTTTACCTTCTTGTGGAGTGGAGATGTTCAGTGCATGCAAGCTCTCAGTACAGCCAGCCAAAGTGCAAGCAGTTAGGGTTACAGCATAGTTTGTGAAGGGATGCAAGCCCGTCAGTACGCCTGCAACACAAGAAAGCAAGGTGTTACGCATGTACAGTGTACAGACTGATCACATGCAGACACACGCACAGGGAAAATAAACTTTCCTATTACGGGCTCTCACTGTTACAGGTGGAAAAGAAAAATTATTTAAGGTTTCATTCCTATTATCCGTGACTTAAATTTTACAAAATAATTTCAGAGCAAATGATATTTTATTCCAGTTTTAGTACTAAAGGTGCACTTCTGTTTTTCTAGTTGCACTCACTGAAACAGATATTACTTCAAAACTGAGGTACATATTTTAATGTAACAATGAAGGAATTTTTTTCTTAATCCCTGTCTCAAAGTTTTTTCAGTTATTCATTTTGTTTTTCCAAAGAATTTTCATTGTCTCTCAGAACAAATTTTTTTAATGCCTCCTCTCCAACATCCCTAGTCATCCATAAACTGAAATCTCTTTTTTTATGAAACATCCCACTTGTGTTCTATTCAGTGACAGCATATAGACCATACATTTGCTATACTACTACAGCAACATAATCCACATGACAGTACCCAAGGGTTTACAAGAAGAAAAGTTCTGGAGCCTTATTCCATTTCAGGTCCTGCTTATGCTAGTGAAGAGAAGTTACTAAATTCTCACATATTAATCAGCTCCTTGTTATAACAAATAGTAATCACTGCTTACCACTTCAGGAAGTTTTGCAGCATTTTGAACTATGACATACCAAAGGATTAAAAAGGGAAAAATTTAGTTTAGAGTCAATGCTAGAAACATTAGCAGTTCCCATTTCAAAATAGGTCCAACAACAAAGTAATATTGCATCTAAATACAGAAGTAATTAAAAGAAGGCCAATTCATGCCAGGTTTTATTTCAAACCATGTTCACCTCGACTCTCACAGCTCTAGCAAAATCGATGTGGTGTTCATTAAAAAATAAAATTTCTAGCAAACTATGTTATTTCATTGTCATTGCTGATTTTGCAAATCAGCTTAAAAAAAACCAGCACATCAAAGAACGGTAATTTCTGGACAACTGTCCCACAGTACAAATAGTCTAAAAATCCCCTCAGTCTTGCATGTACACAAACAGGCAGACAAAATTAGTCCCTATTATGGCTCTTCACTGGGTTACTATACTAACAGAATGCAACAGAATTGTGTTTCATTAAAACAATATTTTTTCCCCATTTAAGCCCTTTATAATCACAAAAAGAGCATGGAGAATTTGATGTTGGAAATTAACGGCTACAGCACAAATATATTATTTTCTGAGTAGAACCATCAGTCTGTACATGTTTATATTGTGTTTAGTAATAGGTGTGTTCACATGGAAAATAGGAGATTAGCTTTCACTGAATTAGTAACATTTATGCCTTTTCTTGGAATCAAAAAACTTCAAAGGTTGGCACAGCAATGATCTTTCTATCTGAATTCTCTGGGGTGCACTTCTCCTCATACAAATGGAGAAATATTCAGAAGTAATCACTTTTACTTCGGAGTAGTGTTAAAACTAAAACCAGCTGACCAGCATCTGCTTGCCCCGGTTATAGCTTTGATTTTGCAAATCCCCAGTTAACAGCGAAGAGTTTTACTGACATCCAATGTAAGTGTGACAGAAAAGAAAAAGAATGCTGTGTTGGTCACCACCAAAGAAATCTCCCTGTAATCTTCCTGTGATGGAAGGAAAATATTTTTAAGAGCCATCAAGAAGACAGAGAAAAGGAAAAAATGTTTCCATAGAATGGTCTGGATTGAAAGGGACCATAAAGATCCTCTGGTTCCAATCCCTCCGCCATGGGTAGGGACACCTTCCACTATCCCAGGTTGCTCAGAGTCCCATTCAGCCTCACCTTGGATGCTTCCAGGGATGGGACACCGAGAGCTTCTCTGGGCAACCTGTGCCAGTGCCTCACCAGGCCCACAGTAAAAAATTTCTTCCCAATATCTAATCTAAACCTGACGGCTTTCAGATTAAAGCCATTACCCCTTGTCCTTTCACTACAGTTCCTTGTAAGAAGTCCCTTTTCAGCTTTCTTGTATGCCCGCCCCTTCAGGCATTACTATACCTGTAAAGTATTGGAAGTATTGGAATCTACACTAAATTATTCATCACAGAAACTCCATTAGACTAAACATCATCTTTTTCGCACAAGACAGTATTTCCACTTATTTCCAGATCATAGTGGGTTAAACACAGGAAACTATAGAAGGTGCTTTGGGAATTACCTTCCACAAGTAAACACAAGCAGAAACCAAATCCTCTAACTGTGACATTTGCAAGTTCCTGGCCAAGAGAAGCATGGCATTGTATATATGCCATCTCTCTATTCACTCTGCTGTGCTTTAAGAAGATATTTAGTTTTATTTGTACATTTAGCACTTGTAGCAGCATTTGTTTCTTATGAAGCAGTGAATTAATGCTCCTTGCATTTCCTCATGGAAGACATTCTGTAGGGTTACCAATGGCTTCAAGCACTGAGAGCTGCAGAATATCAGACATATCCAAAAAGATGCCAGGACATGTAGAAGGTTTAGATTGGGCTGTTTGGTTTACTTTTGACAAAGTAGGAAGGTTTTATATGAAACACCTGTAGCACAACAGACTTGCCAGTGCACAGGTAGGTTTGGGAAAGGTTGAGGGAATTTGCATGGAAAAGAAAAGCAAACAAATAAACCCTTTTGCTACAGGAGGTTTATGTTTAAAAATTCATTCAGCAAAGGCAACAACTTAAAAAATAATTTTTTCATTTCCTAATTAACGCTTTTCCTTCACGTGTACTCTTGCACTATTTTTTTTCAGCAAAGAAACAGATGTGCATAGGTAGGAAATAGAAAGTGCACAGATTTTATTTACATACTTCAGCAAACTACTTTTTTCTCAGCTGCCATCCTATCTGTTTGGCCAGCATCCACTGTAATCTGTTCTCCTTCATTATGTTAATCTGTGGGCGGAAAGATTTCTGTCATCTTCAAATCGCTTGTACAGCAATGGTAAACACCTTGGCCTGCCTGTAATTGGACAGGTGTCTGCATTGGTGTCACTCGGCTTTTAATTCAATTAAAGAACTGGCTGCTCTGCTCTCATTACCCACTCATTTCCTCTGCACTTTCAGTCAGTCAGTGAAATTTACACTCAGCACCTGACTACGCTGAAATACAAAGTCAGCAGTCCCATAGCAAAGATCATCACTGATACACGTGAATTAATTTAAAGAATAGCAAAATAAATTTTGCAGTAAAAAGTAGCCTATGATCCAATGAAGTTGGCTGACAGCTTTAAAAAAACTTTCCCTAACTCCTCAATTATCACACTCCCAGACTGGCATCTCTTGTCTATACCCAATAATTGCTGATCTGATAAGAGTCCATCAGGCTTTCCAAGATGGAGTGCTAACAAAGCAAAATTTGGCCACACTTGCATGTATTCTATTAATGCTAACAGGAGACAGGTGGATAAATTGCCACTTTGATGAGGAGATAGGATTAGAGACATCATCAGTATTTAAGAAGAGGGTCAGCCTCACACATTTGGGATATGGGTCCCACGCATTCAGTCTGCCACTGCAGAGCAGCTGAATCCACCTAGACTCAAAATTTACTTCACAGACTACATTCGAAGCCTTAAAATCCACATGAGGAAGTGGAGACGCTAAATCATTTTAACACACCACTCCTATCTGCCCAAAGAACCTCTGGAAATAAATTAAAGTTCTAACACAGACATTTTGACACAGTGACCCCATGAAACTGAATAATGTCATTTGTTAAATATGAATGTAAAGTTAACAGTCTAAAAGAGTGATCTGGAATCACACCTAGAACATTAAGCCCACTTTATATGCAAAACTAGTATTTAATTCTCTATACTTTTATTTAAATGGTCTTTAATTATTTGCAATATTGAAAGTCAAGGTTTAGAGTTGTGCAAGAGAGAAAACGCCAGGTTCTTTCTAGCAGATAAGGGATAACAACATGGATATGGGCAATAGAAACGGGGTCAACAATGAATTTATGGTAAAATTGGCATGTGAACTAGTCAGAGTTAGTTGCATCTTTATGTCCATTCATTGTTCTAATGCATACAGTATACAGGAAGATTACATATCCAGCTTTTTCTCCCTTCACTTGTCCATAAAGCAGACATTTCTTTTGTTCAGTACCTCTCAAAGGGAGGTCTCATACATTTAGGCAACACAGCCATATTCCACAGCATTCTGGCAGATTTTGAGTGGAAAACTAGTACCTCTCATCAACAAAAAAAAACCCAACATTGGTTTACCACAATGGTATGAGGGCTAATATTCTGTTCACAAAAATTGAAAAATAGATTCAAAGGCAATTAGAGTATTACAGCAATTTTCTCATCCAGTTAAAAGATTTTTATGAAAGCAGCTGTTTCACTGTTGCAGTCTGTCATCCTACTGTTTCATAAAGTTGTTTCAAGACTCCACCAGGTTTTCAGACATGAGAAGACACACTTGCTCATAGCAACTTATGGATTGCTCATAGCAACTTTTACTCTGCAGAATGGATTGTTTATACAAATATAAATTGAGGTGAGGTTTTTAAAATATATTTACTGATGGAACCTTCCCATAAAAACAAAACCATTCACCTACATGCACAATTCACCCAAAAAAGCTATTTAATCTTACAGATGTAACACAAAAGTTCTTTTCCTCACATCCATAAAAACTGCACTCAGCTAAGATGGTGGAAGAGGACTATTTTGCAAAACTAGTCCAACCTTTTCTTTTTTCTTTAAAAAGTAAACTTAGCTAATTTTATTAGTAACCACTATTACTTTTCATATGCAGCCTGTAAACTCTGCTGCTGAATGCTAAGGTTCTGAACAGAGCTCACCCCACAAATTCCATTTGTTTCACAAGCTGAGTGTATTTTTTTGCCAAAGGGACATTTCTTTGCTGGATTTTTTCATTGTTTCCTCCTTAACATGCTATTTCATGAGGATCTAATTTGAAATATGCCTTTTGCAACTGAAACAACACTTGACCTATAGATTTACCTTAATTCTTGTCTAAGCTTTAAAAACAAAAATTACCAAATCTCTCCTCCCCAAACCCAGACTATTTAGCTAACTTGAATGCCCGAGGTCATACAGCATCTGTCCAACAAAGTCACTTGTGTGTCGAGATGCATCACTGCCACAGTACACTTAATCACAGTCCACTGATCAGAAAAGGAAGTCCTCAACTGACTTTGTTTTTTGACAGATTGTAGCAAAAACTGTTTAAGTACATGTGTCTTCCACATATGCATTTCTGAACCGAAAGCCTGTGCACATCAATCTGTCGCATACATCTGCATTTTTAAAGCATCTTCTAACTAAGTATAGTATGAGCCATAAAATGAAGAACTACTCAACATGAGGGCACCTATTCCAAGTCTTCGGCTTACAAGAACAAACGGAAGTTTTAATTTAGTTATTGCATTTAGGTGGCTTGAAAAACCCTTTTTTTCCCCCAGCAGAAATATTTCATAACAAACCACACACAGGCTCCACCAGCTTTGAAGACGCAATTCAGGTTGCAGCGGTTGAAGGAAACCTGTTACACTGCCCATAGGGAACTCTTTAGCTACTTCAGTTTGCAGAAAGCCTGAATCCAACAGTTCAATTTTACACCAAGACTAACTAACCACAGAGAGTATTGATTTTATCATATCTATCACTATGCTACCCTTGATCATTCCAAACAACTTCATCATTACTTATTTTCTGCAGTATGATTACCTTTAAAAGTTTGCAGAGAGACAAAGAAATACTGTTTACTTTTTTGCAGATTTTTAAAATATGTCTGTAAAAACATAATAATCCTTTCTAGCTGGAAAAAAATTAAGAAATTAACTTCTTTTTATTAATAAAAGTATTGGTATGTATCTAAGAGCTGATGTAATTTTGATAAAATGCTTAGGTTTATTTAATCACACAATTCACATTTTGTATGGATAAATTTATATAACAGCATTGGACTGTAAAGATTCATTTAGGTCTAAACTCAATCAACTTTGAATGAATCTTAATACTGTAGAATATTAATATAATTTACACTTTAAAATTCATATATTGAAAAATATGCCACTAGTCTGCTAAAGCCAGCTAAATGAAAGGAGAAGGGAACCTGCATTCTGCCACTCTGACTTAGAGTCATCAGGAGCTCAAGCACCTCACATAAACCTAACAGGCATAGACAGGTCTATCAGCTACCCCTTGTTGCAGTAGCTGCCCCAGCCAAACATTCCTATCTATATAAGAAATTTTAGAACTTTAGAAATTTGTCTCAGTTTGGAGCAGGGATTTGGGAGTTCTTCTACTACTCTGACCCTACATACATTTATGTTAGTTGATTTGCAATAATCCTTTTCTATACAGTTTAAAAAATCTCATTAACTGCAGTATAGGAATGTTTTAAGTGTAAAATATTTGTGCAAACCAAGAGCTTCCAAGTAACTTCAAGTGAACAAGAGTGTTGCCCAAGCGATTCACCAACAGCTTAACTCAGCAAACTGCCCACTGGTGCTAAATTGCTTATTTCATCCCACACAGATTAAATAAGCCTGAGACAAACAGCATTTTCTAATATCCACCTCAGAAAGTGACCCCTGAACCCTGTCAGAGGCAGCAGTCAGGGCACAGAGGCAGGTCCCAAAGCCACAGGCTGCTTAGGCAGGGGACTGGCAGAGCTCTCCCTGAGAGGGACAATCTCTCAGCTGACAGCATTTGCCAGAGCACGGGCATTTGCCAGGCTGGCAGCGAGCTTCCCCCAGCTCTACGGCCCCACTGTCCAGCCCTGGCTGATCTGTCACTGGCACGTGGCCCCGTCTCCTCTTCTGAGAGATTCTCCAGCTACAGAGCTTTCAAAACCACGGCACAGCTCAGACACTTTGATTAACCATATTAAATCATTAAATTAAGTTTTCCTGAGATATTCATCTGCCAAGCATAAAAGACTAAAAGGTGAAAAGTAATTACAATCACGTGTCATGGGAAGGAGGAAATGGTAGCTGTCGACCACAATTTTCTTGTTACCACGTGTGCAGCCACAACATCAGCCCTCAGTTATTGCAGCAATGGCAGAGGTGGGATGAACTGCAAAATCATACAAACTTGAAAGAGAAATCTGTAAGAGGAATAAATACAAATGGTGTGTGAATTCTTTTGCAGCACATTTTATTTCATTATTATTTGTAGGTATCGCTAGAGCCCATCAGAGGCTGGTCCATCTCCTGAATTCTACAGTTAGAGAAATCTGAATTATAAAACGGGGGTTTTGCATGTGCTTGACAAGAGAAACATCAGAGAATTGTGATCAGTGGCACAAAACAGAGGCAAGACAGCTGGGGTGTACCCCAGGGGGTTGATACCGTTCAACATCTTTATCAATGACGTTGATGATGGGGGAAGTGTGCACCCTCAGCAAGTCTGCGGATTATACAAAAGGGCCACTAAGATGGTAAAAGGAATGGAGCATGTCTCTTTTGAGAGAGGCTGAGAGAGCTGGGACTGATCATCTCAGGGAAGACAAGGCTCAGGGTGATCTCTCAAAATGTATAAATACCTGATGGGAGGGTACAAAGCAGCAGCCAGACTATTCTAAGTAGTGCCCAGTGACAAGACAAATAGACACAAATTGAAATACATGAATCACAGTGTCAGAGAATATCCAGAGTTGGAAGGGACCCACAAGAATCATGGTGATGATCTTAGAGGTCTTTTCCAACCTAAATGATTCTGTGATCATTGAGTCCAGTTCCTGCCTCTGCACAGGACAACCCCAAGAATAACACCATGAGTCTGAGAGCCCAAACGCTTCTTGAACTCTGGCAGGCTTGGTGTTGTGACCACTTCTCTGGGGAGAAAATTAAATTCCAACTGAACACAGGAAATCACTTTTTACTCTGAGGGTGGCCAAACCCAGAATAGGCTTCCCACAGAGAAGTATCTCCATACGTGGAGATATTTAAAACTCAACTGGACATGTTTCTGGGAAACCTGCCCCAGTCAACCTTGCTTGAGCTGGGGGAATGGACTAGGTAATCCTTCCAACCTGAATGATCCTGTGATGTTCTGGATTCCAAAGGCAAGTGGAAGCAAAAGCTGATCACAAGCCACAGTGAAACAGCGTGTTCTAAAGTGTCCTGGGTTACAGGTTATTCTATTCCATTTTTTTTTTTTTAAGTTGTTAAAACCAGCGGGGGCAGCACCCCCTCCCCCCCCCCTC
>VXBT01004539.1:813497-976018 GCA_013400235.1 Oriolus oriolus
TTTTGGGACAGCAAGTCACCTCTTCGGCTGGATTTCCCTGGGGAGCTGTTTCTTCCACTGAGGAGCAACTTCTTCCACTGAATTCCCAGAGGAAACCTACACCTTTTCTACAGGACCATTGCTTCGACAGAACTACATCTGCCACTCCAGGAGGACTGCAGCCACCACTTAACCGGACTACTACCAACACCCTGACCAGCAGGGAGTCAGGTTCTATTCTTCTGACTTTGGCAGTAGGCTTGGGGGGGGAAGGGGTTTAGTTTTCTTTATTGTACTATTGCATTTGTATTTTCTTTTTTTTTCTTTTCTAGTAAAGAACTGTTATTCCTATTCCCACATCTTTGCCTGAGAGCCCCCTTAATGTCAAACTTAGAAATAATTCGGAGGGAGGGGGTTTACATTTTTCCATTTCAAGGGAGGCTCCTGCTTTCCTTTGGTGGACACCTGTCTTTCAAACCAAGACATAAAGCTTCTTCCATTTGTTTAAATACTGACTCTGATTTATATTCCAAATTTTGACGTCAGCATGTGGAATGCACTGGAATGCAGCAGAAAGCAATCCAGCCTTGCCTTTAGCAAAAATATTCTTTCATGTGGTGACTCTACTTCCTTTATTACTCTGCAAGTGTGACCAGCTGCATCCAAAGTGTATCAGCGTTATAACATGCTTCTCAAAAGGCAAGATGGGCAAGCATGGTACTTTTTGAATCCCAAAAATTTACACTCTAACTTTATACTCTCATCCTAGAATACAGATACTGAACACTATGTTGAAATATATCACCTTATCCAATAAACTCCTGGTTCAGCAGTCAGAACCTCATTTTAAGGATTTAAATCTGATGAATATTCCTTTCTTGGATGAAAGTGAAAAAACAGTTTGACATTTCGGAAGATTATAAGGGTCAGATTTTGAAGGATTTTGGTTTCTGAGGAGTCAGAAATAGGCATTTGAGACTGTGGGATTACGGTCACTTAAAGACTTATTTTACTTTTAATATTTAGCTCAGCTTTTCTTCTTGACAAGGGTACAAGAGGTTCTTCTGAATTTGACACAGACAGTGCAGCTTTCTGAGAAACAGGTAATGCTCTTAACTTTTTGTTACTGTGCTCCAGTTATGACTCAGGACCCTACTGTAACTGTTCAAAAGAATTTACAGTATAAGTATAAACCAAAACACAACAGATGGGCCTAAAAAGCTGCAAGGAAAAAAATAAGACAGAGGGTTGACAGTTCCCTCAGATACATTTGCAAGCAGCAGATTAAGCAGTGCCTAGGCTTGATAGGGAATGAAAATTTGAAGGAGGGCGTGGAAAAAAACATAGTTTCTTCATCAGTGATCCCACAGAGATGTGGTGCCTTTCTGCTGTCACATTAGCAAGCCTGTCTGTTTGAGATACTGTAGCATTTTCTCATGGAATCAACAAAAGAATTTCTAAAGAAACGTCCCTGAAATTAGGGAGAAAACGAGCAAAACCTTTCGTTCTCAACAAACTTTAAAGAAAAGTAAGCAAAGACAGCATCTTCTGTGGGGTTCTGTGTTTATGTTAACTTTTGTTTAACCAGGAAAGATGATTCATCAGGGAAAGATACACCTTCTCCTGGGAGTCTCATATTTGTGGGCAACTAGTTCTCAATGTCCACTGACTTGCCCACCTGTGTAGGCTTCACTGACATCAATAGACTAAAGCAAAATGACTTTGGATTGGTGATTTAATTTACACTTGTCTTAGCTCTGACCTCACCATGAGGACATGAATTACATATTTCATACAATGCCAAAACAGGAAAATACATAACTAAACTATTGGGAAGGAATTGTAAATAACAAAAGGAAGCACTTCTTACACACACAAAACTGAACTGGAACAATTACTTCCACAGCAGTTACAGTAACAGAACGAATAAATGTATTAAAAAATAAAGACAATTCTACCATAGACCATTAAGCACAATGGTCCAGACGCAGCTTTCAGCTGAAGAATTCCACAACCAACCAGCTGAATGTGTACTAAAAGGAAGACTCATTTTATGCTTAGTCTATTTCTCACATTTTCTTCCTGAGCATCTAGAGAATCACGGAATATTCAGAGTTGGAAGGGACCCACAAAAATCATTAAGTCCCACTCTTAAGTGAATGGCTTGTACAGGGATCAATCCCACAACACTGGTATTATTAGCACCATGCTCCAACCTACTGAGCTCATCTCAGGTCATAATCTGACAGTCACATAGATCAATATTTGAATGCAGCCATTCTTAAGTTCTTTGGGTCATACGAGTGGACAGTGTGCTGCTGTGGCAAACAAAGCCAACAAGATGCTGGGTTGCATCAACAAGGACATCTCCAGCAGAAATAAAGAAGTCATCATTCCCCTCTACTCAGTTCTTGTCAGGCCACACCTGGAACACTGTGTTCAGTTTTGGTCCCTGGTGTGCAAAAAAGATGTGGACAGGCTGAAGAGAGCCTAGAAATGGCCACAAAGATGATCAAAGAGTCGGGGAGCCTGTCAAATAAGAAAAGACTGAGAGAACTGGGTTTGTTCAGCCTTGAGAAAAGAAGGATCAGGGGAGACCTTACCACCATGTTCCAGTATGTAAAGAGTGGCTCCAAGGAAGCTGGAGTCTCCCTTTTCACCAGGAGTCACATGGAAAAGACAAGGGGTAATGGGCACAAGTTACTCCTGGGGAGAATCCAACTGGACACAAGACAAAAAATTTCATAATGAGAACAATCAGCCACTGGAATAATGTTCTCAAGAAGTGGTGGATTCCACAGCTCTGGACACTTTAAGATTCAGCTGGAAAGGCTGCTGGACCATCTTGTTTAGACTGTGCTTTTGCCAAGAAAGATTGAATCAAATGATCCTTGAGCTCCCTTTCAACATGGTATTCTACGATTCCATGATTTTATTTTGCATTATTTGACAGCTCTCTACAACTCCCTGACAGGAGGTTGTAGTGAGGTGGGGGACTGTCTCTTCTTCTGTGCCTACAAGTGAGAGGATAAGAGGAAATGGCCTCAAACTGAGACAGGGGAGATTCAGATTAGATATTAGAAACAAGTATCACTGTTCGGGTGGTCAGGCATTAGAAAGGGCTACCCAGGGAGATGGTGGAATCACCATCCCTGGAGGTGTTCAAGACATGTCTGGATCTGGTGCTGGGTGATGTGGTTGAGGGGTTACAGTGGTGGTGTTGGGTTGATGGTGGGACTTGATAACATTAGAGGTCTCTTTCAACCTTGATGATTTTGATTCTATCTGCTGTAATAGGCTAAAGAACCAGGATCCATTTATTGTGTCCATTTAGTGTAAAAGTCTGTTGCTTCTTCTACCTCCTGTAAGCTGCAGGCAGATAACCTCTTACCTGTCCAGCCTGATGCAGACGTTTTCATAACCCTGACACGTAATCATGGCACAACACCGACCAAGTTAAACAACATTTTGGTTCTGACCATCAGCTATGAGTAAGCAACCTCATCCATATGTCTCTATTACAGTCTTTAATTTCTAGCAGTATAATCTGTATTGTCTTGTAGCGTAGATAAAGAACATTGAAATCAACAAGGTCATTAAAGAAATCACAGTAAGGATAGAAAGCCCACGCAGTCCTGGTAAATTCACTACTCACAAGTAGTCAAGATATTTCGAACCAGAGAAAATAAAATATGTGCAATTTTTCCCTTGAAAATGTACACATAGGTTATGGCAGAGAAACAACACAAACCATATATACTTATGTAAAAACTATTACCTGGGCTTCAGGAAATAACACACTGCCTGAGGGTTAACACACTTTCCAAGACTGTTGTACTGCCCAGACCTGAGCCAAACCAAAGCACCACCTTAGAGCATTGCATCATTACCACTTTTTGAATTGTTATGAATTACAGAATTTATGTTAGAGATCATAAAAATGAATCTATTGGTCTGCACTATTTTCCTCATTTAGCCATCATATAACGTAATCCAGATTCTTGGCTGTAATGTGCTTCCTTTCCAGGCAACTGTGTAGCAGCCAGAAAAGGCATAGGCTTGTCCATAGACAGCAGAAAGCCACATCCACACTATCCTGGCAGGAAGAAACGTCCCAAACTGTTCTCTATAACATTCTCACCTCGAAAACCCAAAGCCACAAATTTCTTCATTCCATAATAACTTACCTCCACATCCCAGTGGCATCAACCACAGCATCTGATTAACACAAATATATGCTAGTTCCCACTGAAATCAGTTAGGTTTATATGATCAAAATTAGGCAACTATATCAAGTGCTTTCATACATCAGGTCAAACATTATCATATGAGACCCACACTCAGAGTTAATTTAGGGACTGAATGGAACAATAGGGAAAGAGCTAAAAAAAAAGATCACATATAGTAAGCAGAAACAAGCAAACAAAAAAAGCATTTCTCCCCCAGATCATAAATAGTTTGGGAATTGCTTTTTAGTATTTGTGCTGTATCTTAATTTCTATTGTTCCTTGAAGTCAGTACATCACTACGAGGATGCTGACACAAATAATTACCCTTCCAAACGTTATCTATGCTGTGTATACACAAAAACAGACAAGTAGTATTTTACAGATCAACAAAAGGAGGGATAAGCATCCTGTGTTATTAGATATGCCTAAAAAATGGTACTTAACAACATTTACCTGTGAGCATACCAGCGTCAGCAAGCTCAGCACTGGTGATGGGTACAGTGGGACCATCCGCTTCATATGCTTTCAAAATGTACTTCTCAATTACACCTATGACCCCAGCTGGTTTGTCCCAGGTGACCTCAATGCTGTAACCATTTATACTGTGAACTCTTGAGGGAGTTGGCACATTTTGTGGAACTGTAGAAGGATAAAATAGAAAATAGAGAAAATGGCAGTTCTAAAGAGACTATTGCCCCTATTCTTCACTTTTAATGGCTGCAGTAAATCAGACTCAACCATTAGCATAAATACAATTTATTAGAGTTGTAACTTTTCAGCATTGATTTAATATGACTGCACATCTTGAGCTATTCAGTTTAAGCTATATTTCAAAACCATCAAAACTCCATCTACATAACATTCCTTCTTGTCTTGTTGCAATTTTCCAAAAACATTTCATGTATCAAACATATTTAAGCATCAGTCACAAAGAGGGGAAGTGGACTGTGTGTTGCTAACAAGCACAGGGATTGTAATAATACAACTGAATGAAGCAAGGCAGTACTGCAACAGAGAAGAGTTTGATATTTATCAGTTGGGTATCTAAACCACAGAATGCCACAACTATGAAACATTTCTAAAAATCTGCATTCTCTTTTACAGAAGTCCTTCAAAAATTTAAAGCTCTTCCATTTATTTTCCTATTTCCACAATGCTATGCACCTTTCTTGGGGCAAAGCAGAGATTTTTAAGGCCTTTTTGCAACATTCTTTGCTTCTGATCATTACAAAAAAAAAAAAAAAAAGGAAAAGAAAAAGGAAAATTTAAATGTTTTAAAGAACTGGAAAACCAAGATCATATATGCATAGAGCTGCTAATAAAAAGAAGCCATCCCATTTCCTATAACCTTTAACTATTTCTTGGATATTACTATGCCAGGTAAAGGTCTGGTCAGTAACAGCTTCATCACAGATGACTGCACAAGGGATGCAGAGGAAAGACCCAAGGAACGCTATGGCAGGATGATGGATGATGAGTTTGCCGTAGATGCATGTGGACTCCCTAGCCCTGCTGATGATCATTCGCTTTTCTCACCATCAAATAGCCTATTTTTTGGTAATTTTACTGTTTAGTTTCATTAAATATGAATGCAGCCTTGTTTTTTATAAGAAGGGTACCAGCATGGAAATTATAAAAATACCTGGAAGTTGTGATTCTTCTGTAAAGAATGCGATACTCTGAGAAAGCTTCCATTACTACAGCAATATATTGATTTCAATAGTTACGAAGTGTATCACAGGGCGAGGTAAGGTACTGTACAGCAGATGGTCTTCTCATAAGGGATATAACAAAACCAACTCAAAAATAATTAAACAGTGCAATTATTGTCCAACCCCAGGGAACACGGACTGCTCAGTGCTGTGGTCAGCTTGCAAACATAAATTTGTGGCAAACCTTACAGTTGTCAGACGGTTGACATGAAAATATGCATGTATTTTGTCCCTTCTGGGTGGCAAACAAAGAATAGGTTGTTTAAGAATGCATCTGCAAGTCCAATATTTATGCACGTATCACATAATTTTGTAAGATGATACACTGGACAATTCACATCAAAAGAATGCTCTGCACTGATGGAATGCAATTGGGCTTCAATTTCAAGCAGAGGGAAAGTTATTTAAATAAAATACACAGAAACTGTAAATCTTCAAAAACTTACTGGCTTGATAAAGTTTGTAAAAGCACTGACCAGAAGAGGAAAATTTTATCAAATTTTATTCATAAGACACATGAAAAATTTGATCTTTAATGTATTATGTTCCTACTCTGGAACCTTCTCCACGAGCCACCTGCTGCTGTTCTAGTAAATACTGCCACATTTTCACACACAAGCTGTGGACGACTTGTTAAAAGAATCATTCAGCAGCACTGGGCAGCACATCCATGCATGGGTCATTTAAAAAAACAACTTTCACAAGACCACCTTGTCCCTAGCAAATAAATGGCCTCTTATTTTCCACAGCTTGTGCCTGCTCTCCCAGTATCACCTTTCTCTACATCTGACTTTGCAGCACTAAGTTATATGTAGGAAAATATAGATTTACTTACTTCAGCCTAGTCATGTAACGTGAGGTTAGACATGCACATATGAACACAACTAGATGGCTGCTCTTACTCAGTTAATGCAGTTCAATCTTTTAACATCCTTAATTACATAATTAATACATATTTGGAAAACACCTTGAGTTATGAGAAGAAAACACTTGCCTGAACATTTTGCAGCTGATGACTAATTTTGTACCTGTTTGAAGCATTAAGCACTTTCACCCCCTCAGAAACACTATGCAAGGCTCACTAATCAAAACTGTTGTGGTTGGATTATCTCCACAGAATCACTGAATGGGTCAGGTACAAGAGACCAGACTGGGTCATCTGGTCCAACCTCCCTGCTCAAGCAGGGTCATCCTAGAGGACAGGGCACAGGATTGTGTCCAGACAGTTCTTGAACACCTTCAACCTGACATTAAATAGCTTATTGTCGCACGCGGACACAAAAGAACACACAGACACTCACTCTGAAAGAGAGAAAGCCCAAAGCCGGAAGCTCAAAAAGCCCCCTGGCCGAGAGAGCTCCTTTATTTTATACACTCTTAGAAAACCTCACTGATTGGAAAATGAAATTACCACCCTTCAAATACATAGGTCAAAGGAGAGATCCATCAAATGTCTCCGCCTTAGGAGAAGGAATGAAAACATCTTGGCAGTTAAGCATAACATGGCTTATGTTTACAGAACAAAGTGTGAGAATTTTTAACTACAGAATTAAAAACATTGAAGAACTGTGAACAGCAAGGCAACAGCTTATGAAAAAATAAGAACAAGTAAACTTTAAAATCATATTTACCTGATTCTCTTGTTCGAGCGTGGGTCCACACACTAGATACTGATCCTCCTTCATTTAAGGCAACCACCCTATAGAGGTATTCTTCAAAGGACATTGAGAAGGATAGAGGAGGTAAAGGATTAAAACAAAGTACTGAACACAGTAATACAATAATAAAGAATGAAATGAAAATGATGTATTTTATTTAAGGAACCAATGCACTACCTGTAAAGGGTTGTAGAGCACTCTCATAAACACTCTGCTCTTTTCCTCGGTACACAAGGATGGAGTCATTTCCCCTGCAGTTAACAGCACTGTCAGTTGATAGGCATCCGTCCAGATTGACTCTGACAGCACTGCTGGACACAGATGCCAAGTTAACGACAGCACCTCGTGTAAATTTAACATCCTTCATGCAACCACCGAAACCTAGCAAACAGTAAGGGATTAGTACAACATAAAGAGCTTCAGTCATTAAGAAACACTTCTATTCCTTTCAATTCTATGTTTTCACTATTAAAGACTGTAATGTGAATATGTTGATTTCCAACATGACATTTCATCTGCACTTTCAAGATACTAAGCTGGTAAATTCCTGCCTTACTGATCTACACTTTCACTGTTAGCAATTCCATCCCACAAGGAAATACCTTTCCGTTTTCTCTGTCGTCCCTTCTCACTTTGAAATTATCATCATCAAAGTGATTATCTGATTAAAATCAGCTTTCTGCTGCTTGCTACTATTTTCTTACTATACATACTTTCTCAAACTGAAAAGAATATCTAGATTAAAATTACAATTAACTTCAGCAGATCAGGTGGAGGTATAATCAGTTTTGTCTAATAAGGACATAACTCATGTGCTGTTTATAAACATACTCCAGAAACACAACCCCAAACTACTTGTTTATAATAAAAAAATTAAGATTCATTTTATGCTTATTTCTATATATCCATATATTTCTGTGTGTGTGTGACATTCCTATCGAAATTACAAATATGTTAAATCAGTCATTTAAATCAGTCATTGCATTTATAACACAACTACAAAACTCAGGATGCAGTTGTCAAAACTCTTATATTTACTAAAAATTGATAAATTGATATAAAATGGGTTTCAAATCTGAGTAGTGGTTGGTGCTTAACACAAAACCAAAGTAAACAGTAACCAAACTGAAAACTTCAATTCATCTAAGAATTAATTTTATGAAGTAAAAATCCACCTCTCACAGATCAGTGCTGCTCTTTAGCTTTGTGAAAGCTAAAGTATTTATATCTTATTTACATCTTACATACTTATATTGCCTTTATTACTGCAAGATGACAGATCAGAGTAGTATTTGCCCTTAGCCACACAAACTGAGAATCTAATGTCCATACACAGTTCATGCAAAAATGGGTACTGAAGGTGAACACCCATTTTGAATCATCCTCTAAAACACCTCCTCTCTCCACAACACAGGGAGTTTGGCCAAACTGCTCCTTAAAATGAATACATCCTAATTTAAGTTCAACTCACTACTCCACAGTGACCAGCTCAGTTTCTTAGTCTGTGGTAGAGGAAAGAATTAGTCCCAGTCTGCCCTGGCATCCTAATCATAAGATAAAATGAAGTTGTTTGATTTGCAGTGAGATGCATACTGTACAATCTATTTTAATACATTATTTTTAGTATCTTTTTAGCTAAATTTACCGCTATTTCAAGATTTCTCACTGACATCAGCCAAGCAACCCTGTCTGTTCTCAAGCAGCTGCAGAATAAGTAAAGATAGTACAAATTTTCACAAACATTCCTGCCAGGTAGCTTCCTTTTGAGCCTCTCAGGAGGGCATGGGATGGGTCATGCAAAGGCTCACAGACTCCAGCTGAAATTTCTTAAAATAAAGTTGTAACTCACATAGAGGTGAGGTAGGAGCAGAATAATATTTATCATTTATTTGCTGTGAGGCAAACAACATTCCCCTATCAAAAAATTAATTATCAAGCAGCCATAGATTGAGAAAACCTTTTTGAAATATTTATTAAATGGGAAGATCTCTATATTCTATTACTTTACCATTAAATCATTGTAGTCCTAAATATAAGTATGTTTTAAATTATAGTATCTAATCTTGCTCACCTGAACCTACATTTAGGAGCACATAAGATAATATTTATCTTCAGATACTCTAAATACAAATTCACAGCCACCATCTTATTTTGTGGCATGCTGAGGAAGTTTGGTGGGATAAAATGTTTATTGATGTGACTTGATATGCACTTCAGACATCCACTTTAGATGCTATTTTGCCCTAGATTCTTTGTTCACAGATCTCTTTGCTGCAGGAGTTGTGAATGCATCCACTCACGAGGCAACACCATCTGCTACAAGGCAACACTGACAGGGTATGACTGGCCAGCTCTTTTGGGCCACAAATATTATGCATGCAGAACCTGAAGGAAGATTATATTATATGTGATACCTAGAGCTGGAAGAATGCTTAAAACAGTATTCTTGAACTGCTCCATAGCTGCGAAATCACAAGGCTCCAATACAGCTCACCTGAATGTGCACATTGAGTTTGAGTTCATGCATTCAAAGCCACTTACTGGATTCCCCACTAATCACTTACTGACTGATACATATTTGTCCACAGTAGCTGAAAAATACCCCATGACTGATGAACAATTTCACAAGTAATGAAAAAACACGCCCGAACAGAGCCAGTTCAGCAGACACCTTTTGACTATGTTTCCTACAGTAGATCTTTTCTGGAGGCCATTAGTATCAGGATGCAATTCATGCTTCTCCCTTTTCCCCAGAACAGAAGGGGCACAGTGATGGCTAAATATATTATTATCTTCCTTCCTTCTGATAATGAGGAAAACATCATATTGTAGTCAAAATCCAAATTTGGGGATTTATACTGGCTTAGTTTTTTAGATCAGAATCAGTATTGCCTAAAAAGACTAATAAACTCTCAGCTGTTCTTCCATGTGGCAGCATCCAGATTCATTACAGTGATTTAAGCTGTTTTCTGTCTCCCACTGGTTTTGTATTCCAGATCTGCAAGTGACACAAGTTGATCAAGTAAAACAGGTTTCTGTGAGTTGGCATTCTCTGATGAAGATCTCAGATCATCTGGTAGGGCATCTCAATTTACCTACACTCCAGGTCCTCTCTTATCAGTCAGACTGCCTCAGGTATCACTGGAAGAACTTTTATAGCATTACAAAGGGATCAGGTCTAAGTAAAGCTAGATGGGTAGGGATAACTGGAAGTATCACAATGGGTAGGAGGAAAAATTCATGTTACCCATTCATGAATTTAGACTATCAGCAGCAGAATGTCCACCTGGTGCATGACACCAGGTTTTGAAAACGTACGTTCTTCTTGGTGTCATCTCACCTTGCTCTAACCCCAGTTCTCTATAGAAACTCTGAATCTCAGGCGGGATCCCTCCTACGTAGACAGGTGAGTTCACTTTCAGCTGCTGAGCACGGGGTTCGAGCGCCTGCTCTCTCAGTCCATTCATAGTTGCTGAAATCACAGAGCCCTCCTTGCTCACGGTGACTTCATTCCACTTTCCATCACAGTAAGACAGTCCCAACCAGAGGTCCACTTGGGTGAAGACAATGCCAGTTTTTAAAAATATGTTCAATATTCCACTTTTCAGCTCAATCTATACATTTTAAAACAGAAAAGAAATAATTTTGAGAGACATCAAATACACAGCAATGTTTAAAAAACATAGTCAAGGGAGTTACGAATGAGATCAATGAAAAAGGAATTTTTTATCTTCAGGCTAATACTGCTTACACAAAACATGCTAAATACAGTGTATCAGTTAATTCAGAATGTAGGAAAATATATTTTGATTTTTTTGACAACAGACTTCGGCACTAATGTATCTAAAAAGAAAAGACAATGAACACGACTGTTTTGCTTTTCTTGAGAATGAGAAAACAGTATTTTATCTATCGATTCATTTTTTAGAGGAATGTAACAAGATAATAAGGAAATGAAATGTCAGACCTGATTAAGGTCTTTTTAATTGGCTGGTGAACTCAATTTCAAATTTTTCCAGCATACATTGATTCTTACATTCATACGTTTCATCCTTATTCTTCTAAATCTTGTAAGAAAATAATTGGTTTTGTATGTGCTTTTTGAGATTAATGTGCCAATTCTCTAATAGAAATACATTTAACTTAAATTTTTCACTGCAGAAGTTTCCAAATGCTTCACTGCAAGACTCTTTATCCTAACTGACTCAAACACAAGTGGGCTGAGACTGTAAATTGGCACGTACAAAACACTAAACACTTAGGGGGTGAACTGGTGGTTGAAAAAAATGAACATATTCACAAAAAGACATTACTGCTTCTATGCCAAAACTTTATTAAGTGAGATAAAAACTGCAGATTTAATATAAACTCATATCACTATTATTGACAACCTGACATATTTAGTTTACTGGTAATATTTATATTACGGTGTTTGTAATTGGAGCATATTTCCTTAACAGGAAATACAGGAAACACCCCAGCTGATGAAAGAACTCTGTGCTTGAAGTGTCACAGACTATGCGGGTCCTATTACCCAGCCTACACTGACTCCTTGCTCATCAGAGGGATTTTCTTTATTTGTTTCTTTGGGGCCACAACTTTTCCTATTTCCATGAGTTCAGACCCATTTATAGCTAAGGACTCCACAACACAGGTGAAGGACTGATTATGGCATCAATGCTGATGAGAATAGCTTGAGAAAGCAGCCCACTGGACAAGTCACTGCTTTTCTTCACTGGTGAGAATTAATATGGAGCACACTGTGCTGGTGTGAAGAAAGCATTCCTGAGGCATTAGTACAGTAGCATGCCAGCAAACCTGCCAGACCTGGAAGCCAGAGAGAGGGCACGGTGTTTGACCCAGGGTCACTACTCAGCACAACCCTCCTCCAATTTACTCATCTTGGCATAGTTTTAAAGCAGGCAGTGAATGATGCTTGTGCTTTTTGTGTTGACCTGGACTGACATTCAGAATGCCTGAGTGCAGCTAAAGATAGGGGACCACTGCTCAGTTTCAACTGTTCTGCGTGGTGAAAAAAAAAAAAAAAAAGCTAAGTCTTGCATAGATCTGAGCATAGGTACTGAGCACAGGTTTAGGAAAACAGCAGATAAATTGTTTGCTTTACACAGAATTCTGGGACCAGTTTAAAAAAAAAATATTTTTAATCACTATGATTTTTATCTGTCTTTGGAAAATATATTATTACTCGAAACCAAAATGCATGAAGATCATATTATTCTGCCAGATATCTCAGTTGCCACCTCTCAACAGAACCAGATCTTTATTTTACAGCTCTCAACCTAAGCAGGTTTCAGTTTATTACTTAAAAGCATGCTTGCTTTTCAGAATTTGGGTTACAACATTTCATTAATGCTTTTCTCTATGCACACATTTCTCATTTTGATACACCTGAGCATGTAAGGTTGCAATTAGGAAAGCCAAAGCTTAGCCTGAATCTGGAAGACGAGAGCAGCAAGAAAGATCACTCCACAGTCCCACTAGCAAGTTGTGGAACCTCTCTGAGACTGATACAGGGACCAACTCTGATTAAAGGTGTTATTAATGACCTGGGCAATAGGATGGGGCATACTCCCAGCAAGTCTGTAGTTGATAGCAAAAGGGGCTGCCACTGGTATCCTAGACTTATAAACCAGCTTTGGAGAACAGTAGTGAGTCGAGATAGTTTACAAACTAAACACTGGCCACCAATGCACCCTCGAAATGATGAGGATGAACTAGCATCGGGCTAGGTTAGAAAAAAGGTGGGCAAGGGTTCCCAGGAGATACTTCTTCCCCTCTAGTCATCATGTGTAAGATCACATCTGGACTACTATATCCAGTTGTGGACACTAGTAAATGAAAGACATTGTGGCACACCAGAGTGAATCCAGTGGACAGGGACCGAGCTGGTCAGTAGTTGGAGTACCTTGCATATGAGTTGAAGGTGAAAGAACAGTGTTTGTCCAGTCTTAAGGGTAAGCAGGAAGAGAACTTAAGTGTTCCACTGCCTTATGCGAGGATACAGAGAAGACAGGCCCAGACTTTCTCAGAGGCTCATTGTGAAAGGATGAGAGGCAAAAGACAAGTTGTAACAAGAAACAGTAAGAGATCAGGGCTGTTTCTTTGGGGTTTTTTACTATTTTTCCTATAATGAAGATGGTCAAAGATTGGAACAGGCTGTAAAATTTGGAAAGCTGTGGACTGTCCATCTGCAGAGAGATGCAAAATACTCAAACAGAAAATGCCTGGAGCAACCTTATCAAACATAAGTTGGTCCTGCTTTTAGCAGAGATTTGAAATAAATTACTCCAAAAGGTCCCTTCAACTTAAATGATTTTGTGATTCTGTATTGCACTTCTCTGCAGGAGCCAGTCCCTGCCTCACACAATCCACTTATAAACATATGATTTTGAAGATGAAAGGAATATCCAGACATAGCTCTGAGAAACAAAACAGGACAGGGGCTGCATTAGAGGCTGAATGACACTTTGCTAAACCTGCCATACAAAACAGTCTCAACCAATGTAGAAGTAGAAGAGTGATTATGGCTTTAGCTCCTTTGAATTGCAAAGTCTTCCTGAGATTCAGAAATATCAGTAGAGACAAGCAATGGACTTCAAAAAACTTGTCAAGGACAGGCAGTCTTTGAGCCCTTCGAAAGAAAAAGTACATGGTACTTCTGTTGATGTGCAGCCAGTCATTCTAGTTCAAAATCTAGCCCAGTTCAGACCTGCCAGCCAGAGAGCAGAGGCCCAAACACAGACCCTCAATAGTCTCCTCAGAGTTAGTCACTCTAACAGAAAGGAAATGAGAATCTTTCTGACACATAACAGAGAGAAATCACTGGTAACCAACAGGAATATCACCCTCACAAATCTTACGTGAGTACAAGTCACTTCTTTGCTAGATTTTCCAATTTGAGTTCTCAAAATGCTAATTTTACATCCCTCCTTAACTCCATCACAGATAACACTTTTGCACACTTGTTATTTTACTTCATGCAGCTATTGAAAAGTACAACTCTTTGGAAAAAGTTCTTGCAGGACTTTTTTCTTAATTGCAGGTTTGCAGAACCAAATCATCAGCTACAATGTCTCAGGAGCCAGTTACCAGTATCGCCCAGAAGTCGGACAGTGCTTAGGCTTTTTCTGCTGTTGAAGTGGTCAGCATCAAAATCAGTAATGCAAACTTTATCAGCAGTCACAAAATCTTCTCATCACATAAACTCATCAGGAAACATGTGCCAGAGTGAGAGCTAGAGATTCATACTAGTATAGCTGGTCACAGTTTGCTTGTAATTATTATGCCTGGATCCAAAGATAATCAGATTGACCTCGCTGGCTTGAGTTAATTCTCAGGGCATGGAAGTCATGGAAGAAGTGACCTTTATGCACAGCACCTTTCTAGGACACCATTTTGCTCTTGTGCAGAAGATGAGAAAGAGTCTTTGGCTGTTTGGTAGCAGCCCCGCTGTATGTGTAGCTATAGTCATTCCCAAACTATAAAGCTAATAAGAGAGCTGTGACCTATGCAAAGGGAAGGGTCAGGGAATACCTGGTGCTCAGGATAAGTGGCATAGCTCATAATCTGTTTTGCTGTGCAAGTGTCTCCTGACCAAAGCTCCTAACAAAGACATCGTAGCTCATGCGCAACAAGCTACACCCCTCATTTTCACTTTCTATTAACCTCTTCTCGTGAGCTCAAGTGCAGAGAAAAGCCTTCTGTCATCATTATGTATGGGCAAAACACAAAGCTGCGAGGCTTGGAAAAGTGTGCACGTACTTATCCTCTCTAAAATTCCTCGTCTTAAGGCTATGGAGATGTTGAGGTCCCGATTAAAGCGAGATAAAAGAAATTTACCTGACTTAGGACAAATGGAAAGAAAATTATCCAATTTTCAGAGCTAAAAATACTATAAATATAAAACTGTCAAAAATCTGGAAGTTTGAGAAGAAAAGGAAATTATTTTGTCTAACTACTTTGTGCTTTTGACTCAAATTCTAATTTACTAAGTTCACTTTCTTCCTTTATAGTTAGAATCTATTTTCTTGTGTTTCTGGTAGTCTTACACAGAGCAAGAGAGAGGGAACGAGGCTCACCTACTAGAAGAGCCTCCAGAAGAACCCTGTGAATACTCTTTACATAAATAGTGCCCCTGTGCTGTGAGTTACACACATACAACTCTTTTTTAGAGTGGGACAGCAGCATACATATAACATCTTACACTATTAGCTCATGATCTTGGTTATAACTTGAGGGCAAAATTAAAGCAATAATTGTAATTAGCAAGACTTACTATTGGATGTCATGATAATTTTTTAACTAAGGCTGCTTTAAAAAGAAGCAGCAATCAGGTCTAGCAGAATTCAAAACTCAGGAAAAAATTATCTGCTGGAAAGACTAGGAGTATAAAAAGTAAATATGGAGTAAGTTATAATTGACCTGAAAAGAAGAAAAATATATTTATATGGTTTAGGTCAGAAGTTTAAAAGAGAATGCCCATTAGCCATAATGCCACACAATAAAACAGGTTGTGACATGACAGCCATTAGCAAAACAGATGCATAATAATAAATAAATAAATAAAATTAAATAAAAGTGCAGAAAGAGCAGATTGGGTCATAAAGAATAACAACGCTCTCAGAAATCTCTAAAAATAAATTATTGCTTCCTGGACCAATCAAAAAAAAAAAGTATTTTTTTTCCATGTAATCCTCTGTAATACCTACTAGCTGGTGCAAATACTAACTATATTTGACCCACTAAGCAGTGGTGACCACAATCTAATTACACCCAAAATCCTTGGGAAAGAAAAGTATGAAAATCCAGAGTCATGTAGCTAATAAAAGAATTTGAAAAACTAAACCAAACACATTAAAACTTAAACAAAACACTGGAAACAATAGAAGCACAAATAATTCTGAGCAAAAATAGTCTTATTTAACAGACACCAGTAAGAAAATTCATAGGCACTACCTCACAAATTTGCCTAATACAGGATTTGTGAAACTTCCTTTACAGTGTTGGGAAAATGGTGACAGAGATGAGATGGAACTAAGCTGGAACTAACTAATTTCTGTCTGTCTCAAATCAAAAGGAAAAAAAAATTTGGATTATAAAAATATACATATACCTTAAAGAGAAAGCTTTATTTGGACACAAGACAATTTCCATCACGACCTTTTTGAATTACAATTTAATGGATTTTGTTCTAGTATGAGAAGTGGGAAAACGGGTAAACTCTATGTTTTCCTAGAAATGAAGTGAAAGCTTTTAATACATGTCTTTTATTCTCTTTTCTGATTACTTCTAATCCAGTTAAGACAATAATTCTCCTTTTCATATATTCATATCTTTCTTATTTATGACATAAATAACACTCGTAACTTAACACTTAGCATCTGCTCAAGTATTTTTGCTCCATGTGCTGTGCAAAGCACTTCAAAACTAGTAAAACATGAAAATAACTTATGGTTTGAAATTTCTTTCAGTGCTAGTTTGGCTTTTGCGGAAAAATCTTACAGCTCATGTCTGAATAGAGTTAATCGTATTTTTGAACTTACCACAAGATAATCTGGGCCATCTTTATTGTAAACAAACAAAAGCAATCCATTCAGTTGATCTGTTCTGAATTTGAATGAGATCTCAAATTCCAGTCCACCATTGAAAACACCTGAGTGCAACTCCAAGAACCCTTGAAAGAAGGTGAATGCATACATAAGTTAATCAAATAAATAAATAGGTTCAAGAAGTCAAAAGTAAAAATTTAGGTGCCACTTTCTACGCTGACATGAAGAACTCCATCTTCAAGATTATAGTTTACAGCTTTATCACTCAGTTTTGAGGACAGTTATCAATAATGAACTGCAAAAAAACAAGCCAGTACAATATCCTAATTTTATTACCTGGCTTTTTTGTTGTTGTTGTTACCTTATAGGCATCTTTTATGTCCCTACAAAAGTGAAAATTCACCTTTCACACACACATCAAATCTGCATATAGTTAAACCAGTACTACCTGCAATTCCTCTTCCATGAAGCAACCTTCTGTCAGCCATGAGACCCAACTTTAATCCATCAAAAATAACCCCATACAGCTAAAGCTGCCTTGAAAAGCAGATCGCTGTAACACTTTTGATACAATCACCTTCTCTATCTCAAGAACATATTTGGATAGAGCAGTAGTACAGCAAGCTACCTCTGCCAAGAAAATGTGCTCCTTTTGAGAGTCCAATGGGGCATCCTTCCCAAACATGATACACATTGTTTTGTTCTTCAGCGTTCTGCCAGTTCAAAGATTCCCAGTTTTCATAGGGAGTATGCACCTTTTTCAAAAATATGTCACTGAGACACCCCACAAATCCCTTCTGGACTATCCTCTGCATCCCTGCAAAAAAAGGAATATATTTTTCTTAAAGACAATTATCTGCAACTTAACGTAGGAATTAATTTATTTCTTTTACACATGCTGTCCCTATCATATATATCCACGTGTGCATAGAAAACCAGCCACCAATCACTTCATAAAGCTGGCTTCCAAGCTAAATCCAGATTTCTGAATGAGTCCAATCACTGAAGAAAGCATCTACTGATGTGTAGCTGGAAAACATCAAAATTTTTGATATTTTGCATACAGGTACTTTTAAATCAACACCATAAATCTACTCTATGAATATCCAAGACATGTTTTCTTCAAACAAAACATTAATTCTGAAGAAAACCATGCATGTTCTGAGTAGGAAGAAATAGCGTTGCAAAAGCTGACGCAGAGAAATACATGTTTAGAATCTTCATCAGGAAGTTTTTCTTTCCTTGTTTGTATAAAACAAAAAACCAAAGCTAATGATATGGCTGCTCTCCCCTTTTTCTTTTTTACTGAGGGCAAAAAAATTTAGAGCAGTTTTTATAGGTGCCCTTCTCTTAAATGGTATTTATAGTCAGTCTTATTTTGAATATATAGCTGGGGTTTTTGAGAGAGGCATCCTGGATTACTTTGCAAACCAAAGTGTTAGAAGAACACATGCATGTATCTCTGGTTTTAGTGCAGTGAAATAAAGAAGAAAAGAGGGAGTTGAACCCTAGTGTACTCCGCATCAAGTCATCAACTAGATTTCATGTCAGAGGCGGAAACACAAACTCAATGTACAATCTGGCTTTCAGCTTAATATGAAAAAGCCAAAATTCTGGATATGAATTCACTGAGAACAGCTGATTGTATACTGTTTGTGTAGAGAATCACCTCTATCATCTGATGGCAGTTTACACACTTAGCATATATCCAAAGTTTATATATGAAAACTTATATTTGTTGATTCTTTGAGAAGCCAGATATGATCCAGCTCCACATAAATTCTACATCTGTAAAATATAGGTATAATCATATATCTCTGAGCTCAATGCAACAACCTCTGAAGGATACAAACTCACACCAAAACAGGCCAGCATGTTGTATCCCTGCATCAAACTGGGGTGCATAATCCTGTCCTTAAGCTAATAAAAACAATTTACATGGGTATTTTGGAATGAATTTGGGAACCTGTATGTAAAACATGCCCATAAGTTTCACACTCGTAGTAGTTCTGTGTATAAAGTTAATTAAAATGTACACAGACCCCTTAAGCTGCTTTAATGCTGATGAAATCAGCTATACATGCATTTCAGTCTATCCCAAAAGATAAAATTTGAGAAACTGTACAGACTTATTTATCACACTTACCTTCATCCTTTCTTACAATATTATAACCCTGCGGAAGTCCTCCAATAAAAACTCCCATGTTCTCTCCAATAATGGTACTGCCACTAGTTGCTAAGGAAGAACCTGAACAAAATAGGTCATTATTCACACATTCAATGCTTTGAACAGATTTTGAACTCACTAACAAAACATTGATATTTTATAAAAGAGGCTCATGCGACACAACATCCTAAGACTTTCCTAATACATATCCAGAAAATATTTACAGCTCTATTTTACAACAGGAGATTAACACAATTATAGATTCACAAGCACAAAAAGACACTTAGAATTAAATTGTCAAAGATTTACAGTGGACAGATCCCTCAGATGAACAGACAAAACAGTTTGAAAATTGAGTGAATTTTTTTCTGTATGGGTGAACACAGGTAGTGAAAAAGCAAGTGAGCAACACCCTTAGTAATACCAAAGTTATTTAAATGAATTGATTACCTGTGTACTGTCCATCCACTGTGATGTTTCCCAGTGCTTGAATTCTTGTAGCAATTATTTGGTGCCAACTGTTATCATTATATACTTTTCCACCATCATTAGTTGGAGTGACTGCTACTGCAGATCCCTTTTTATTAACAGAAGAATCTGATTTAGAATATTTTGAAGGTAACATTTAGAGTTATACCTTACTCTTTTATGACAATTTATAGCATATAACATCTAAAAATAAAGACAGAACTCCTGTGTTTAACTTCTTTTGGACTGCTGAATGATGTTTAGGACTTATTTAACCTTCTAAATTTAACCACTAAATTTAACCTTCTCAAATAATAAATGAAGGATCAAGGATCCAGTTCAGTGTCTATTAAAAATAGAAAACCCTGTGTAGTTCCCCTGATAAAGACGAGGATGAGGCACAAATTATTGAGGGTCATGCACTCAGATTTTTTATTTTTTATTCTTTTTATTATTATTATTATTATGTCTGTATTCAACTACTTCAGGGATTGCTGTGGCTGTGAAGTTTGATGGCCATGGTTCAATGTGCCATCCATGGAGAGCAGCTGCATATCCGGATTGTTAATTGCAGCACCTGTCCACATGAAAGGGACCCAAAAAAGGGGTGCATTTAAAGCACAGTAGATGCATGCTCTGTCTATGTTAACCTGGCAACAAAAGAACATAAATTTCTAGATGAGAGAGCACCATACATTTACAGGGAGGAAAATGGCCATACCAAGAGATTCAGGAAAACATAACAAAGCAAAAAAAAACCCCAAAACAAAACAAAACCCCAAACAAAAACCCCCAACCATCGAAATAAACAAACCAAACCAAACAAGAAAGACCCCAAAAGGTAGTTATTGAGGCTGCTTTCATGGTACAAGGGATGCTTGTAAAAATGTATTTAAATGTAACTAGAATTTTTAACTGGTTTCACTAAAACAAAAGAAATACAGCACAAGGGGGTGAATCTAAGGACATCTATTACAAATACAGAGAAATCTTTTCTGAATTGCTGAGTAAGAGTGTAATAGATGCAGTTGCCAAACTAAATCTCAAGACTGTAAAGAACCAAACAAAATATCACATAAATTAATATAATGATGTAATAAAGATAAAATCAATATAATTCAAGAATTTTCTTGAGATTTATATCCAAATAATCATCTAACTTCCTGAAAATTCCCATAATATTGCCTCAGGACTTTATATCATTCTTGAACTATCTGGGAACTCAAACTTATTCTGCTGAATTCACAAAACAGAACTGTCCTGTACAGCAGGCAACTACTAACAGAAAAACATTTCTTTGTACAGGCACTGTGCTATATTGAAGAATCTCAACCACTGGAGCTGGGCCACAAAAACCTATTGCTTCAAAAACCTATTTCCAAAAAGTAAACAAAAAATTTGGTTCCTTTTAATTTGGGGCCTAGCTTGTAACTTAGCAGTAGCAAGCCAGACAGTTCAGCAATTTTTCTTTTCCAGATTGTCTAGTATTCTTTCTGGCCCAAGGATGTTAGAATTATGCACATGGAGAAAACCTGTTGATAGAAACAACCGCCTATTTGGATTAATACTAAAACTCCCTTATTAAAATTTAGTATTATGCCTTCAGTGATGTTCATCCATTAGAAACTGCATTTTGGCACACAGACTTATGAACCCTGATTACATTTTACAGTTTCAGTTGCAATTGGGGACTGTGACTGTGTATCCTATGTATCAAAATATACATGTGATGTGTACATATGTACACAATTAAAGATAAAATGATTTCCTGTGAAAATTTACATCATGTTTCCTACTCCATTCAGCCAGCGTCCTGGTACTGAGGAGGCTTGGAGAGCAGTCCTCTGCCCCATAATGAGAATACAAAGCTACATATCCTTACATACTAATGCCACTTTTTCATATACTATTTTTTATTGTCTTCTCTCCTATTTCAACATTTTAATATTTTACAAACACACACATTTCATTATCGTAGTTTAATAATTAAAACCAGAACTGGTGTCATGCCCAATTAATGTGCCCTGGTAGCATGCCCATTAGTTTTTCCATTAGTGAATTCAACAATACTAATGGGATTACTAGCATGGGATGCTAATTGGGCGTGACATAAGAAACTGGCTTACTTCTTAGCATACCCTTGCTAATGATGAAATTAATGAGCATTTTATTAAATGCTGTCTCATCAAAGTGTACTTAGTTAGCGTTAAAATTGTTACAAACGATGCTGCATTCTAAAGATCAGGTGCCTGAATAAGTGGTTCTTCATATTATGTTTGGCAACAGCCAGGAGCATTAACAGTTTTATACACCAGAAACCACATTTATTTGTAACCAGTTCAGTCTGGGACCACACAAGCATATGTGCTAACCTGTGCTTCATTTTGAGGGAGAGGGAAGGGAGAAGACAAAAAAGATACTGTTCAAGGTTCAGCATGTGCTGCACTGGAGAGGCCTCTTCGCACTTTTTCCAGAACTGCCAGAGTCCCTCTGGGATCACATTCAAACAGCCAGCTGTGAGATGGCTTGTCATGCATTTTGAAAATCACATCTTTTGAAACCTGGATTATTTTGCTATTCAGTGTAATAAGTCTTAATATTTAGTTGCTTTCAGTAATAATTAAGTAAATATAAATGGCTCTGTCATACTGGTGTTTACATTGAAAATACAGAGAAACATCATAAACATGAATCTTCAAAGATACTGTCTCAGGTGTCAAAGTTTGAATGCAACAACACTTTTCCCAATCAAGCTCTTTCAGTGCCCAAACTCCTACCACTAAGAAGGTGAACAAGTACTGAAGCTTTGCCAGTGCCAAGGAGGAAGGTCTAATTGGGACTCATAGCCAGGTATTCTCCATCTTCCTTTTTTTGTGGAATAACACCCCACCCTCAGACTGTGCCTAATACTTTGACCTCTCCATGACAAGAACAACCAACAAGGCAACACACACAACAAGGAAAGTATCTGGTGCTCCTCCTTTTTGCTGTAAAATTTAGTAAAAGGATCATCTTCTAAAATGGAAGAGCTGGATACAATTCCCTCCATTCTGTGAGAAGAATCTCAATACTCTCTCCTCAGACTGTCCTAATCACTTAGGAAAAAGCTACATGTTGGGACTTATATTTCCACCGTAACTGATTTCACTTGGTATAAAATATTCAGTGCTTCCCTGGGAAATAAAGAAATGACCTGTAGCCACTGAAAGATAACCATAAATTTAGCTGGCGTTGATTGTGTAATTTAGGTGTAGATTTAAAGACCTTATGATAAGGAAAAAAATCCACAGACAGCTGAAGGTTTACAGATACTCTGAGTCTGGAGGAAGATCTTTGGAAAAATTTTATTGTTCCAAAAAGACTAAGGAAGACATCTGTTTAGCAAAAACCCTCATGCTTCCTGGGCCATGAGTAGAAACCTGCAAAGAATGGCAGTAAAACAATTAGGAAGGAAAAAAGAGCAGTTACACAGCACAAAAGGGAGACAAAAGGGCTGGTCAGACAACAGCCAGATGAATGGTGGTGTACGTGGAGCTCAGAGAAGTATGAATGGACACAAAGAAAAGGATTTGAAATTAACACTTAGCGAAGGAAGAAGCGAGGCTGCTGAAGGCTCCCCACTAGGAAGACCTGGCAGGGCTATCCCCAGAGCAGACACAACAAAGAGAAAACGCGCTGCTGATCATGAGCAAAGATACAGACCAGCATCCTGAAAGGGACTAAGGGTACAAATAATTAACCTGCGACAGGACACAGCTGGAAGGGAGCACAGAATATTACACCACACTGCTACAGATAAAAAGCAGCAGAGACACAATTGTCATCAAAAAGAATGTTTGCAATTTCTCAGAGAAGAGCACAAAGGAAGGGCCATAAATGTTTACTGTATATGCCATGACTATAATTAGAGACAACAATGCCTAGAACCTGGCTGACACACCACATGATGTCAATAAGAAGTAATTAAAGCATTTGCACACTAATGTAGACCGTGATGCACAAATGAAAGATTAAGAAATGCTGCTACAGTACATGATACCTGACATTGTAAGATAGGAATAGCAAATCATGGCAAAAGGAAAAAAGAAACAAACTATGACAAAAACATAGAAACAAAGGTAACGACAGTAAGGTAGCACAGCATATTAGGGATACAGAAGACTGAAAATTTTTGGTAACTGAATTTTCATAGGTAAAAGATTTTGAAAAGGTTACTATACAAAACACATTGATGTAGGCCACTGTACACTATTTCTGAATCAGAATGTACAGGAATCTCTTCCACATTATTAATGAGAAATTAGAAAGCATTAGCTTTCAAGATAGTAAATCAGCTGTTAAGACCTACACTGTTCCTGGATGCCTTGAATGACAGCTTTTTTTTTTCTGAACAGCCACTGAAGCAGCACCATAGGCTATTTTACAAGAGGAAACAATATTGAAGGGATGATCCTAAAAATCAGCATGAGACAGAGTTGCCTGATAAAAATGAAACTAAAAGATAAACAAAGATATATTCATAAATAAGTAATCTGTTAAAATTCAAGATAGTAACTGTTGAAAATATTACGTGAACTGAGAAGCTCTGAGAACTGAATATAAGACCCGATGGGTTTTTTTACAGTTAAAAGACAGATAAAGGGGGGAAAAAAATTAAAGCCCTAAAGCAGCCACTCTTCCATCTCTTCCCTTCCCGTTCCCCAGATATTGTGGATCCAAACAAATAAAATATCTTCTAGGGAATGAGTCCAACCAAGCTGACATGAAGCTACTTTAGAAGAAGCAAATCTGCAAGAAGGCCTAGGAATACTATTTGAAGCATTAAAATGCTAGTTGAAAGACATCCACTCCCATTAACCATCAAACAACAACAAAAAGATCTAAACAGACCTCAGAAGATCTGCGAAGGAAATAAAACTTTCTTTTCAGTTAAATGAAAGTAAAGGTGTAAGAGAGATACAACAGGATTAGCCCCCATTAAAATGTGAATGAAGACAACATTAACGATGTTAAGCATGGTCCCAAAAACCGAAGTACACAATAAGATAAGGCCTGTATGTAAATGCAGTAGAATTAATAGAAATTTATATCTTGAGGTCAGAAACAGATTTAATACTTTCTAGTGTGGGGATCACATGCAAGCCAGCCTCTGTGCAGCACCTTGCTTCTTCTACAGGTGCTCCAAAGCTTAAGGGGACTTTCACTACTGCACAGCACCTTCACATGGTCATGGAGTGCCTATGGCAGAGCTCAGGAGGCAAAGGCTAACACTGGATTAGGCAATCTGATAATTATTTACAGTTTTTTGCATATTTATGAAATATAAGTGAGGCCATGTTTGTTAATTCCACAAGGAGATCCAGTTTTGGGGTGCACGAAATACAAAATACACAAAGAGAAATGAAAGGAATGTGGCCTTATTTTTATTTTGTTGATACTTCCTTCATTATTTATGTTTTTGCATAATGGTGACATGCTGATCTCTATAAGAAAACAGTCTCAAGATGAAAGGCTTAAAAATAATTGACTAACATTATATAACCTTACTAACTAATTCAAAACTCAGCTCTGCACAGCTTTGAAATCTCGGTAGTTTAAGCTGTAGTAGTATTCAATGGCACTGACAAAAAACCCAACCCATAAAAACGCAAAAAATAAAATCTTATATTGCGGCATACGTAACAATAGAAACAGCAAAGATTTAGTATTTCAGTTTTTCTCTCCTAAAGATCTCTAGCTACCCAAGGATTCTGAGAGGCAAGTTAGCTTGTATCAATTAAATTTAAAGAAAAAAACACACAAAAAACCAAATAAAACAAAATAAAAAACCACAACAAAGAAAACAAAAAAAACCAAACAAACAAACACCACCAAAAAAACCCCAAACAAAAAACCAACCAACCAATAAAAAACCCACAACCAAAAAAAAACCCCAAAAAACACCAAGGATAACAATGCAAAAAGTACTGAAGGAAATGATATAAGCTATTTTCATAGGATCCTGTGTTTTGTTGTACCTGTGGATCAAAAAGAAAGTAAGGACGCCCACTCCTCAGCTGAAGTGCAATGTACTCCTCCTGATTGCCAGGTGATGCAGAGAAAAAAATCAAACCATCAGGCTCCTGGGTTCTAAATTTCACTTTAATACCTGGTTAGAGAGAAGCAATTAGATGGTTAATGTCAAAAGTGGTTCTTCTAGGTTATAACAAAATTTACAAATAAAATATCAATTTATTAACAGCAGCAACATTGCAAAGCAAAATCATGGAAGTTCTGTTCATCTAAAACCCTTGCTAAACATTGCAGGAGAAATTTTACTGATTCAGGCTGAGGCAGCCCTTAAGAGAAATTTCCATGAGCCCTTATTCATCTGTAAAAAAGACATGCAATTGTGACTTATATTGTTTAGCAACTTCTTTCTTAAGAAAATATAATCCAGATATAAGCATACTATCCCAATAGTTGATGTTTTACATGTGAATTTTCACTTGTCACTTAACATTTCTATGGGTAAAGTAGAAATGAGGTTTCTGCACACAAGGATTTCTAGGAAGAACAGTACGGTTTTGGTTCCAAAAGATACATATATATATCTTTTTTGCATATATGTATGTATGTTCATATTCTTTTATAAACATCATATCTAAGTGCACAAAGAAGACCGGGAAAATAAGCAGTTTTCCAACAAAAATTGGAACTATCCCAAGGAGTAATGAATGAACCAAGCTTAACTAAGAACTTTCCAGATCATTATCAATAGTCCTCCATTTGGTTTCTGATAAAATCCTTGAGCGTATGGTAGAGCCATGCCTTTCCTGCATCAACTTTTTTGCAAAGGGAAATGAAAAGGCAGTAATAGCAACATCCACCTATTCTATGACATTTCTGTATAAGGTGCTTTTACAGAACATGGTAAGTTATTGGGTTTTACCCAACTCTGTCAAACTATCCAGTATTTTCACTACTTTATGTCAGGCAGAAAACAATAAATGACTAAAGTTTTTACTGTAAACATCACCTACATTTAAAAAAAAAAAAATCATGACACACATTTATATTAGATTGTGCTTGTTAATTACCTCTACCTGAAAGAATTATCCTTTGGCCTCTCTACCTAATCACACACATGGTTTCATGTAAATCACATGACGCAGTCACAGATACAAAACATTCTCGAGGCAATGAAAATCAGTCCTGCTATTACAACACCTGCAAAAAGCAGTTGCACACAAGTAACCCCCTGCACGTAAAAAAACTCAACCAACAGTGTCCATATTTAAGGAAAAGCATAGCTTTGCCTGGCCCAGAAATAAACACTTGCAATACTGTGAGGTTCCAGGTACTTCCAGCTGCAGTATCTGCTGGAGAGGCTTGGATTGATGGCCTCTAATCCCAGCAGTGGGGAGCATAGTTAATTTAACAAGCTGTCAAAAGACATTTCTGAAGACCAGAGGATCCCTCCTCACACCTAATTCAGAAGGACAAACACAAACAAAATAACTGAGTTCCTGTAAAAACACCATTCTCATATAATATTGTGTTAGAAAATATAGAGGAAATGGTTCATAGCAGTAAAATTGCAGAAATTACAGAAGTTTTCAATTGTTATGCAGAAGCCTTCTTTTTTGTTTGGATATTGAAGAGCCCTGCTTGTAGAGCAGCTACAGCATTATAGAAATTATTGATGAGTCAGGAACCATTATTTTCTTCTAAATTCATTTGTCACCTATTAAAGAGCTGAGAGAAGGACTCCATCACTTTAAGTTCAAGGATATTTGGAGTTTCTCATGAGATAAGGAAGTTCATATGAGATAGCTCTAAATACTTTTATATCTCAATAGTAACATTTTCTTGCATTTCTAGACGTGAGTACAAGAGAGAAAGCAAATATTAAGCAAACTTTTTCCCCATAGAAAATATTTTTGCTGGGTGATAAACTTGTGAAATTAATATTTTTCACAAGAACATACTAATATTTTTCACAAGAACATAGTAATTAATGTTGGACCTCATGGTCAACACAAAACATAACCAGAAACCTGTTCAAACTTTTAACTACTACATGCATGCCATTTTTCTGTCTTAGTGGCACTGAACACTGGAAATGGATTTACTTCACTTGGACAGAGAAATATTTCATTTCAACATCTGAGAAGTTTCACAGAACTTGAAAACCACATTGTATTATCAAAACATTTTCTTTTTCTTTCACACCTAGGGGGAGGGTGAGACATTTTGCAAGTTTCCCAAAGACTCGTGCCTATTATTTCAGTATGCATGTATAAAATCTTCATTTCAGTGTTAACTATAACATATAAATAGAAACATAAATAAAGTGGTGACATTACAATTACTTCTGTAATTCGTCAAATACAGAAACTGCATCTCAGCCACACTACTCATGCTACTAAATCTTGGATGGAAAACATGACCATCTGTGGGGCATAGTAGGAAGGTACTTTTCATCAACTGAATCTTGAATTGCAACTCAAGAATTCACCTAACACGCCTGCTTGTGTGACACAAATGACTGTTCCACAAGAACGTGTTATCATTTCTGGGATAAAAACCAACGGGAAATTGTACTAAAAATTAAACATTAATGTATGTCATTCAAATAAATTCTTTAATCCCATTTCAAATTATAGATGCAATTGGAGAAGCTGTCAGAATCTCTTTAATTATAAATTAAGACATTTATTTAATTTCTGTAATTGAATTTCTTTAATTATAATGGCATCGTACAAAAAATAATACAAGCATTGTATATAGGGAACATAAAAGATGAAAAGAAGAACAGAGACTAATAAAAAGGACAAGTAAAATAAATTAGTAATTATTAGCATTAGTGTTTTCTAGTATCCCAAATTGTACTAGGGCAGACTAACCTGTTGTCAGGATCTACATAGTTTCAATCTATGCAGTAGCGGGTTGGGACCGGATTTCTGTCCTAGTTTCAAAGATGGCACACCCAGGTTAGAATGGGAATGAGGCTGTGAAGAGTGACCAATGCCGGCATTTTCAAAGGAATTCAACTGAGATGCAATATCAGCATGTCATCCTGCAAGGGACACAGCTTGAGAGTCCCTTTCAGGAATGGGGTGACATTAAAAGTAAAATTATATTCTATTACTCTAACATTCAATGTGCCAGAACACCTTTTTTGTCCAATAAAGAAAGTGTATATGGTGAGATTTTTCTACCCCCTCTTTGCCTCCCCCATGTAAGTTTAGCAAGGCTCAGAACTTCAGCAACATTTCAGATTCAGATTCTTCTAGCACATTTCAATATGATTTACAAGACCTGCACAAAAGTATTTAAGAGGCAGGAATGTGCTCTCGAGAGTCTGACTGCATTTCTGGCAAGTTTACAGAACACATGGGATTATTTTGAGTTTAGAAGAAGCAGTTGGCAGTCAGCAGGAAAATATTAATAAATTAGAGCAGCTCCTAGATTAGCATAACATATACTAATAATTTATAATTATTACAGCAATAAAATTCATTTCTGACTAATGCAAAACACTTTATTTTCTTGCAAAATAAAAAGTTTAAAATAGGTTTTGTTTGACCAAGAAACTATTCACCCAAAATATAGAGAGTAACGACTTGCTGTAATGTATCTTTCCAAATTAACTGAAATTAGTTTAGTGTCATTAAAAAATAAAAAAATCAAAAAAATCAAAATAGTTTCAAAATACAAAAACATTTAGAGTACTCAAAAATTGTCTTTTGACTTTTTGAAATTTTGGGGAAGAGTACAGGGGAGAATGTAGGCAGAGAGGCAAGACAATTGAAATAATCTTTTGCAATAACAGATGAGAGATTTCAGCAAAGTGACCTACTTAAAAATTAATTTTATCCCAACTGTTGAGCAAAAACACCTGTAAAGCACTCTTCTCTAAAACTACGTATTCAGAGCCCAGTTGAAACTAGCTAAAAAGTAGAAGTTATTATACTCATTAAATACAACAAAATTATCTACAAGTCTCAAAGGTCTCAAGACCCTCTACCAAAACATGAAGAACACGAACAACACCACCCAAAAGTGCTAAGACCAGCCAAATAAATATATTTCCAACCTTGTCAGTGACCAGCAAGACTAGTTTTGGCTTAATTTTCATAAATACATCAAATCCCAACCCATATGCATAAGATTGATAATAACAATAATAACACCTTAGCATATTATGGACAGCTTCCTTGTAGACTTAGGAAGAAAATAAATTGTAAACAGTGTACATTACAACTGGAAAAATAAAAAAGAAATCTGCCAAATACCTTGAAAATCACAAAGCATTTTCAGAAATGAATTTTGCATAATCTCTGAAGCTCATCCATTTCCAGTGAAATTTTTCCCAGAATTGCACAATTGTAGAAACATAATTTGCATTTCCATTCTACTTACATTGTTATATGAAATGGTTTAAATAATTATATAATTGCACATTCCAGTGAACAGAAAATTGTTGGCAAAGAAAGAGACCACTTTATGCTCACTGAGAGCCTTATTTGTGCATAATACAAGCTGAAATGAATAGAAATTGTATATAAAATTTTGACTACAGCATTAGGCTCTCAGCAGTCCCTTCAGGATGACAAACGTTAAGTGTTTATTTAACACTAAGACTGTGTACAAATGCTTTTGCCTAATCAAAATACATTTTCCCACAGAAATTATAAACCGAAATTTGTTTTTAACTGGGGAGGGGATAGATGGAGAATAAAAATCTCAGTCGCTATACACCTCCACTGAATTAGCACTTTATTGCTATTCTCTCTGTGAGAGGGATACCTCATGTCATCACAACAGCTAAAAGAGATTTAATTAGGATTTTTTGTATATAAGAAAACGCACCTGTAGGAAAAGAAATTAGACTGAAAACTTAACAAAAATGGATCAGTTTACAAAGTAGTTTCATTTCATGGATAGCGGAATTGGAGGAAAAGAAGGAACTCTGAGGACACTTCCCTGGACATACTTATGAAGATCCTCTGCTGAACACAAGGAGTTCTTCACACTTTGTGATGCCCTAAAGCTTCTTGGATTTTATTGAGAGAAGAAGATGGAAAGTCTTCTTCCCAAAGCTGTCCAAGACCTGTTGTTATCTTTCATACAGGATCAGGCTCCATCTCTTACTGTTACCTTAATGTGTTCAAAAACATTTTCAAAGCTCATAATCACAAACATTACACTAAGTTAGTAATTCCACTGATGAAGTAAATCCTCTTCATTTTTAAGCTGCTTTAGTTTTTTAGTAGAAATATAAAATATATACTTAAAAGTCACATAAATACATACATTTCCATATGTACGTACTCATATATATTTGTATATGCGCACACACAAAAAGTTCCCAAACTTTTTTCCGAACTATAACTGGACCCCCTTTTCTTTTGTGATCACAGTAAAATGAAGAGAAGCTAAAAATCCATGGTTTCTAAATTAGACTGTACAAAACCCTGGTATTTTGAAACCCATATTCAGAACAACACAACATGAAGAATTTTTTAATATATTCTTAATACCTCAACCTGCCAAAAAGCTAAATCAAACTAAAATGTTGAGCAAGCAAAAACACAGAGAACTGTGAGTGAATGAAAGAGGAAAACATGCAACTCTTCCTGTGGAAACCAAACTTCAAGCAAAACCCAAAATCCTCTCGATGAGATCTGAGTGTTTCTTTTACACTAAAATGACTAATTTGATACCTGCTTTTTCTTATTTTGTTTGCTACCCCATTATACCCACTACTGGTAAAACAAACAGGACATTTTAGCTTTAATCTTCTTACTACATAACCCAAATAACTTCAGTCATGTTTGCATTAATGCTGCATTAATCATGTTGTTGCGTATTAATGAGTTTTCAGGCTATGCTAATTACTGTCATAGATTCTGCAGCAGCCCATTAAATATACAAATTACAGAATTAAAGAGCCAGAGCTCTTCATGATTAATCTTTAAATGGAGAAAAACTAATGATGTCTGTACAAAGTTTCTCTCCACTTTTGGCTGACTGAGCCCAATGAACAATCAATTAGATTATTTGAAGAATAAGAATACTGCTCATACTAAAAAGATTTGTTATGCTTTTATTCTATGCAGAAGACACACATTTATAAGTTTCTATCAAATCCACTTCTGCGACATATTCCAGGCTTAAAGGTCTCCCAAAGTGTTGCATGGGGGGAAAAAAAACTTATGGATACTCAAATTCATTATTGCATACTCATAGGAATCTGCTGGTTCCATATGAATACAGTACATCAATCTTCTCCTTTTAGCAAGGACACAAGTCCTGCTACTCCCCAGTAGGAAAGATTTACAGCAAACCTTAGCGAAAAGAAAGCCCAGATAAGTTTAAAGTCATTTGATAAGATGTGATGTATTAGCAGCACTTTATCCCCTCACTTACAGAGTGATGTTTTGTCAGGAATAGTGCAATACCTAGTGGTTAAATCAAGAGATTCAAAATTAGGAGACCTTGGGTCTGTACTCAGCCAGTGACTGGGGTATGTCACCTGAGAGCCATCACTTAAACCACCTTCCCATCACATTCTTCCTTCCTGAAGAACGGTGGCCAATGTAACTTGTGTAAGGCTCTGTAATGTTTGAAAAATTCATTACTATTTTGTCCTCCATGGCCTTAACATACACAGAAAATCAGCAAAATACCCACATGTATTCAGAAAAGTTACCTAGAGACTAGGCATTTACTGCCATTTGAGAAACATTATTACTTCCAAAAGAGGGAGTTCATTCAGCCTCCTCCAAACACTGAATATTATGCAGAACATCACAAGACTTCCCTAAAGAGCAAATTCTCAATCTACATTAATATTACTCTGCACATCAATAGGTGCAGTTCAGAATCAACTGGGCATTCCACACCTGTCCTATCACTTCTTTATACCATGAAAAAATAAATAAACCCTGCTTTATACATTAAAGAATTTATATTTATACAATGTAACTATTTAAGAAAAAACAAACCTGCTCAGGGCAAGACTGATCATGGCATGACAATACTTTCACATGAAGTGAAAAAGACTGATTTACTGCAATTAGTGCACAAGGAAAAGGACGTAATACAAACATTTAAGATTGCCTAGGAAAGGCAGTTAGGGAGCAGAGAAGTTTTCCAATGCACACTCAACACAAACAAGAGCATTTAAGGAAAGTGTAAAGGAAGAAGTTCAAAGCAAAAACGTGGCTTTTCACAGGTACTTTACAACTTTCTCAGTGAAAATAGAAACATAATTAGGACGATCTTCAAAATATTGGCATATTACCTGAGAATTCGGCAAGACTCAAAAGCAACTGGTCAGTCTGCCTTTAGATTTATCTAAACAAACAAATGAAGGCCTCAGAAAAAAATACGAGAGATCAGGGTGAAACCAGATAAGAAGATGCAGGTGATGCCATTATCTGTGAGCATCCTCTGTCATTAGAGTCAACATCCAGCTCTTTACACAGACTTTTAAGCTATAGTATCATTAAAGAAATTAGTGACATGCCTCAAATTCATTTATTAAGCAAGTCTATGAACAGAATTCATAACTGCCTTCCACTTGTGTACATTGGGAAAGTATGAGATGAGCATGCCATTCAACCAGCATTAGCTTCCCAAAGCATAGCTACCAGAGGAGAAATAAAACTGTAATCTTGAAACTCACAGAATCACATGCTTCATGGTGTAAGGATCAGCTGCAAGTTAGTTTTGTTTCTCAATACTGAGGTGAAATATGAACAAAGAGAAAAATTTAGCCCAATATTCAGCCAGTACTTTCTTTGATGTTGGTGTCCAGCAAGCAAAATATGAGAAAATTTTACTCAAATATGACCTCTTTCAAATATTTTTAACTATTTATCTTTATTCATTTTTTTATAGCCTAGAAAAGTTCAAAGGACTCCGATTTTGTTAGAAAAGGAAGAAAATAGTTTCTAGGGCTAAGAATCCTTTATTAATTCAAAGTTTGATATTTAAAGAACAGAAACAGAGGCAAGCATGTGTCTTCATTTTAGCATAAATTCTTTAGAGAAAGAACTGTATTCTGTTACCCGTATGTGAATTAGCACATAAAAAAGGTCATCTTATGCAACAAGGGTAAGGTGGGAGAGGCTTCTAGGTGTTAATGCAATGCAAATCATAATTACTAGAAATATGATGACAAGAAGAATCACTTCAAAGATTTACAACAGTGCAATCTATAAAAGGTCAACATCACAGTGAAATCAGAAACGAGCTGGAGGTCAGTAGTTGTAAATAGCACTTCAATTATAAGCCTTTCGTTAGTATTTCCAGCAGTAGCACAAATTTAACACTGCACAGATAGTAATTTAACTGATCAAGGGAAAAGAGTTAGACTACAACTGAGTAAAATGCAAATACATCAAAATTAAAGTCAGTGTAATGATCTGAAACACAGCAAATTTAAACAACCGTGCACTAGCCAAGGCAGAATCCCATCACACAGCATCTCAGAAGCTGAAAGCACAGTAAGGTGGAAATCCTGCAGCAAGTGAGGAGTGTTATTGATTAGACAGTGTACATAAGGAACAGAAGAATAACTAAAATAAGTTGATGAGTGTCTGGAGGAATACTACAGGACAAAAGTGGAAATGTAACAAGGAGGAAAAAAAATCCCAAAAAAACTTGCAGACAGAAATACAACACCACAGAGCAAACACTCAGCAAAAAGTAAAGATTAAAGTTACAAACTCAGCAACAAATGCTACTCATGGTAGAACTGAAAATAAAAAAGCTAACAACATATTCAAGTTAATGCAGTGATTTAAGGCAGAGCAGTAAACCACAATGAAAGTGCCAAATTAAGAACTGAAAAAATATATAATATTTTCATCTAGTAGTATTTGCAGCAGTATTTCCCTTGATTATTCTTCACATAATATCCTTTTCCAGAGGAAGCCTAAAAGTGGTTTTATTTGTAGGGACTAAGCTCAGAAAAAGATTTCAATGGAATGATCAGGTGCAAGGTTTATGTATGGATATATAGGTAACTGTGAGGGTTCTCTCATTGCCTTCTAAGATATTTAGCACCTAATGGAACTGCACCCTGAAAGTGCAGCGGGTCCTGCTTTGAAAGGGTCAATAATACTCCATTACATTTTGTTCTGTTACTCCTGTGCCTCTGTACCTAGGAACTGCATACTGTGAATTAAGTGCTTTATGAGGTTTGGCATGAAATGTTCACTGAAAACACATCCAAACACTTTGTAGGAATTACGCAGAATATTTTACTTTAAATACGATCCAGAGCTACCAAAACACTGTCTTCAATACCTCCGTTTCAGTGAAAGAACAGCCCTTACAGATCAGGACAGAACAGAAATAGAAAAGTTCAGCCCAACCTCTCCTGTGCTGGACATGTACAGGATGGCATTTTTCACTTTGGGATTCAGATACTAAGTGAAATCAGTTTATCCAAAATGTAGTCCTGGAACATGAGAACAAAGTACATCTGTTCCTTTTTAGCATAAACTCCTTTTCATTCTAGTGTTAGGGCCTTGCTTAGATTACTAGTACCTATCAGCAGTTAATTATGTCCTTAATATGAATTTCAGAATAGACCAGAGTCTGTATCTACTTAGCTCAATCAGGAAAAAGACCTAGCGACTTCAGTGAGCAACCTACCTGAGGCAGAGTTTATTTTACATTTGCTTTGAATTGTTTGGATTCATGAGAGGAATGCAAAATAAATTCTAAAGCAGAAGACTGCTAAAAGGTAATCTACACAAAAAATAAGGGATGTAAGTTGCAAAGTTGTTAATAAGTCTCAAATGCAGGAAGCTGCAGCTGGAGGAAGTGAGTAAAGAAAAAGCCAAAGTTATGCAATTTACCTTTCCTTTCACAGAATATTTCTTGTGGACCATTTAAATCAGTGCCACTCCATGAAGTGCCACTTCACAATTGACTTTGTACTATTTGCAGTTGTACTTTGAACTGGTTTTAGGTTATTACTTTTATTAGGTATTTAGGTTATTAGGTTTTTTAGGTTATTACTTTTATTTTTCCCTTGATTGGTTTATATCTATGCCATTGCCTGGTGCAATTTGCAATTTGTACTAACACAGTTCTTCTCACCTCCAGTCCACTTCCACCCTCACCTCGGTCCAAGCATTTGTGCAATTTTTTGCCGCTCTGCTCCACCCATCTTCTCTGTTCTTTGCCCTTATCTACCCTTCTTTCTGCCCATTTCTGCCCTTCTGCTACATTCTCTGTCCTTCTCTTTTGCCCTGTTCCTTTCTCCTTCTTCCCCATTCATCTCCACCCATCTTTTCCATTGTTCTGTCTGCTGAGCTCCGTCTGCCTTTCTTAGACCTTCTCTAGTCTTCCTTGACCTCCTCCATTAGTTGTACTCGTCAAAGACAGCCTTGGCCCTGCTGTCTTTAAATGACCATGTCAAGGCAGGAAAGTCAACAGGATAAAGCCAGCATACTGGAGCTGTTGCTGGAAAAGTTAACTACTATGCAGTATCTAGATTATAAACAGAGGCAAATGCTGCATGAGAAACTAAGAAATCTAGCAATTTTCTCTTAGAAATTACTTTAGCATATATGTGATCTCTGCTTACTCTCCCTAATGTCTCCCAGTGCACAGAAGGAAGATGTTGTCATTGATACAGCACTCAGAATCCCTGTATGAGTTTGGAAATAGAACTGGGGAGGCAGGGAAGAACCACCTGTAACTAGTTCTTCAGCATCAGCTGCTGTTAGCATTTCCTTCTCCTTTGTTGGAAGGCCATGGCCCAATCTACAGCCCAGTAATTGAACAGGGAATTTTACATTATTTATCATAAGTTAAGGTCACATTCACCAAACTCACCAACATTCTCTGCTCTGCCAAGCTTCTATTCAGAGTGTGCCATAGAAAACATGACCCAGTGCAGTAAGCCAGCTGTGGAGGTTGTGTCATCAATTTGTAGTCTGGCTTATTCCCAAGAACCAAACCCCTGCACTCACAGTACGCATTAAACACATACAGAAGCATAAAACAAAACTAGCATGGCAATGAAATCACATTTATCTATAGCTGAATAGTCACACAGTCTGAAATACTTTCAGAGTGATAAACACAAGTCAAACCCTCCCTCTGCTCTGGTTTTTAAGAAAGCACTCCGGTGGTATGTGGTGGACATGGAAAAGCTCCTGTACTACATCCAGCAATCCAGCTAACGTGGTCAATACACCTTGCAGGGGACAGCTATAACCAGGTATTCTGCCCTGTGTGCAGTCACCTACCTGGAAAACCAGGGTGGTACAGAACAATGCTGGCAGTAATGGAACACAGAGGTAACACCTTCCTCCTACCCAGGTGGTGGAGATGCTCCGCAGAGGAGGATTTGGGCTGAGATTTTCACCACATGTCCAGATGCAAATAAAAGCCAACTGGTGCACACAGCAGCACTAGCAGTGATATCTGCTGCTGTTTCAGTGCTTTTTCATGGATGGTAAGGAGTTCACGATTTTCTCATGGCTCTAACCAATACTCAGAGGAAATTAAGTTTATCTCAAAATTCTGAATTACACCCAACGGTACACACCGTAAGGCAGACTACTGTCAACTTTTCTTCCTAATACAAAAGAGATATGTAAAGATTTAACATTCAACTAATTTTATTAATCTAAATAAAAAGAGATAAGGCGATACTGAAAATACTTTCTTTTAATTTCTTCACATAGCATGATGTCATTTAACCTCTATATATATAATGATATTTTCAGGCATGTATTGATTGAGCCTATGTCATCTTTTCAGAATTTTAATTCCTTAAGGGATTCTTGAATTAAAGACCCGTTTGCTGTAGACTGCTTTTTTGTTGATTTTTACATTATTGCTTAAAACTTAGGTGATTACAGAACAGATGACTAATTCAGAATTATGGCAATAAGGACATTTCTCCTCTTCTGCAAAACTTACTGATACTTTTTTCTTTCTTCTTTCTCTCCATTTTGCTCAAAATATAAGACTCACCGCAGCAGAAAAAATCATTATTGATTACAATACTGTAATACATTAAATAAAAAGTGGGTGATTGGACATACAACATTACTAAGAAGTATGAGACTTTATATTCTTTTGTTTCCAGTGTGATCATTTTTGTATCTTTACCACTTGCAAAGCCTCATAGAAAGACACACATATTAAAAAAGAAAAGCAACAATCTTTTCTCATGTGCTGTAAAAAGTCACCTTTTTTCCTGTCCCTTGTGTTGCCGGAGGATTCAGATGACACCAGCTTGATTAACTCACCCATTATTTTAAAGTTTTGCTTGTGATGCTAGAACAGTGTAAGGGAAATGGGGAAAAACTACCTCATCCTTAACAATGCAAAAACCCTTCTTTATAGACGCTCTTTAAAGCACTAAAGAAATAAAAAGAATAATTAAACTGAAACTGCCTCTAAAAGGCTGAATTCTGTAACTGTAGTAGCAAGGCATGCCTAGCATAGAATGGCACGGCCATAGAAGAGGCAAAGGCTCCTGAACAGCACGTGTCTCTCAGCTGTGTCACAGCAGGAATGCTGCCAGCCACGGGGACCGCCAAGTAATCCACATCCCAAACTGCTGGAAAAAGCCTGCACTGGACTGGCAAGGCTGGAACCTTACAGCCAGCTCAGCCCTGTCCCTTAGTAAAAGCTGTGGGGAGAGCTTCTTGGGAGCTATTAACGCATTTCCTCCCAAAACATGCAGCAGTAATCCCGAGGCTCTTAGGTGTAGAAAGATTGCAGGAGAACTGAGCATTTCCATCTTAAAGCAGCCTTGAGCCCTGGCCGTATCTCAGGCTGGCTGCAGTTGGTGGTCACTTTGCAATTCTGCAGGAGTACTGTGCTGCCCTGATTTCCACCTCTGACATTTCCCTGGCCCTTTCCTGCCTGTGTGAAAGGCAGAAGGTCTGGCATAAAACCAATTATGCAGTCTTTGCTTCACCCAGGATTCCCATTCAATTCGTTTTTCCCCCTTAGTGCATGCAGTTCAGTAACATAACCAAGTCTACAAAGAGAAACCCTAATTTTTTGAAAATTAATGAAGCTAACGTGACAGTTTAACATGAGTTTGAAATAAGCAGCTTGAATTGGCATGTTTCAATCACCAAACTGGAACAATTCGAGAGAGAAAAAATATAAAACAGATGAAAGAAATATTAAAGAATACCAAAGGAGGAAAATAAATGGGATAAACACCTTATTTTGAAAGCTGGAGTGCAGAGGCAGTGCTTTCATAACAAACTTCATGTTTTAAAAATAATGAACAAAATCGTCAAAAAATAATAATTAAATGTGCAAGTCTTTTGTAAAGGAGCTCACTCTGAATAGGGCCAAAACTTCTGTGGAAAGGATTACTTTCATCCCAAGATAAAACTCTCTCTTCCCTCTACAAGTCTTCTCAGTGGTAGACATCCTCCAAAACAATTATTGCCCATACCCTCCTTGAATCTTCCCAACAGGATTTCACCCTGGTTCTACAATTCACTTCATACTTGTTTCTGGCTCACAAGATATTACCTGGGATGGTTGCACCTCTCAGTCTAGCCTTAGTTTTGTTCATCCAGTTATGAGGGCTGATGGGAACAAAGACTGCAATTTGTGCAAATGGATTCGCCCTCCTCCCTCCCTGTCTCTGCAGCAAATCACTGAACAACTTGAAAATGCATAAAATAAAATCCCCCAAGGGCTAAAACTCCACCACACCAAAATTCCCGTTATTTACTACAGGCGGGAATGCATTCTGTTTGTGGTAACCCCTCTACTGGTGAAGTTTTGTTTTTAGTAAATCAAGAAACTTTTCAAGTAAACCAGAATAAAAGAGCACTAGTAATTACCAAGCCTGGGGGAAACAAAAAAAAAAAAAAAGAGGAATGAATGAATGAAGAAAAAACTCTGTATAAAAATGTAATACTAGTGGTACTATTTATTATTGAACTATTTTTTTTTTCTTTACTTGGGAGAAAACCTGAGGACACATTCCACTCCAAGTATCAGTTTTTATAACTCTGACCACCCTAGCATAACAGTAAGTCAAATTTAAGCATACAAGCATGATCAGAACAAAGAATTTTAAGAAGACAGGCCTAGATATTAAGTATCAGGCAAAATCAGATTATTTCTTCTTTTTTTTTTTTCTTTTTTTTTCTTCCTCCCTGAGGGAGATAGCATATTCTTTTCTGAACTCTGCAAGAATACCATTCTGTATAGCACCAAAGAGTGTCATCAGTATAAATAACAAGGACTCTCTGAATTAAAGAACAGAACAAGATATTTTTGTAGTTCGCCACCTTGCTCAGTATTGGAAAATATTTCGGGCTACAACTACTTTCTTGACCAGCATTGCATAGATTTCATAGGACAGCAGAGGAAGACACATAAAAAATATCTAAAAAGTAGTAGGCATGACCTCTAAAAGCCTAGTTTTCCCCCAGTTAAAGTCTGTTTTTCTAATAAATAAAAAAACCACCAAATCATTCTATAAGAATATGAGCAACAAAAGAAAAATCTCTTTTGCAATAACTATGATAAGTACATTATCAGTTGCAGAAAGCACTGGAAGAATTTTGAATCAAATAATGGCTTGGGCTGGAAGGGACCTTTTAACGTCACCTTGTCAAAACCTGCCCATAATGAGCAGGGACATCTTCAACTGGATCAGGTTGCTCAAAGCCACATCCAAACTGACCCTGAATATTTCCAGGGATGGGGCATCCACAGCTTCTCTGGGCAATCTGTGCTGGCGTTTCACCACCCTCATTGTAAACAACTTCCTTACAACTAGTCTAAATCTACCCTCTTTTAGATAAAAAACATTACCCTTTGTCCTATACAGACCACTAAGGAAAAGTAGAGCTGCATAGCAGAAAATACAGAAATCTTGAGTTAGTGCAGCCAACACACTTTTCATGGAATATCCTTGTCTTATAATCTAAATCATAATCAGAGAGACAGCAAATAATCACTTCTTAGCAAGATGACGATAGGACTTGAACAGCAGCACATGTAACAGGTTAGTTTAATAAATAGGATGGTGCAAAACCATAGAGTACTGTATAAGTAATGATCAACGTTTAAAATCAATGCTCTTGCAAACTGAAGCCAATGCAAAGGGGCTAACACCAGGGTAAGGTGATCCGGTTGATGTATTTTGGATCTGCTGAAATAAATCCATTTATAGGAGCATTTGCAGGATGACTAAGTTAAAAGAGCATTGCAACAGTCAGGCCTGGCTAAGGGAACGCCTCCTCCTACTGTCAATATTTCAAACTGATAAAGAGCTGACCAAGTGCAATCAGCACTGTGATGAATAAAAGAAAGCTTGGGACCATTAACATTAATGGGACTTGCATGACTAAATGCTCATATATTGTTCTCAAAATTTACCCGATGGACCAAGAGACTTTTTTTCTTCGCTTATGCTTCCCCTTTTTCCTGCAGACTGTATATGATCAGTTAAAAATATATTGCAACATAGTACAACCATCTAAAATAACTTTATATTATTAATATCCCATGAGTCAAACAAAAAGAAATAACTACAGACCTCACTCTGGCTACCTTGAAAACTTGAGAAAATAAAAATTCCAGTTTTACATACCCAGATAAAACTGGCTGATCTAATATCTTCGGGCAGAGTGCCTTATCCTTGGGGCACAATGACAAAGACTCTGGCACCTGCCATCCACAACATATATTAGGGAATGGTAAATGGTCCAGCCCCCTGTGAAAGCTGGTTGAACTTTTTTGGGAAGACAGAAATTCAGACTAGCAAGTATAGTCCTAAGATTATTTGGATCCAGGATATGACCTGGTTCAATATTTTTATTTGAAACATGGCAATCTGGTTTTTTATCATCAGTATTAAATACACATCATATAATTAGTGCTGTACCAAACACAGGTGACATCTTTTATCTCAACGCCTCCTGAAATCTGAAAAACACCACGTAGTAAAATGGGGGGCCAAGGGAGCACATATGTCATTAGGGTTGTTTAGAAGAACATGTTGTTTCATATTAGTATATATTTATAGCATAACTGGGCAAAATGAAATAGCATTTTGTTCATTTATAGCTATTTAATACAAAAAGTTTAAAAAAGAATCCGATACGAGATTTACAGCTGTGTGAAACACCAAGTGTGAAGTCATTGCTATATGAGAAATATTTAAGGCTTTCATATTGTCTTTTAGCTTTGGCAGAGTACTCCCAAAGAAGGTGGAACAGCATAGAGAGATGATGTTGAGCAGGACAAAACTTCTCCTGATGGGGAGAGAGACCTCTGTCTGGCACGTTCCCCAGGAAAAAAAAAAAAGAGCCTTAGTGGCAAGCACAAAAGACAAGTAAATGTCCTTTATGACTTCAAGATTTATCACAGTTCCAAGGAATTTAACTTTTTTTTTTCCACAGCGGAGAAAAAAAACCCCATAATTTTACCCAACATAAAATTAGCTGTCCCAGAATTGAGTCATTTTTATTTTTAGTTCTTAGCCACATTGGTAGACAGGGATTATATTTATTTTAGTACCTACATAATTTTAATATCAAATGCTCTATTGGAATATGCTGCTACAAGCATTTAGAGATAGAAGATTCAAATGTGTGTATCTGTCACTCCACTGTGAACACCTGTAGTCCTAAAATGAGATCATGATAAAGACTCAAGGTAAAATTTTCAAGCCTGCTAATCAGTCCCAACCTTTATTCATCATCTCATTTAGCCTTTAGACCAACAGACTTAAAGGAACAGTTTATGTGACTGAACAACAATGCTGGGATTAAGCCAACTGTAGTACTGCCTGCTTGCACCGTTAAAACTATTGGTAATATGGAACAATATGAAAATATAGAATGCTGACAGAAGAATTTTGAAATTACAAGGAAAGAATGGTTCCTAAAACAAAAACAAGGCAAATAGGAAAGAATAAATTGCTTTGTCAGTACACAAACTAAGAAAAAAATATTTCAAAATAACAATTTTACAGGATTTACAGATAATGAAATCACAAAACGTAGTGACTGGAAAGCACATAGCTGTGCTTAATTATCAGTTCTACTGTATCATCAACTTCTTCATGAGCACAGTACAAAACACCAAGTTGCAGCCATTTTAGCACAGGCTGGCAGAGGCAGCAGCATGCAAAAATCTGCCTCCTCCCACCTGTGACCAGCAAGGAGACTACGCCACTGCTTCCCAGGAACGCACCTGGGCGCAACAACTCTCACCTTCACGATCTTAGGCAAGAACAATTTGCAATATTTTAGCTTACATACAAAAAACAAACCAAAAAAAAAGGAGGGAGGGGGAAAATGAAAAAATGGAGAATGCAGCAGTCTTATTTACACTCTGCCACAAGCACATCATCCCATTTGCTCTGCTCACTACATGGATTCTCCATAGAATATTAGGTCAAATGTAAGGTCCCAATGTTAATCTTCATGGCCATCCATGGAAGTGGCTCAAGACACCTCTCAAGAGTGCCCTTTTCATTATGTTGGTGACCTCTCGGAACAACTGCTGTTAGTTTCAAGGCTCACCAGAGCAAGACTGAACTGCCTTTGCAAGAAGGATAGAGGCCCTGGAACTCGTTAGAAGAGCAGATCAAAATTATCACAAATTTCCTATATTTCTGAAGACAGTTTGAACCCAGACCTAGTCAGGCTTTCCCAAGCCATACATTAAAACAAAAGAGAGGAGGCAAAAAAAAGTAAGCCTGTCTAGAGAAGAATATTAGGCAAGAGGTAAAAAAAGAAGTGGGTACATGAGGAGTGAGAAAAAAAAATAAGTCAGCTGAGTATGTTTTGGAAGAGACTCAGGTACCACTTGCAAACTGTGATTAAGGTCTAATATCTCAATTATTTTTTACCTTACACATTGACATGAATATTGGTCAAAAATTCACTAAATGTGTACATTGATTAAAAAAAAAAGAAAAAAAAAAAATTTCAGATTGTTTTCCATCCACAACTGGAAGAACAGAAGTTTGCAACTCAATTCACAGTATAAGGCAGAACTAAATAAACAGCCAATGAACTAAACCTTCCTCCCAGAAATGTTCAATAGGTGTAGCAAAATTTAAAAAACATTTAAATGCCAGACTTTTCTAAGTAAAACTATCCCAAAAGGACTAAAAAAAATATAAAATCAGGTTGCTGACCTAAACTTAGTTATAACTCAAAAAAATTGCATGGGTTGTATAAAATAAGCTATTTCCAATTTCTAAGGAAGATTTTTGAAGTCAAATACTTTGGATTGCCCAATTTTTTTAAAACCAAATAACGATAGTATTATCTGATATAGTTAAGGCCAGTCTAGATAGCAATAGTTAGTGATTACCAGATCAAAGGCCTTACTTAAATCAATAACGATAGCTCCTGTACATTGATTACCATCCAACACTATAAAAATATAATTGCTTACCTTGAGAGGAGCAGTGCAAATGAAATGAAAAGGTCATAATAGGTCAATAATTATTTAAATTAAACTTACATCTTCCTTCATCTGATGGACCAACTCCAGCACACACTGAAATGGTGGTGATTTACCAGTTTAAATAGACATATTAACATGTCAGCAAAGGGCTTAGCAGTAATTGGGTCAGCAATTTTAAGCAGTCAAGGTTCCAGGTTGTCAGCTTCTCCATTTATGCTCCCAATTAATCTTAAGGTATTATAGATCTTAAGTCAGTAAGAACAGATCTAACTACTTTAGATCAAATCTCATTTTGAGTATATGCAAAGATAGATTATAGTTACTTTTTGAGATCTTTCTACAACAAATACAGTACATAATTCTCTAGAATAGCTTTTAATTAAAAAAAAAAGTCATGCAACAATTTGCTATCGAGATCATGAATTCTCCAGTGATTTAGTTTATGACATTTCTGTCACTATATTAAATGGTCCTTACACCAGAACAGTACTGCTTGGCAGGTTTGTGTTTTCATTCTAATGGTTATGCTAACAGTTGCTTTCTGGAGTCTCAGTTATTATATTGCACAATAACTTTGCAGTTACTCTGTCAATGTAATTGTCGATGGACAATTCTGGGTTTTTTAATTTGTTTCTAAAAGTAAGAAAGAAATATTTTCTAACCATATTTTCTTCACGCCAAATACTTTGTCTCAATTACTTTGAAGAATTAATTTATATCACTTTCATAATCTTAAAAAACAAAAGCTTTTAAGATTTTTGATTCCTTCTTTCTATGGATCAGACATGAAGTTTTTAGAGAGTGGTTAATCCAAAGTAAATGAAATAGAAGTCTAAATTTATCAATGTCAGGACACATCTCTTTGGAGGATGGTTAGCTAGAAGACGGTGATTAAATTCTCAAGGAAAAATTACATTTGCATGCGACTTCGCATCTTAGAAATTTAGGGGCTAAGACAATTCTTCCATGAAATTCATCCTGGACACCAAATCCTGATGGTTCACTAAACAGCAGAAAGGAAGGCAAAGAGTCTTTTCTTGCCCTCTTCATTTTCTGCCAGTTCATGAGAGGCAATATTAAAAAAAAAGGAAGACAACACTTTGAAGAACATAGAAGGAAGACAATCAAGGAGATTATAATTGTAAAACCAGGAGGGAAAAAGAGAGAGTGGGAGAGGAAGAAGCAAGAAACAAACCATGGTTAGGGCAAAACCTGTGGGAAAATAATTGAAAAGCAAAAGAAACCAAAAAAAGGGAGGGAAGGGTAAAAAGAAGCAGTGGAGAGCCTCTCCATATAAATCTCCATAAATAAATAATAAGAGCTCTCCTTATAAATCCAATTGAAATATGTGTTGTTGTAAAAACAATACATTGGAAAAGCATTCACTATCCTTCCCATACAGATGTGCATCTAGTGCAGCAGCCAATGTCCCTAATAGTCAAGACCAGAGATTCCTACCCATTGACATCTGTATTTATCAGCAATGTCCCAAATGATGGATATGTCTTGGGCTCTCCTATCATGCTGGAATTTTTTTAATTACTACTCAGAATAACTATTTAGGCCACATTACATAGATAAAAGTAAACACTCAAAAATCAGGAAATGCAAAACCAAAACTGTCCCCAAAAAATTAATGCACACCCAAATAGAGGATGAATAACTATATAGTCTACAATTATACAAACACACATTTCCCATAAGATATCTGCCTCAAGGATTTTATGCTGTTCAGCAACTAAAACAGAATTCATGTAGCAAATAAGGATTTTGTGCACAGAAGCCTGTCTTTTTTGATGTAGTGCTCTGTGGATTTTTAACGAAAGAGGAAGGGGAGTATGAAAAGCGAACGGACAGTTTCACAGCTAGTACAGTTCAATGTCACTCTGGAGAAATCTGTCCCCACCTCTGCCATGAAGTTCTTATGCAAGGTGAGGCAAACCGCTTAAGTCAAACTTTTCAGAGTTATTCACTTGTTACACACTCTTCACTTTCTTGAGTGCTTGCGTTTAAACACCCCATGGAGATCTGTGGAAGTGTTAAGTGCTCCTAATTGAAAAGGGGTTGGCGGAAACACTACTTTAAACACATGAACTACTCTGAAAACTCAGGTCCTACCTATATAAAACTAAAAATTAGCATTCTTTCCTTTTTTTTTTTTTTTTTGCACAAAGTCCCTATTCATAAAACAAAACTGGTAATGTAAGTGTATATCAATGATTACAAAGTAATCTCTCGTAAACTCTGGTACTCCAGTGAAAACAGGACAGGAAAAAAATTAAATCTGCATACACTTAAGAATAGACATGTACATTAAGACAGACAGAAAGCCATTTACAAAACAGAAAGGATTTTCAAAAGGCAACAGCTGGTCCATACCATACACAGAACCTGTGGAAAGATAGTTTTTAATCAACTGGTTATATGCCATCATAACATATAAATAAAACACAGCTGAATGAAGTTCATGCTGCTTATTTTAACTCCTTTTCTTAAACTCTGGGTGCTTAATTTTGCAAATTTAATTTTTCCCATATAGCTGCAGACAGCTTTTTTTTTTCCTCCAAATTACCACAGTCTAATCCTGAATGATAGTTTTGCCATAATGGAATTATTCAGTCTATGATCTGATTGATTTTAGACCTTAAATACTGAATCTTAACACACGTAAATTTTTAATCCTATAATTTCTCTATTCTGCCAGTAATTGATAAGGACAGTCATACTTAGACAAGGTCTTAATTTAATCGCCTTGAAAATCAATTAGAAGGTGAAAAGCTTCCTTATATTATTATTATGAAAATTTCCTGATCAAATTCACAATGCAATCATAATCAATGCATGACACCTCACACATTTTAGTCAATACATAATTCAGTAGTTACATCTTCACCCTTTAAAAACAATATGGGAAGGAATTCGTATCTTAAAAGCAGATATAATTTCAAGGATCAGTATTAGTCAAACACAATGTCTGAAGTCATTGGACTAAATAATCCATTTTATAGAAATAATCTAAATAAGGGCCAGCCATGTACCAGAAAGCATTAATTTCACTTCAAGTATCTCTCCAGCGAATACAGTGGTAATTGTCTCTTTCCTGAAACCTTGTTGAAAACTCTCCACAGAATCAGAAGGAAAATTCTGGCCTGCTGTTAAGTAGGAGAGGTGAATTAGTCACCAACAGTGGTGAAACATTTTCTTCATCCTCAACTTCACCAGCACAAAAATCAAGGTTGATGCAAACTTAAGCTCACCATCAGTAAAGGGAGAATTTGTATGTGGCCTCTACAAATTGATGGGGCCTGACAATATCCACTTGAGGGTGTTCCAAGACCTTGTTAACATGGCTGCAAGGTCAGTCTCCACAATCTTTCAGAAGCTGTGGAGATCGAGGGAAAACCCACAAGACTAGAGGAAGGCTAATGTCACTCCCATCTATGAGAAGGGCTTAAATTATAGGAAATTATAGGCCCATCACTCCTGCTTTAGTCCCTGGCAAAGTTATGGAATGAACCTTCCTGGGGGCTGCCACACGTAAGATGAAGCACAGTTGGGAAAAGTCAGCACGGATTCGTCAATGGCAAATCGTGCACGAGCAACCTGACTGCATTCTATGACAAAGTAACATCTTCCATGGATGTGGGGCAAGCAGTGGACACTTTCTACCTTAATTTCACCAAGGCTTTCCATATAATTTGCCACTGCCTCCTCCTAGAGAACCCGATGTGTGATGGTCCAGACAAGTGGTCTGTGGGGTGGGTGGGAACTGGCTGTCAGGCAGCACCCAGAGGAGAGCAGTAAATAGCTCCTTTTCAAACTGGCAACCTGTGACAAGAGGGGTCACTCAGAGACCAATACTCAGCCTAAAGCTGTTTAATATCTTCCTAATCTGGATGATGGTATCAAGTGTATCCTGATGAGATGTGATGATGACACCAAACTGAGTGGAAATGGACACTTTGGAAGGGAGAGGCACCCTGCAGGAAGACATGGATAGACTGAAAGAATGGGCTAACAAGAACCTTATGAAATTCAACAAAGACAAATAAAAGGTCTTGCAGCTGGGAAAACATAAACCAGGAATGGAGCACAGGCTGGGATCTACCCAGCTGGGGAGAAGCTCTGTGGACAAGGACCTGGGGGTCTCGGGGACAAGCAACTCAATATGAGTGGACAGTGTGCTGCTGTGGCAAGCAAAGCCAACAGGATACTGGGTTGTATCAACAAGGACATCTCCAGCAGAGATGAAGTCATTATTCCCCTCTACTCAGTGCTTGAAAGACCACACCTAGAACACCGAGTTCAGTTTTGGACCCTGCTGTGCAAAAAATATGTGCACAGGCTGGAGAGAGTCCAGAGAAGGGCCACAAAGCCGATCAAAGGATTGTGAAGCCTGTCACGCGAGGAAAGGCTGAGAGAACTGGGTTTTTTCAGCCTTGAGAAAAGAAGGACCGGAGGACACCTTATCACCATGTTCCAGTATGTAAAGAGTAGCTCCAAGGAAGCTGGAGTCCCTTTTTACAAGGAGCTACATGGAAAAGACAACGGGTAATGGGTACAAGTTACTCCAGGGGAGAATCCAATTGGACACAAGACAGAACACTTCACAGTGAGCCAGCCATTGGAATAATGTTTACAAGAAGTGGTGGATTCCCCAGCTATGGACACTTTAAGATTCAGATACTGGGAAGAGTACTGTGCCATCTTGTCTAGACTGTGCTTTTGCCAAGAAAGGCTGGATCAGATGATCTTTGTCTTTTTGGCTATTATTTCTCATCAAATCCCTCTCTGAAAAAGTACTTTGAGTTATAAGTTTATTATATCAGCACATAAGAATCTCACAAAAACCTTATAAAGTACTGAAGTACTGGTATGGAAGACCCACAATTGCTCAAGCAAAAGAAAACCATTAGAAATAGTCACTTTTCCTTCACATATCTCTGGACCATCAGGTATTTGAGTTTGAGAATTTCCAGAAGCATTCACACACTCACTCCAAAAGGTGACCATCCATTGAACTACTCTTTCCTATGTTCAAACCAGCTTCAAATACTTTCTTTGATCTGTACTATTTGCTTTAAATGAAGTGAAATCCCCACCATTTAACACAGAGTGCATGGATCTCTGGCATGCTAAGCTTCCAAGAGATGCTTGGTACCTTCCACTGCCTCCTTTATTTTTATTTTTTTAAATTAAAAAAAACATCATGCCTTTGTGCAGTTTTTACCTTATAGCTTTTTCATTTTGTTTACTATTTTCAGCACCTTTTATTTCCCTAAATCTCTCTCAACAAGGCCCTCCATCTTGCGCCTTTTCTTGGAGGTGTACAAGCACAAAAGGAACCCCAGAAGATGTCATTCCTGAAGCAAAACACAGCACTTCCATAACTGTTTCTTCTGCTAATTCTTAGGCTTAACACCTCCAGAGAGAATGCCAACTACATTCCAAAATAGTGAATCACGTTTGCACAAAATTAGTGAAAGCCCAGATAGAGCTGTGACAAAAGGGGAAAAACTGCTCTTTTAAAAAGTACAGGTCATCTTGTGTGTTTGTGATAATCAAAAGACCCAATTCTGTAACTGGTTTTGCACAGACAGCTGAAACTACGATCTAGTCTAGGAAAGGGCCTTTCCACTGGCAGCCGGATATAACAATGGGAAAGCTCCTGCTTTTACAATTTCCACTGTACAGCACTACTGTGTGCTCTAAAAGTTACCATGCACAAGCAGAAAAAATGGGGTTTAACCATGCAGTGCAGAATGTCACACAACACTGGCAAAAACCTACTTTGGCACTAGAGCCAAGCAGATTCAGAAAAAAAACCCCAAACTGCTCTTGCATGCTAAAGCTTGTGATGCATAGTAGAACTGTTACAGTACAAGAGGTAAATATGAAAAAATAATACACAAGGTGAGATTCTTTTTTTCTTCTCTGTAGTGGCTACAATTGAAAAAAAAAAAAGAAAACTAAAGAAAAAACAGCTACTTCATACCAACAGAAACTATGTCGGTGTCTAAAAAACCAATTCACCTCAGTGAAAATATCTCCCCTGTAACACTGGCAAGGTCAGCATCAGCTTGGCTTATTTGTTGCCTAAATCCCTGTTGTGCATGTTCAAAAATGTTTTAAGTTGTTTTGTTCATAAAGCAGCAGAGTTCACTTTGTTGTGCTGGATCACTCCTTTTTCTCTATATGCAGCTCCTCTCTCGCTCCCTATCTTTAGGCTTCTTGGGATTAAAAAGGAAGAAAAGAAGGAATGTGTTTTTCAAGATGAAACTTTGAATTCATTTTAAGTACTAAGATAAAATTCTACCTAAAATCTCTGTGCAAACAGTTCTCAGGCAGAAAAAAGGATGGTTCTCCTTCTTACTGAAGCCAGCCACTTGACAGTGATAGAAGATCTTTATCTTTCCTTCACAGAAGATGAAGATGTGGGTTCAAATCATTCTTTTGTGAAGACAAGAGGAGAAAATGTAAAAAGTTGGCATAAAAATTAAAATAATTTCTAAGGACAAGTCCTGTGGCAACAACCTAGACAGAAAGGACACAACAAAATGAGAGTTCTCCAAAAGCTTTTCAGTGTAGGATTTAATATAAAAGTCTGAAAAATGATTGGCAATATTAAAAGTTCCCTGACAAAAAGTATGTTCTTCAAGTCCTCAGAACAAATGTGCTCTTTGTTTCTCTCACAGTATTCAAAATCTTGGAGTAAGAATTTCTTTTGCAATAGTTTCTCCCTCAGAAAATCTTGTTTACTTTCTTCAATTCAATGTAATGAAATAAAAAAGGCTGATTCTTCAAAAGCTATGAAAGGAAAAAATGCCAGCAGAGAGACAAAGAAGCCACACTAAGCAAAAAGGTCAGATTTCTCTCCTCCTCTTCCTTTCTCTCCATCTTTTTAGTATAAGGCTGAAGCAAACAAATTTAACTGCATTTGCTGTAAAGTTGTGTCTATAGATTAGGGAATCCTTGCCATCAATCTGGAGAAATACATGGACCACAGGTGGACTATAAAAGTGAGTAAAAAACTGGCTAAACAGCAAGACTCAAAGGCTTGTGACAAGTGGCACAAAGCCCAGTGGGCAGCATTTACAAGAAACTGGTACTGGGACCAATTCTGTTTAACAGTTCTATTCATTAAAATGGATCCCAGGCGATGGGATGGAGTGTGCTCTCAAAAAGTTTGGAGGCAATTAAAGAAAAATAAAATCGAGGGCTGCAGTGGATACACTGCAACACAGAGAAACCTTAGCAGGCTGGAGAAATGGGCTGACAGAAACCTTGTGAAATCCAGCAGAGGCAAATGCAAGTCCTATAGTGCAGTTTTGGGTACTCTGGCATAAAAAAAAAATAAAACAGAACCCCCAAAAAAACAAATACAAAAGGTACTTGCAGACTGGAAAAAATCCAGTGGAGAGGCACCAAGATAGTCAGGGGGCCAAAGTATATGACATTCAGCAAGAGGCTGAGACAATAGGGTTCATTCAGTCTTAAGCCTGGAAGGATGGAGGAAATGACTGCCTTCTTCAATTACCTCCCCAAAGGATATAAAGAAGTGGGAGCCACACCTTCTTGGACCTCTATAGTGACAGAACAAGAGGCAATGGACACAAGTTCATATGCAGAAAATTTTGTACAGATATAAGGGAGAAAAGTAAACCAAAAGACAGGTCAAACTAGAAACTGGAACAATATTTGCAAACATACTTAGCTACATATGGAGAGAAAACTCCAGCAGACAAAGGCCTAAACAGATTTAGCTGGACCCAATATGAGCAAGACGACTAGATTATTTCTCTTCAACACTAAATTATTACATTATTCTGAATTAGTGATTAAAATTCATTTCTAACCATCTCAAATCATTAGTTGTAAAAAGAAATGCTGGGAAATATCTAGAGGAGAAAAATAAAATACAAGCAAAACTTGTTCAACTCATGCAACCTTCCCTCTACACAGAAAACTGTCAATCAGAAAAAAAAAGGCAGCTCTTTCCTACTAAAAGTTATTCGGTGAAATGAACATCTTTCCTAGTTTCATTGGGTTAGTCTGAGTTTATAATAGGATATATGTTTGGAAAACATTCTTAGAGGTCACAGAAACAATCCACTTACTCCAAAGCAGAATCAATTTTACCCAGGTTATTCCTGACAAATGCTCATCCAACTATTCTTCAAAATCTGCAGTGTCAGAGCTTTCATTTCTTTCTCACAACAATGAATACTTTTGCTCAACTAGCCTGAATCTTTTAGAAAAAAAAGATAATCTACTTTGCTGTATTTTAAGCTTATTATGACCACATTGCTGCTTTACTCACAGTAAACATGAGAAGCTCATTCTCTTCTTTTAAACTACGTATTTTTATATATTTTAGCACCATTATCATGTCTACTTTTAGTCTTCATTTTCCTAAACTACACCATTTTCTTTGGCCTCTCCTTTTACACTGTTTCAGGACCTCTAATCCTGCTCATTTTCTTGGCATTCAATCATAATGCACCCCATAACGTTTTGTTGGGATGCTGGAAAAGGCCTGTTTATTTGGCTGCACAAACTAACGAAAATATCTGCCCCTTTGACTAACTATCAAATGTTTGCTCAAGATCCTACAGAGTGGAATTTGTTTTACATTGCTGCAAAGAGGGTTCACTGTGATGAAGAGCTGTGGGGAGACCCAACACCGAATGACCACAGCCATTCTCAGCACTTCTGCTCAGAACAAATGTAAACGACGCCTGTGCAGTGTTCCATAGCAAACTCATTAAGAAACATCGTTACTGGAAAGATTCTCCACTGTGAGAAATGTCTGTGTATCCGAGCCAGAATCCGGCAGTAAAAACACTAGCACAGATACATATTTTTTATTTAAATACACATTTTTAAGACCACTTTACAACACTAAAAATGTCTTTGTAAAAAAAAGTTCTTCTTGTAATGCTTAATATATTAACATCTTACCTCATACAGTTACTTTCTAATTATTACAGAGCTGAATATGCATCATGCAGAGGTTAGAAAAGATTACAGAGTCCAGGCAAGACATTCTTCTTTTTAAGTGTATTATCCTATTTCAGAAAACTTGGATTCAAAGCAAGGCCAAACACAAAACTTTCTTCAGAGTAGACTGCATTTTGATCAATATTACATGAATAATTTTCTTTTAAAACAAGTAGCATCCAAGAGGAATGACATTTGAACTCCAAGCTTGCCTGTCTACCCCCTGCATAAAATAGACATTACTTCTCTTGACGACAAGAGAACCAGAAAGGCAAACACTGCAGTGGAACTGCAGCATTCTGACTCCAGACGCACAGCCACAGCACACAAGCTGGACCAATAAAAGCAAACCACACAAAATAAATAATTTGTAAAACCTTCTAGCCATTTCTAGAGGTCCTTTTAAGTATAAAGTCCCACATTATGAAAAATCTGAACTTCAGCTCCCCATATGTTAAATCAGAATCACACCACTTTGTTGTCTCATGGGGAAGATATGAAGATAAACATCTAAATACCCCAATTTTCAGAGTGATGGGAGATGGATAAGTTCCTTAGCTAAAACAAGAACTCTAACAGCTCTCCTTTGCCTTGTGGTATTTTTATAGATACAATGAATGCTGCTGTATCCAAGAAATTCCAGAAATGCAAATAAGTATTAAAACTCAAGTCTGCATCATTTGGGAAATGATATTATTCACGGCTAAAACACTTCTTCACAACTTGAAGAGCTGAAAAGTTGCATGTGGACAGTTCCAGCAGAAAAAAAATCTTTTTACCTGATTTCCTCTCATCTAATGTGTACTCAGAACACATCTTCCTGTGCAGCTGGAGGCTTTGTTACAGACAGGACACTGCTTAGTGTAGACAGTGTTTATTGAGTAACTCCTTTTTTTTTTTAAAGATGAATTTGGAAAATTTCCCAGAAAATACATCTGCCCCTATTACTTGCACCTTGGACTGTAAGACCAGCCAGGGAGGTGCATTTATTAGCAATGAATAAACTGATCAATCTTTTTCTAGATTAACAGTGGGAGATCCCAGACGCACCAAGAAGTATCTGTCTGCTGACTGACATATACAAGCTGGCACACTTTTGTGTCAAAAATGTACACAGCTGCACGCACGCTAAAGCTGTTCCATCTATAAAGCACAATTGCCAACTGCTTGTCTTCAGAAATACATAATAAGAGAGGGTCTCAACAACAAAACAACTGCAAAGTGCAGTTAAAGAATATTTTTCATCCGCTTAAGTGTCCGTCTTTCTAAACTCTCCTGGATTTGCTATCATTTTCCCCTCCATCATGTTTTGGAAGAAGGACAGATGACCTACTTAGAAAAACCCAGATTTATATTTCTCAGAATCTTTATTGAGTTGCCAAACCCAAACTACACATTTTCAGGCACCAAACATAGACTGATTTAATCTGATTGTCAGTCATTACTAGCAGATGTCTGGACAAATTGCCTAGTGTGTTTTAGTTCTAGGTTGTCTCCAAATACTCTGACTAATAGCTGGTAGAAGAGAAAGATCACAATCCAAAGCTATGATAAATTATATTTATCCATACAGCGTTATCAGCCATCAGCTGCCAATATGAAGGGAGCTTTATTTTAACATCTCCCAACCTGCCTGTCCAAACTCTCTCAAATCATCTCAGCCATCACAATAAACTTTACTCAAGGCATCAGTCTCAGTTTATGGAGCATAACTAAACCCCAGAGTGAATGGACACTTGGGTATATTGGTGTTGGGCTTGCTTGGTTACAAACAGACACAACTGACAACAGAAGAAACATATCAAAGGGGTTTTTTCTAAATATATAGTAAAGAGTGCAAACTGATGTCAGGAAAACCACTGAGCAATTTGGATAAGGAAAGAAGTCCAACAGCTGCTCCTACAGATTCCTGCACAGAGACAGGTTGTGCCAGTCAACACGGTGACAATATTTAACTAACACATTATCACTTGTTATTATTATTTATCAGTCAAGCAAGCACCTAGCTAGAAAAAAAACATGAAGGCATCTTCAACTTTGTTTTTTTAAGTCAGATTCATCAAGTGATCATAGGGAGGCAAGAAGCTGATTTCTGTTTTAAACAAAACCTGAATTTGCACATACACACTTGCAAGTACCGAGTGCTCAAACATCCTTGCCAGAACTACCTGTGGTGACCCCAAAGACAAGGAATGTCAGCTGAGTGCCCTCCGAAGCTCCAGCATTCTTTTGTGTGTCAACAGTGCTGAACGGTTTTTGCACCCCTTTTCTCTCAACAAACAAGGCTTAGTACCGGGTTAAGTTGTGTCACCGCCACTGGTGTGGCTCCTGCACCATCAGTGTGCTAGTTTAATGCTTGCTTTTACAGTTACCTAGATTCCTTTTGGATTTCCCCTTCCTTCTGTCATTCTCATGACCTGAGATAAATATACACACACACAGACCTTTCATATCCTTTTTGAAAGTCTTCAGCTCTGCTGTTTCTTCTTTCAAACACTCATACTTCATGTACGCTAATGCAAGATTTCACTTACAGAACTCTACAACATCTCAAACATTCAACCAGGGTCATTCTTGCAAAAAACATATCGTCTGTATCTTTGCTTTATCTCAGAAGTGAAGGCATCAGCAAATGATGAGAATCACAGAAATAGGACATAGGTCTGCTTCAATCTGAAAATCTCCGGGTTCCAAAGTAAAGTAACTAATTAAGAAAAAAGAGACAACATCCAAAGGCCAAGAAAGAGTGGAATTCTGTCAGAGCAGCAGGCTTTCTTCTTTCCTTAACAAAATAAACAGGATCACAACACAAATGTTCTGAATGTGGAAGACAGAGCTTTTTGAGTGCTTATGCAGCCCCAGGAATCCTCAAAAAGGTACCAAATAAAACACATCTTAGCACCCACAGCAAATTAATTAAAAAGTTTCCCGGAAGTATAAATAAAATCCTATATTTACAACCCAGAACAAGTCAAATATGCAGCAACATTCACTGTCACGTCATCTCTCTGTCCAAACATGAGGTAATAAAAATCCCACATGTCCAATGATTTCCACAGGCTTTTTAAGTGAGAATCAAAACAGCCCATACATCACTAATCATTACACCACTTTAATAAATTAGAACCTACCTACTTTAACATAAGTTTTATAGAACATGATACTAAATAGTAAAACAAATGCAGAGTACAATTAGTACATTTTCTAAGTAATTTAAACTCATTTACCTGTAAAGTAGGTATTGGTGGGGAGAGTGGAACTTGCAAATCTGTAATACCCATTTCCTGGGAAACGGATCCCTTTTGTTACTTCTATACTCATTGTAGCTAAAGATGAATCCATCCTTTCCACCTGGTAGATGGGAGAAGGTCCATTAAGCTCTTCAGGTTCATTCCAAATTATCTTTACTGTTGTGCTGTTTATTCCTTCAACACGAGGGGCTTTAAGTTTTCTTGGAGCTGTGGACGAAAAAAAGTTATCTAGGTATCACTGGCCATAACACTTGGGAAATTATTTATCGCACATAACAATCTTTACAAAACATCCTGTTTCAGCTTCTGATCTTCTCAAGCACAAACACGGATATCCATAGAAGCTTAATTAGGAGAGAAAAAAACCTCAAAAAATATTCCTAATTTTAATGAGAAACTTACTTTCAATTGCACAAGAAATATTTTATTTGTTTCTTCAGGCTTTAGAGAAATGTCTCTGTAATTACATCTAAAATATTTTTGTTCGTAATCTTTGAGAATATTAATCTTCATGCAAAGTATATTTGTATTCCTTCCTTCCTTGATGGGCCTTTAATGCCAAACTCCATGTAAGTGTGTATCTGTATGACTTTCACAAGTGGATGTGAGCGAAAAGCCAAAGGAAAATTTGAACAGTTAATTTAACTCTCGTTACATCTCAGTATGGTACACAAAAACAGGAGTCTCTTGTCACCAGACTTACCCTCACCAAGAGGAGCAGAACAGCTCTCTGTCCACAATACTGAAGGCCCACACGGTTGTTCTCATGATATGCACACCAGACACCAGCTTGCATTCACATAATTACTCACCTCAAGAAAATGACCCTCTCTAATTTTTCTCTGCCAATTATGATGCACATCAAGACTCCAAATAAGACTGTTTCCACGAAGGTAGCAGCATAAGATAGCTTTACATTATTAGGATGATCCTCCTACCATTAAACCCAATACTTCGATATTCTTTTACACACTCTGATGGCATTGGCTACTCTTGCTGGGTTACTAACCAAACTTATTCCATTTTTTTATAAAATACTGTACAGTAAGCCACTGGAGGGCAGCATGACCTGTTTGGATAATGACATGATGGTCACACAGGTGGAAAGAAATGGACCACCACTGAAACAATAGAAGACCTCATCTAGAGAAGTATGAGAACATTCTGATATGTATAGAATCTGCATACATCTTATCTTGACTTTTTTTCTTCCCTTCTTTCCCTGATAAAGAAAAGGTTTTAACAACAGAAACTTCATTTGTACCCAGGAAGAGAAATATAATGACAACTTGTAAAAATTACTTGTTCCCATAATGACACAGTAAAGAGCAATAAATGCCTTTCAAGAACAATAAAAGCTGAATTAAAATATGAGCCTTCAAAATCTGACATATTACTTCACAGCCCAGCATTGTACATAGCATGAGTTCTTTAGAGAAGGACAGATTGCTTCATTTAAAATGAATTAATAACATCCTTTTAAACATTCCCACATTTCTAAGATCATTAACATATTTTTCATTTTTCCTATTTTCCAGTAGTATATTACTTCTTTCTTTTTTCTTTTTCTTTGTCCCTCACACCCCATAACTTGATAGATCTTCTTGGAGAAAGCAGGGACCAGGGGAACTGAGACACTGCCAATGGCACTATGTGCTGTAAATTCCTGCTTAGGTATCATTTATGACTTCACAATCTAATTAGTATCTCAAGCGATGGTAGAAATTTACAATGTCAAAATTGAAGTAATGCAGTGTGAGGTCATAAGATTTCCTGCATAAGTAGGGCACAGCACTAATGAATTGTGGTATTAATGCACAAGTTTAAATAGAAAACATGGCTTAACAATCAAAACTTCACCTTTGAGGGTCCAGCCTACGTCAGCATTTTAAATGCGAACTGAAGAGGTTGAGCCCTCCAGTTCAGATTACTGATGGCAAAACAGAAATGCTAAAATTCATTATTTTTAACATGCATACAGCTGACTAGCACACATGACAATAACTACATCTTCCTTTAAAGTCTAGTATTAATAAACGGCAGTTACTTGGACCATAATTATGGCATCTCTGATACCCAAACCTGAAGCTTTTATGGGGCTTATGCAATTAACTACTTAAATGCATCGTAACACTTGCTTCTCTGACAGGGAAGTATTGATTTTTTAATCATTTTCAAGTCTCCTCTAGCACAAATAAATGTACTACAGTTACAGTTAATGCACTGTGTACACGCATTAAACACTGGCATGACACAATTTATTATTTTGTGATATATGGAACACAAGACTACCCTTTCAGAAAGTAACATCCTTGCCATAGCATTACTATTTAAACTACAGTCTCCTTGATGCTTGAGAATTCTTGTGCATCAAGACAGCAGCAAACTGCACAGAAAAGGTTACATAAGTATTTAAAAACAAATAAAAAATAACAAAAAAAAAAAAAACAAACAGAAAACCCAACCGCACACAGAAACAGACAGGTCTTGAAATAAATCTGTAGCACTAGCCCAGCAGGGTACTAAATGCTGAAATTAAAAATATTCAACGCTAAAAGATACAGTATATATTTTCCTAAAGGTGTCACTGTGGTACCTGTAGCTACTTTCTGAAAGATGAATCGAGTGTAATTTTACCTATTTAATTTTTTTTAGTCACGTTCTGTTAAGACACATCTGTCAAAATAATGAGCGTATTGCATTTTAGTGGATTCAAAGTCACATTTTTGTGTATTTTAATTATGTAGTTTTAATGTCTTGCTATATAATACATATTTAATATATTATAAGGCTAAAACAGTATTTAAAAGCCCATGATTGCTGCATGCCATTGTGTAGCAGAGGGCACAGAAAAGACCAATAAAGACAGATGGTCCATACAGCTTATGTTGAAGTCATATATCTAAATATAGATGTTGCTACACAGGTCATTACAAATAAGCCTTTCCCATGTGTTTATGCACACACATGTACACAAAAATGAAGTTGGTAAGTAAAGAGCAGTTAATTTTGTTTTGTTTGAAATAATATCATTTTAGTTTTAGGCTCGAAGACAGATGCCAGCATTTCACTCTGAACAGATGGTAATTCCATCTAATAGTGCATCTCTGTATTAGTAAGGTCTGTTGTGTATACAAACAGTAATAAACACTAGGTAAGGATCAAAATAAATTTTAATTGTTGACATTAAATTCTGGCAGCCATGGTTCTAAGGATACAATACTCCTTTCTCAAGTCTGTCAGGTTTACTAATACAACTGCTAAAGCTTTTCCATACTCTGCCAGATTCTTGTCCCAGGAATAACATATTTACACTGTGGCTAAATTTTACAGGCTTACATATGTTTGAGTAACTCCTGCTCAGCTTACGGTAGGTAGGTATTTGTGTACTCTTCCACCAAAGCCTTCAATTTTCACTGAATGGCTCAGGAAGGTAAGAGCAATGAAAAGTATACAGTTTTTAACTGTCGTTAAGTTGAATACAAAATGCATACGTACAAATTAAAAGAGAAAAAACCTATAAATTCGAGGACAAAAAGTTACAGAAGATATCTTTTTCTTTTCATATTGGAGTTTACCTTGCAGGTAAAATTGCACATCTCACTATGGGTGATCCATTTCATTTTTGCTACCAGTAATTAGTCCAGAGGATCCCGAGTTTGCCATTGCATTTCAGGCATGCTCTTTTCTTTTTCTGCAGTTCACAGTGGTATCAGTCATTTCAACAGTAAATGAGTCATGCAATAACACCTATATCTTCTGACAATATTTTGAGTTTTAAGAGATTCTTTAGAGTCCATTCTGGACTCTTTCCCAAAAAAAGAATAAAAACCCACCCACAATGGACATCAAAAGAAAATCTAGTAACATGGATATGTTGTAATCATTTTTGTTTTAAAATAGATGTAATACACTGTAGTTTTTAAAAATCATGAAAAATATATTGCTTCCACCATATGGGACAACCAACGACTCACCAACCAATTTAAGATGCAGCATATTGAGCTGACCATATGTTACAGTGCTGTTGAATGGCTGAGTGATTCATGCCCGTCACATTCTAGTATATCAATTAAAGCTCCTTGAAGTCTGCATGATTTGTGTCTCTGTTATTAAACCCTGCTAATTCATCCCACTTACACATCTGTTATAAATCTCTAGGAGTGCTGCATGATTCATGGCAATCTGTGAGCATGGTACAGCAAATTCTTCTCCTTGTAATTAACAGTAAATTGTTTTACTGCCATGCAATGAATTTTTCAGTTATATTGCAAATGAACTCCTAAATGCACGGTTCTTTCCTAAGAACTGACTTATATTATTAGGCAATTAAAAAGTATTGCTTTGAACCAAAAGCTTTTAATCAAGAGGAATGCAACTTAAACATAGCTTTAAAATGTTGCAAATTTGACAGAGAGAAAAAAGAACGAACTGAGCTGTTTTGAGCTATTTTCTCACATATAATATGTGGTTGGTAGGGGAGAAGAAACAAATAACTTTTGAGTCCCTACTGATTTCCCAAAACTCAAAGAGCACTTTAACTACAGCTTGAACACTTGGCAAGACAAGTTTGAGCAGATTCTATTTATCTCGGAAGTTACTTAAGTCATCTGTCATTACAAAATTTCTCAGATTACTTTACACTTTTCTAATTGTAAAACAGCGTCTTTATTCTTGGAATAAATAATTGGATAATTAGCCAAGCTGAATCATCAGAGGATTCCAGTGCTGCTCAAGTGTTCTTGTCAAAGGTGAAGCAAATTCATTTCAGCTTTGCCTCTGTAGCTTTCTGAAGAGGCTTTGATTTTTTTCCTGCTACATTCTTGGCAGCAGCCTCAAATTCATGAGTCCATACATCAAGTCAGTAGTTTAACAACAAATGAAATTAAATTCAAAGAAGGGAAACTAATTGAAGGACAGCAACAAAAGTGTTTGGTAATGTGCTTTTTAATATGGCATGCCACATTTGCATGATAATTTTTCCTTTTTAGCATGGAGCAGAAAGTGACTAGCTTAATGAGGGATTATTCAAGACAGGAATGAACAAAATGCATTCATAACTAAGAACAAAGATTGTATTATGAAACGGAAACAGGCAACTGCCGAGAAGTAACTGGATGATTGGTTTATGCATTATGAATAAAAAGGTAGAAAAATATTTATATTAGTATTCACTAATGACTATATATACAAGATTGTTGTAATTAAAATTATAAATTAACATATTAAGAGTGCTTGTTTAATCACTTTGGGTCCTATTCACAATGAAGAGACTTATGTACATGCATGCAAAACAATCTGTGTTTCCAGGCCAGCAGCAAATGGCTCTTGTATTTCTCTTCTGTAACAAAGGAAACTATACATTTCTCACTACCTGTTTAATGGGTATTGGTGATTTTAAAATTGATGCATAGCCTTTTGTAGAAAAGCGATCTATGACAGACATGAACAAATGAGGCTTTTGAAAAGGGCTTGCACCGGACCTTATTCATGAATGGAAAAAATGGGAGAAAATGGACAAATTACTCAGATTAAAAGGGTAATCAAAAAGGAAACAACAAGGAGTGTAAGACAGCCCAGAATTACCCCAGCAAACCTAGAGGCAACTCCAAAGCCCCAAATACAACTGCTTGAGAAGTCTGCCAAGAAGCCAGATGCAGCTGGTGCTGGAAGAATATCTTCTACAAATTAGCTTCTGAACCCAGTAATTGCCATCAAAAGCCAAAGATCAGGAATACAGTGTGCTGGGGTAAATGGCAGCAACCACAAAGCCATACTTTCCTATGACTTAAAAAGTGCTTTTTAAACAAAATTAAAAAAAAAAAAATAAGGGCAAAGGAAAGGAGAATTTAATCACAAGAAATAAGCTTAGTCACACAGCAGCTAATGAAACATAGCTGTATAGATTGTTTAAGGCAACCTTTGACTATATGATGTGAGATCAGTAGCATAAGCAATTGTACTGGTCCAAGCACTCACATGGCTAATTTCATCCTGCTGAAATGACAGAAAATGATGGGAATAAAATGGTGTTTCTCTGCCTCACTGAAAAATTTTGAAAACATGCGTGTTTTGTATTGGCAATTCATAATTTCATGCAGACACATTACCACAAAAAGAAACTTTCAAAGGACCAGGTCTCTCACTGGTACCAGCTAGCAGAGTTCTATAGGTACCAGTTCAGAATCCTACATGAAAGAAAACCAGTCAACAAAAACTGCTTTTGAAATTTAAAAAAAAAAAAAAATTGCCAAGACCTAGTAAAAACAACAGGCTGAATGCCATTCTCAAAAATAAATAGGAATTTGAACATGGCAGAAACTGGAGAGAAGAATAAAGCAAAATTTTGCTCTATGTATTGAGATGAAAAATGTATAATTACTGTCCAGTGTTGCTTTCAGTTACATACATGTCGACCCACTTGATGATCCTGAGATAGCACAGACAAAAACAAAGCTCAAATTTGATTCCAAATTTTCAAATAAAGTATCAGTAATGAACTTTTGCCTCATCTATCAGCCAAGGATTTCAGTAGCATGAGCACAATATTGCAGCGCATAAAAAGTATTTCAAATACCACAAGGATTGTGGAAGCTGAAGCACCTTAATTTACCATTTAAAAGACTGAGTAAAAAGTATGAAACCCTTCTTAATTAATTGCATATTTAAAAGTCTACTATTTATGTATTTGTATATGAACAGATATTGAGGTTCTCTTTCTGTCCAGTCACCTTCTCTTTGAGTAACAGGGATGGGTAATTCTCTTCTATTACCTTTCTACACTTGTTTTGATCTTTCATCCCAACTCTGCATTTACACTAACATTGGTCTTCCAACACTTTTTACCATTCTTGGAGCATCAGGCATAACAGTTCTTTTACTACCTCACCCTCCTGGCTTCATAGGCATTTGTAACAGCTTCCACTCAGCCTTTTTATAAAATAACTCCATTCTTAATAATTTTATTTTGTTTTCTCACTCTCCCTCCTCCCATTCTTCTGGTTTGTCTTCTCTTATTGCCATTTACAAACATTGTAGGTGTATGTATTGGTGAGGAGGACTGTTTTTACCAGTTTGACAGACACAAGGACATATGGTCAATTTGAGTTTTCTTTCACTCTACTCCTGCAAAGCTGCTCATGAGATATTCCCAGTACAGATGCCTACATTGAACCAAGATAGAATGAATCCACTCATTAAGTTTGCTTCTGGATTTTAACCAGTTATAGTCCAAGAGACTTCTCATTGAAAAATCAGCAGACTCTTCCTGATGCTTCTGCCCCCTTGGGTGCTATCCTTAAATTCTGCTCCTGCGTGAAGTGATCTCTTTACTTTTTCTTTTCAATCTTATCTCAAAACCACTTACTTTTCTTCCTCAACAGTTTTATTTTTAGTAATTTCATGATCTTTTTTCTGCCTTTGTTTTCATTCTCTGTCTTACAAAGTATTAAAAAAACAAAACAAAACAAAAAACATAAACCAAAAAACCCCACAAGTTCCCAGAGAAAAAAGTTAGGTTTTAAAGAGTATCTTTTTTATAACTAGGCTTCAGTTTAACCTACTGGATCTGAACAAAGCTTAAAAATTACTTGAGATTTCTGGTGGCAAATTTTAGAAGCCATGGGCAATTTCAAAAAGAAGCCCCTTGCTAATACACATCTGTTGGACGTGCCAAAATCACAGTCATCAAGATACCCATTAATTTAAATGGTCCATGTGATAACCTAGTATAGTCCATACATAGAAAGGGAGCAGACATGGTTTTCCATTATGGTTCTCCTCCTCCTCCTGAGGATCAGAGGAGAAGAATTAGTCTAATTTAGTACAACCTCTAGTCCAACCTGAAACACAATTCAAAGCTCCTGGATTGTGTTATGATGCAAAGGGACCATCATGCTGGAACACATTTCAGTCAAGACTTCCTCCAAAAAGCTGCCTTTGCCAGGGCAGGGAGGGGGACTGGCATCCAGCCAGGAAAGCTGTCTTTTTGCCAGGGAAACATTCCTTCATAAAAAAGAACTCCCCAACAGTCTTAGAAAGGCAATTTTAATTTCATTTTGCACTGTTCAGTGACAAAAAAAAAGGCTAGAAATCGACTAAGACTTGATTATCTGTTTGTACAAATGACAGCGACCGGTTTCCCCAACTTTGTTTCAAGTTTTAACTCCCTTTGATTGTCATCACGTAAGCAGCCCTTCTTTCAAATTGTCTTTGAAAACACAGTTTTACAGAACTTCACAGAATGAAACAAGCACACCCAAAAACAAAAAAAAACACAAACTCCCCCAATAAATAAACAGAAAAACCCCAAACAAACAAAAAAATAAACCTGGATGGATAGGATGAAACTAATTTCTCCAGGAACAAAAAATATTAATTTTGGAAGGTAAAATTGCATGCAAAATGTAAGTTTTTCATTTTTCAGTTTGCCAAAATTTAGGACGTTGCAGTAACATGCTTTAAAAACATAAAAGGAACACAATAGAAGACTGATTCTTTTCTTTCAAGGCTTACAGCAGTAAGTAGGAAAAGGCTTCACTGCAAAACAGCTAATAAATGGGGACATGCCTGCTATGCTATTTTGTATTCTCCTGTCTTCTCTAATGTGATAGGTCTCTAAGTATTAACACAACCAGGGAGGAGATGGTCATAAACAAGCTGTCAAGCATAACTAAGCTACTGTTTCTGAATCTTTTAATAAATGTATAAATGCAAAGTTGGATCATTTGTAGTAATAAGGTGTGCTGTTTAGGCAATATTTGTTTCCATGGTTATCAGCACAGACTGGAACACCATTTCTCATGGCTGTGTAGAATGGGATAAAGTCATATGTATACAAATAGGAGGCTCTGTATATGGCCAGTCTTCCACTTGAAAACAAATGGAAAGGCAATGAAATAAACAGATATGAAGAACTGAGGACAGACTAGAGGCAAAATACCAACACCTTAAATTTCACTTCAGCAGAAAATTTCAGATTCTTTCCTGTATGAGTCTAAATTACATGAGAGAGGTAATTGCAAAGATCATCATCGCAACATCCATATGAAAACACCACTAATGGCTTAACATTTTTTATTAAGCATTTTAGCTAATATTGTTAAATTAATTAATGTGTTTTAAATGCCTATACAAAAGGAAACCACAATGCTAAGTAGTCAGCTCTGTTTGGATGACCACCACTATGTCACATATCATGGTTTTGAGATTGTATTTATAGTATTAAAGAACCATATTAACTACCTCATTCCATGAAAAAAGAGACTTAGAAAGCTGATATTTGTAACAATTTGTGTCTTAAAACTCTCTTGAACCCCTGATGTCCAAGAAGTGAGTTTATGCTAGTCCTTTCCTCAAAGTAAATACAGGCTTTCTCCATCTCTGTTCTGGACTGATGTGTATTTTCCCCTAAATTTACAGACAGTACCTTTGAAATCCATGACTATGCTATTGATATTAACTCGAAGACTGAAAACACATTAAGGTGCACAGGAACATGTATGCAGTTTCTGTAGCACTGTTTTCATAGATATGTAGATACATACCTACAAAGCAAAATCTCAAAACTCAGGGGCTAAAAAAACAAACATCTTCAAAAAAGCAGATCCAAAGCATATCTGTTGCTTCTGATTTAAACACACAAATACACTATGAACTTACCTTACTCCTAAAGCCATGCAACTCCTCCTGCACGTGTTAAGCAAGGCACTGGCACAGCTGAAGCATTTTACGTTTCTTGCTATGCAAACATGACACACACACTGAAAACCTCCAACAACAAATTAACACCTTCTTAGCATCATAAATGAAAGAGTGGATGCAGCCACATTTATGTACGTTCACCGTTTAAACAGAAACAACTATCCATATCGTAACTCGCAACTGAGAGAGCAATACACAAGTCCTACTGCCATAGCAGAGTACCTTAAACCTCCACTGAAAACATTTTGGGTTTAATCTGTCAAAACAAACAAATACTAATTAAGCAAGTCACTTTGTATTAATACAACACCTACCCCTGCCATTGTGCATCAAACTAGGATCATCACAATGGTGTTCATTAGTAAACCGTGTGTCAGCTTTGCACTTTGCTACAGATTGCTTCCTTACCAGCTGCCAAGGTTTGCCCCATGCCTGGCTCACTGGTTACACAACCAATTTGATTGCAGAGAGTAACAGTGAAGTTGTATGTCCTGTAAGGTTTTAATCCCGTTGCTACGTAGGAGAGCTCGTGAGCCTCGGCTACATGCAAAACCTGCAAAGCAAACAGATTGGAAGACAACAGTTGGTTAATAATATTCTCATTTCTGTCATTTGATGACATGTTCACTAATAAGAAACTTGTCTCTGAACTTGCAGATTCCTTCACTCAGACATTAGAAAGCCTGAATAGACCAACTGAGGGAGAGGATTATTTTGGAGAGCCTGAACAAGCTGGGATTTAGGTGATAATACTTCCCATCACACTGTTTTATGAGGTAATAAGCCAGTTCCTGAGTGGATAAATGAGGAAACAAAGTTATTGCCTCATAAAACTGTGTGGTTGGTGCAGTTATCCCTACAAAGAGTGCAGCTACAATCGAGATGACAAAAATGACACTATTAAGTTGTGAAATCTGACCACCATTGCAGGAGCAACATGATTAGCAGGCATTAGGAGGGAGGGGAATAACTAATACCTACAAACACTTGCATCTGCTTTACTTTAACATCAGTATAAGCTATCAGTGGGAGGGGAACTGAACAAACTGTAGCATTTTAGATAACTTTGTTATCAGATGTTTTTCTGGATGAAGAATCTTGCAAGCCAGTGACCAGAAGCAATTGGCATTTATGCATTGTTACAACATCCCCAGGAACAGCAGTATCCCCACTTGATAGGCAAATAAACTGAGGCCCATCTGTGGTAATACCAAAAGACAAAATCAGCTCCAAAGGAGAAATACAATATGAGACCACCACCTCCACTCCCACATTCTGATTATGTATCATGTTTCTGCTCATTCCTAAGCTATCAGCTTACTACTAATGCCATGATATTTGTTTGCCAAACCCAGTCACTCAAACATTACAACAGTATTTTAAAGTCATATATTTTGATTTCTTAAATTTGTTTCTTTCTGGTATTTTAGGTTTCCCCACTTCAAAAATTCATCTAGACATACCTTCTTAAGAAAAATGTAGATTCCTACAACACAGCATGGCTTTTAAGCATATTAGCAAATACAGCTATGGCAAATACAACTATAGCAACAATACAGAAACAGTACATACAGATATCAAGGTAATTTAAATGTTGTTGCACAATTTCATCCCTGCTAATTTTGAATCCCACCTGCTACTGAAAACAAGTCAGATCAGAAATACAACTTAAAACATAGAAGTAGCGTGTAAAATTACATCAAACCGGTAGGTGGAAAAGTTAGATCAGAGAATATACAACAAACCAGGTAAAGAATTCATCACAACACCACAGAGAAGACCAGGTTTTATCGATTTTATTATTACCAGTTAGGAAAAACTTAATGTAACTAACAATAATACCTGGGAAAACGGTGGCAAGGACCTTTGTTCAGTCATCAAACTGATGCTATACCCCATCACTTCTCCTCTTGCTAAATTATCTTCAGGTTTTTCCCATGATACGTTAAGGGAATATGGTGAAAGAGGGAATACTGATGGAGATGGCATGAATGCTGGGGCTGAAATGAAGTTAAATTAATAATATTCATAAAATAAATGAGCAATATGTATAATGCAAGCTTTCTCATTCTACTTGTAAAACACCATTTCAGACAATCATTTCTCTTCCCTTTCTAACCTTATTTTCAAGTCTAGCTGGAATTTTCACCTTATTTTGGTAAGTACCTCACTCATCATTCTCCTGCTTTTTACTCTGGCTGTGAATGCAGAATAAAACTCTGCCTGTGCCTTCAAAGAGATACCAATCAACACTACAGTCCTATCCCCTGTAGCAGGTACAGTACATACAAATGAAAAGGCCTTGAAGAGAAACTTCACGCAACATGGGAAAAAACTGATAAAAGCAAAAAGTGTTCAATACTTCAGCATCTTAAAAGCAATTCTGTTTGCTAGGCCAGTTTGAAATTAACATGTCTCTCACTTCTTACAAAACAGTTCCCCTGTCTTCCATAGTAAATCTGTTAAAGGATTGTTTGCACTGCAGTTAAATCCCCACCTGATTCCTCTGTAATAATAGGATACCAACTCACAGCACTTCTGCCACGTACAAACAACCGCACTAATGGACCTCTTCCCAAATACAATTTAACACTTTTATAACATACAGTATTTAGGAACAGATAAGCACAAAGACTCATTTTGAAGGAGAAATTAGTTTAGCCTGCTGTTTGGCTGGAGCAAATGACTGAGGACATGATTTTCAATCTAACACCAAACAAAAGCATAAGTAACGTAACAGAGATGTTTAATTGCCAGTCATGGGCTCTATCACTCTGAAAACCATAGATTTCTACTGAAAGCACTGAAGTAAATTGCTGATATTTCAAATAATATGTCAAGTGGCAAAGCCCTTTTGATAATCTGAACTGAAGGGTCACAATAAGAGAGGTTACGAACTGGTTACACTTTGAGAAAAAGGGGCCATATTATGACACTTGGCCTCTATAAATGCACATGAGGAGTTGTAAGGAGTTAAAGAGCACAGTTGCCTGTCTCAAACACTGTTATGGTCACAAGGACTTTGCCATGAGATAAGCACAGAAGGGAGAGACAGGATGGTGTTAACTCCAGGCCTGGTGCATGCAAGATGTGCTTTGCTCATCCTGGTTAAAACCATCCAGACAAAAATTCCCCCTTTGGTAAACTGTGTAAAGAAGGAACCGCTTATACACATATCACCGGTCAAACAAAGATCATCCCAAGTCATGGGACGGATGGAATTTGCAAACACCAACAACCACTGAAGCTCCCCTGAATACGCCTCTCTGGATACCTGTAACCTGGGCTGTAAGATAAGACACCACAGCAAGAACTTGAGATAAGATAAAGATGGTACTATTGTCCAGCCGTTGTCTCAGACCTAGCTGGAGGTTAACAAATCTTGGGGAGAAGAATGTATCACTGATAATGGACACAAAGAATGCAAAATTTATGGGCCACAAGGAAAGCCAACTTGGCAACTGTGCTGAAATCAGCTCTGACTGGGTAAAAGGTAATTCCATCAGGGGAGATCCTGACCACCAACTCACAGCCCATCAACGCAGGAAACCCACCGACTCAAAAACGGGAAAGAGTGACTAGTGGACTAATTAGCATTAGAAGCAAGGGAATCATTTAACCAATAGAATAAGGGAACTGTGTGGCCAATGAGCATTAGTTCTTTTATTTGCTAAAATGTATAAATACTGAAAAATTTTGAATTATCTCAGAATCACCACTGAGAAGGGTGAAGAAGGACCAACAAGACACGGCAGCATCCATGGATGTTAACTGTCTTCTGCTTGATCACACTCTCTCTCACCTCTTTCTTTTCTATTTCTTTCTATCTCTTCCCCTCACATTTATCGCTAAATAAAATCCATGTTATTGACTTCGGCATATGGTCTCATTTGTACCTTAATCCTGGCAGAGGCATCTCTTACTAATGGGGTCTCAGCAGAAGTTTCAAGCACTATACTCCTGAAAAGGTAACCCTCTCAAGTTCTTCAAATGAAAACACTGCTTGGTATATTTTGCAATATTGTAGTTTAAATTTAGGGTTAATTGACATGGATTATTTTCCTCAAGAACCTGATTTTATGGTGAAAAAAATGCTTTTGCTTTACTTGCTAAGTTCTGAGATAATCTGTCCTATCTTTAATTAGTTAAAAATGTTAATTTATCTCTAGTTAACCATCACTAGACAGATTTTATTGAAAAAAAATAAGAAAACATGCTAATCTATTTTTCCTTTCACTTCTATCAAATAAATTCAAACCAGTGCTTACCAGCCTCTCCTGTTCGCCCTGATATCCAGTCTGAAGATATGCTACCTGCCATGTTTACTGCTAGCACATAAAATTCATACTCTGTGAATGGTTCCAGATCAGTGACTGTGGTACTGGTCTGTGGTGGAGCCAAGGCATTTTCATTCTGAGATTCCACAACTGGTTGAGGACTGAGCCATCCACTGCTTTGGAAAATACGAATTTCAGGAGGAAGAAAGTTCCCAGCTGATTTTAATTTTTTTCTCATGTAAAGTTCATATCTTATAATTATACCTAGAGAAAAAGGCCAGAAATATTAGTGAATTTGAAAGACATCTGGAGTTCTACTAAAATACCAACTGTCTTTGATGCATGTCATGGCTATGGACTATGAGGAGTGTATGACACAGGCTGAGATGCTAACAGCAAATATCATGATCTCCATCGTAGAAACTGCCCCTCTAAATACATACTTATTATTATTATTATTTGTTATTCTTGTGTGGGCATTCTTCTGCTCTAATCTGGAAATAGCTGGAAAATGAGATGCTTAAAGTGAAAGCTGAGCTCCCCATAGACAGATGCCCACTTTGTGAACAGACCAAAATGTTTGTTTTCACATGCACAAATACTTGTGCACGTAACTGCAAGTTCACAAAACTCCATCGGTCATGTATTAAAAGAAAGTTTTACCAGTAAAATCTGCAGTATCACAGAAGTAGCCTACAACAGCTGTGTTCTCAGTTTCAAAAACCTAAAATATTATTACACAAGTTAGACCAGCAACTCTTGGCAATCACCTAATCCCTAACAAAGTTATACTGGTAATAGAATTGGCTACTGCACATGACGGATGGTTTCAAAAACAGACTTCTCTGTTAATTCTTAGATTTTTTTCCATAACTGTTATCTGCTTACTTATTTTTTGTCAGGCAATATAACCACATCTGTCTGAACTAAGCAATCTGGCAAATTAGGAAAAAATTAATTTTACTGTAAATGTTTGATTACAAATGTGATTTTTGCTGCAGCAGATGCCACTGCATGCTAAATCCTGGGACCCAACAGTCAGTGGATTTCGGAACTCCAGAAGAATCAAACACAGACTGTGAGGATACATTTAATGGCAAATAGGCAAATTAGGAAAATGCCTCACTTCATTTCTCAGTGTATGGCACGTGGATAAAGATATTCTAATGAGACTTGAGGAAATGCTTCTTTTCCCTTGCAAAGACTTTGATTGACAAAAGTAAACACAATGTCCTACCATTTGGTTTCTCAGGTGGTGACCACTCCACAGCCAGTTCTGTAGAGCTGATGGTTTCTACAGTCGGTAGGTCCAGCCCTTCCGGAGCAGCTTGTGCAGTAACTACAGTTACTGGCTGGCTCTTTAAGCAGCCTCCACTAGTACAAGCTTGCACAGAAAAAACATACTTTGTAAACGGAACGAGATTCCAAATAATTGCTGAAGTCTTTAAGCCTTCATACTGACCACAAGGCTGAAGATCAACCGAGCTAGTACAAGTCAAAATGTATTTCTCTACAGGCCCAGAGTCATTGGAGACACTTGTCCAGTAAAGTAAAACAGAGTGCTGACTAACAGGAAAGACAGGATTTAAATCCAAGCTTCCTATAGGTGTCCCAGATTTTGTTCTGTATGTCACTGAGTCACTTCTTGTAAAACCATGAACGTTGCTGGCTTGGATATAATAGGAATAGAAGGTATATGGAGCTAACATGGTATCAGTGAAGGTCTGAACACCTGAAACAAACAGGTGAGAAGAAAACTGTATCAGTCTAAGACATCAAAAATAATCTTAATTTCTATACCTAAAGTCTGTCCAGCTCTAATCCAAGACGTATTTATGCCTGCGCACACGCTCTTCTTGAGATTATAAACATTTTATAAACATTCTCAACTTTTTTCAGCACAGGAAAAAAAACCCCCTTTACCCTTTATTACCTTCCACTGCACATTAGCATCATTAGAGAAATTATTTTTCCACCGAACTTCTCCTAGTTCCTGCTTTAATCATGAGGAAGATTAATACAATTATCTTCTCATTCCACTTTTTCTTCAAAATAATTATTTCAAATGTAAATCAACATCAATATTAGTGAATATAATTCAGAAAAGAAAACCCAAACCACTGTACAGACTTTCAGACCTCTGTTTTTTATTAACTTGATGGCATAAGACCAAATATTTCAACTTTGTGTGCTTTCACTTCCTCACTTCTACAACAATGCTTAATATCTCATTTGAAAAGCATTTGATCTTGGATAAGAAGGGAAACAAAAGTGCAAATAATTACTAAAAAGGTATATACAAAGATTATATTTACCTTCCTCACCCCTGCTTTCCATTATTCTTAGTTAGTAGTTTTTTTAGCATCTTTTTAGTACCAATGGCTGTTAATAGTTCCTGTGCATATCCCAGAAGCAGTTACACATCTTAGTCATCACAGCACAGTATGAATTTATGTACACTCATACCACCATACATTCTTTTGCCTTAAGAAATAGTGAATATTGAATAATATGTGTCAGAGCACAGATACTCATAAACTTTTTCAAAGCAAATGAAGAAGATGAAACTATTTCTACGTCCTCTCTGTACATCTGCACTGGCAAGCCAGCCCTGAATACAACTTAAGGAAGAGGACCACAAAATTCTGAGTATTGCTAGATATTCAACCTTTGACACTGTAGCACAAAAGCAGCAGAGTCAGCCCAGTAATTGCTTACAGCACTTCAACTCCCTATAGCAATCACAACATTATGACTGGAGTCCAGCAATAGCAAGACCAGGGTATGTCATCTTCAGGCCTTGCAAACCATGGTACTTCAGACAAGGCTGGAGAACAACTGTGCCAGCTGAACAGTGGCTACTGAGACTTCCTTGTGTGTTAGTAGTGAGCAGGCAGAAGATGAAGCAAGATCCTCCCCCTGCACTCAGCCCTGGTGAGACCACACCTTAAATCCTGTGTCCAGTTCTGGGCCACTCACAACAGGAAAGACATTGAGGTGCTGGAGCAAGGCCAGAGAAGGGCAACAGAGCTGGTGAAGGATCTGAACCACTTGCATGGTGGGGAGCTGCTGAGGAGTTGGGGTTGTTCAGTCTGGAGAAAAGGAGGCTCAGGAGAGACCTTATCAACTCTCCACAAGTGCATGAAAGTCGGGTGTAGCCATTTGAGGGTCACGCTCTTCTCACAGGTAACAGGATGAAAGGAAATGACTGCAAACTGAGCTAGAGGAGGTTGGATATTGGGTATCAGGAGATTAGATATTAGGCAAAATTTCTTCATGGAAAGAGTGGTCAGGATTTGGAATGAGCTGTCTGGCAGAATCAAGATGTCTGGAAGTGTACAAAAAAGATGTAGCACTTGTGGACATGGCTTAGTGATGACATGACAGTGCTGGGTTAATCATTTGACTCAATGATCTTAGAGGTCTTTTCCATCCTTCACGAGTTTATGATTTTGTATTTAGTTACATTTATAAGCAATTAGAACAAACTCAGTTTGGAGTTAGAATTGTTAGTAACTTTGGGTGTTTTTTCACATTTTAGAGCAAGTTGTTAATTTTATCCTCAAGACAAAGACAGCTCTGGGAAACCTGAGGCTCAGGTTTTCCAGAGCTGTTTTAACTGGGCATTCTGCAATACTATCATCCAGGTCACCATGCTGATTTAGAAGATTATTCTTAATTTTCCTTGGGAAGTTCAATGTTTCTATAAAACTCTCATTTAGCCATAAGATAATGTTGATCCAGTTGTACTCTCAGCTCATAAGCTATATTCCATACTATACTAAGAAAAAAATAAGATAATGAAAAGTTCTGTCAGCATTAACACTGTACTTTCGATATTCAAACACCAGCAGATGATTTCATACCACTAATTAGGGGGATTTCCAGGAAATGACAAATATGTCTTTTGAAACCAGTACTATGCTTTTAAGAAGATAATGTTTTGCTAGATAGAAACATGCTAATGACTCATTATCGAGCTAAATACATGCAGAATTTTTTTGTTTTCTACAAAGTATGTAGGTAATATCATGAAATATCATCCTCAACAATGCAGCATTTCAAGTACATTACTAAACAGATTTATAACAATGAACTATCATAGCTTTTCTTTTGAAGTCAATTCTTATTTTTACTAAAGTTAGGCCTTTAAACCAAATTAAGGAGTTGGAATATTCTCTGTTAGTTCTCTGAATTTTTTTAAATGTTTCTTTCTCTCAATCATTTAATCCCATGCTTACATGGGGTCACATACCTTTCCTCGCTGTATGTACGGCAGAGTGCCCAAATTCACAACATAAGCCACATAGTAATGAACTGTTACACTGCAGCATGAACCAAAACATAGAAATGTGAGGTGCATTCCAAAGGAACTGTGCTTCTATGGAAAAATAGCTTTTTTTCTTCCCGCCAGGGTACACACCAACAATTAGAGAGACTCAACTTCTGCAAAACTTTAATGCTGCATTCGTAGGAAACTGCCACAAACTGAAGAAGCTCCTAGAACAGAGGTCATTAGTGGCATTAAACCACACCTGTCCTCTTAAAAAAACCCCACTTGTGTGCCATGTATACATACAAAAAGTATCCAAATCCATCTCCTTTTCTTTGATAAGTGGATCAATATTAGCACAAAATGGCCTTTCCAGCTTGGACAGAGTGTTGAATCCTTTAGGATTGCCTTCTGAGGATCCCTTGGCAAGCCTCAACATGAGAGAAGTGGTGCTGCTAAAGAGAAATCAGAGCTACACTGATAGCTTAACAGAAGGTGCTAAAAGTTAGAGGCCACAAAAAGCTTTCCTATCTGTTAACAGTTTAAAACCAGGAAGATGAAAAAAGAAGTTTAAGCACATTATGGTCTCTTCCATTCACCCTAATTCTTTGACTTTGACTCTTAGTTTTTGGCATCTGTGTATATTTTCAATAAATACTTTTGGTAAGTCAATTTTAAAGTTTTTCAGATTGAAAGGTAAAATAATTATCAGCCATTTGGGGTGATTCCGTTTGCCAGGTTTTAGACTAGGGTATTCATTTCTGTCAAGCAAAATTAATAACACAGAACAGTAACTCATTAAAGGAAAACAGAATAACGTACTCAAAACCACAGAGAATGATAATGAGAGAAATAAGAAACAGCTAAGAAACACCACACATATATATGGATACATACATACACACAAATATGAAAGCTTTGATGTCACCTTACTTACTATAAGGATGGTAGTCTTCGGTTGTATAAATTTCTTCCTCATCCCTATACAGCTGGTAAATAAGCCTGTTAGAATTTGGAGAGTCAGGGGAACTCCATGAAAGATTGATAACAGAGGAATTGAGAACTTCTCCTGTAGGAGGAGGTTGCTGGAAAGGAGCTAAAACATACACAAAAAATGAGGAAGTAAAAATGAAGGTAATCAACAATCACACGGATTTGAAGAAAAATGCAAAGAAACTGCTAAGATTTCTTCACCACAAAAACCTGTTGAGTAAATGCACGGTCACCAGGGCAAGACACTAATAGACTAAACCAATCCATCCAAATGCTCTCCAACAAAAGTTTTTATCCATGAAACAAGCGTATATACTTAAACAAATGAGGAACAAACTTAATCCTCCTTTCCACCCCAAAATAAAGCAAGTGTTTTCCAAACACTTTTTTTTCAATGAATTTCAAAACCTCTATAAAACAAGAACATATTCATCTGGTCACACTGAAGTTTCTAGTTCAAGTAGGATTTATTTTTTCGGAGGATTCATTCCATTTTAGCATAGACCAGGCATAACTTCCTCTAGTAGAATACAAGTGGAAAGTCCAACTAAGTCCAGATTTTACTGAAGTGTTAAAATAAGCTTACTTAATATAATAAAATCACAAAAACATAAAGGGCAAGATTTTGAAGTTTATTTAGGTAATTGACTTCCATTTGTTTCCAATGAAATTGAAACCCATGAGAGCAAAGCATCTAACATTTTAAGAAATAAGCTTGACATGCTTATTTACCAAAATACGACTCTACCACCTCCATTAACTTTGAAAAATGTACTACATAATTGCACTAGAATCAACAAAGAGAAAAACAAACTTGAAGTTCAAAAGCCAAGTGCCTCACATTTTAAGAAAGAGCATTCAAAGTCCCCCCTATGTCTCTTTTGTAATCCAAATGCATGATCATGGTCCTTCCTAAGATAACAGCTAATACTCAGTAATTAAACTTTACATACATAAATACACAAGTATTGGCATAAACATACATTTTTATGGATGGACTCAATTATCTCACAGGTTCTTTCCAATCTAGATGACTTCATGATTCTACATTTATGTTATTATTCAGGTCAGAGCATGAGTCCACAGCTTGCTGTTGGATCTCCAGCAATACCGAGGAAAGCCCTGCTCTGTGTCCCTCCTTGCACCGTGCTCTTGCACAGAACAACACAGGTCTGTTTTGGCAGATAGTAACTGCTATCAAAGGCAGACTGTGCCATTTCCCCATCCTCTTCACCAAGGGAGTGTGGATCTACAGGAAAACATTTTGCTCACGGAATGAGAATAGCCCAGAGCAGTACAGAAATCAGCACACGGAGTAAGCTACCAGGAGCTGGATTCAGAACCATCCAATTAACTTTCCTCCCCTACATTAAGTATTATAGGAGAACATCAAGATTAGAAACATGGGATTTTTTTCTTTTTATAAACGATCATCTTCTTCATTATGTGGATATTTTATTAATATCACCACAAGTTCATTACTAAAATCTGTTCAGCCAAGCTAACAGGAAACAAGAAGCAAAGAATGAAGTTGCAGACAGAAAATATCATGAAGACCTTAAGCCACACAAGTGATAGATGTAGAGACTTATGCCAAAATCAGTGGGCCACACTATATGCAAGTTTTTAATACAAACCTAGAAATTTGAGATGAAGCTATTTAGAGAAAGATAATGAAAATCCCTGCTTCTACTGAAGCCTCTCTGCCAAGAAATAGCACAAAATATTTCTAGAATTCATTGGATTGAACATCACATAATCATCATCTCCCCTTAAAAAGCATAGGTTGTTCTGCTGCCAGTCTGGAGCTTTTGAGTTCATCTCTCTTAGGAAGTGAATGTATGCTAAAGTGTCTACAGGAGTAAAGTTTGAGAATCAGAGGAAACAAGGGCTCCTAAATCCCTTTGGCATTCAAGAAATATTCCCTCCATGTAACACATACTTACAAGACCTGAGCAATCACAGAAATTTACCAGCATCGCCTTCATTCTCCACTGGCAGTCTCACACTACAGCATATTGCTTCCATATGTTTGCTGGTTTGAATTTTAAATATGTAAGCAAAGTACTGTATTGTACATTTCTGTGCAGCATCTAAGACATTGCGAAATAGAAAAATTGCTGAGGAAAAGGTCTTTTCCTTAAAGAACACTAGTTGGACAGTGAGAGCAACTTACATTTGCTTCCCTTGGCAAAGACTTATAACCAGTAAAGAATGTATCAACAAAATACTGTTCTGCAATGAAAATAACCACAAATGCCAAGCCAGGCAAAGCTCCATATGTGTGCAACAAATTCAAATATTTTGGTATGAATAACCAAAAGACTTCAATTGCTATATCCTTTATGTCCAGAAGAGGACTCCACTTGTCATTTAGAATACTGCCTGATGTACTTTTATCTAACTAAAATCTATTATGTTATTTCTCTATGTCATACTATTATTAATCAATTTTATAGTTGAATTGCTATTGACCTTTATTCAATGTGTATCCCAACACAAATAAGTAGGTTGGCTTATGTTTGTAAAGCACTTTGAAGATGAACAGCATCATAAAAGTGCCATGTATTATTATTATTACACATTCAGTTGAAACATCTTACATTTTTTAAAGAAACAATGAGCCAATCAACCGCCTGAACAATAGATACTGTGCCTTCTACAGAAGAGTATGGGGAAAAACAAAGCAAAACTATTTAAACACTTTAAAACTTTGAGGAAAGCTAAAAAAAATCATCTTTGGAAACAAATCAGCCTCTCTATTATATCCATTTGTAATGCTGTGCATTCTACAATGCATATTACTTGAAATTTAAACTGATTTACAATTAAATACAAACTGACATCAAAGTGAGAGCTGTCTCTACCTGTAAACGCTTTGTGCATTTACATCTCTGCTTGCAGATCTATAGTTTTCACATATCGGTAATGAATATCATATAAATACCCATGCAGAACACACAAAGAAATATTTGTTGGAGGAGGACCCAGAAAGATATTCCAGAGATAACTTGGGAATGTCTAACCCTGCTGTTGCATTACACATGGCTACCTGAGCGATCACAGTATGACCAGTGTGGCCATTATTAATTAGGCCTGCTGACAGAAATGTCCAATTAGCATCTGCAGAGTTCCCCACTCATCGCTTACAGGACTTCCAACACTGGGCTGTTAACTGTGTATGGCAGTAAGGTGTGCCACCAAAATGTAACCCAGCTCTTCCAGAGTGAGCTGAGGTCCTTCCCACATGGTTTGGCATTGCGTAGCATGATGTCCTCAAAAACCATGCCTGAACACTGACCCAAAGACAACGTAAGTACTCAGTTTTCTTACAGCATATACTTTTGCCTCTTCTTCTCTAAAACCCTGCCAGCCTGGAGAATGTGCACTGCTGATCAAATCTGAACAATTAATTGTAACTAATTACGGCTTAAAGGCTAAAATTGTGCCACTTCTCCATATTCAGATGTTCCATTACAATTCATAATCTGACCCTCAACATAGCATTGGCTCCACCTCACACACACTAATTTATGATGCTCTTTTACATCACATCACATATTTTCCCCAACTGACTGAAAAAGCGCCCCAGGAGAAGAAAGGCAAAGCTACGTTGCACTGAGGAGAAGACTTGGAATTAATCACCAGGAGCAGGTTTTCAACAAACCTTCTGTTCTTCAGACCTTCTGAAGGCCAGTGTCCTGCCTCCTGTCTGTGGCAGGAAAGGGGGCTAAGCTGTAACTTGTACAAATGCTGTTGCACTCATGTGACTGAAAGATGAACTCTGGATTGGTCACTACAAAGAACACGTGCAAGGGAACTATGGGTTGTCACTTCTCCCCAGGTTAGACTGCAAGCCTAAGGTGTGTACAACACAAAGGATTCAGTACAGCTCTCTAAAAAACAGTCCTAAGACACACTGAAAATCACCCGAACTTCAGTGGCCCTATATTTGGGGGTGGGGAGGGAATAAACCCCAGTTTTAGTACTGCTGACCTAATCCAACACTCAGTAAATTAATTAAAAACTTTAATTTGAAAGACATGCTTTTAAGACCTAACATCCACTTACTTTTACTGCAGCCAAATAGGTTGTGGACATCCAAATTACTGGCATCGGGAACACAGTTGTCACATTTCAAGCCAGTTACAAACTGTTTACAAACACACTGTCCAGTAACAAGATGACAAGTCCCACTAATAGCTCCTGCAGGATGACAATTACAGTGCTGACATCTATAAACAAAAACAAATCAAGGAAGTGATCAACACACATCAACACTTCAGTTAAGCACAGTAGGGTTTTGTTTAAAAGATTCTTGGGCAACATAATTAAAACATCATAAACAGTTCAGCAGTCTGAAACAAAGCAGAAAATCTATTAGTCTGATTAAAAAAAACTTACAAAAAAGGTGCCCACTATAAAAATAAATATTTCACTGCAAGAATAATATTCTAATTTATATAAAAATGGCTTAGAATTTAAGAGCTTTTATTTATATTGATCCATACACAAACTGGATACTAATGTTTGGTAATAACCACATTATGCACGTAATCCTGCATCCTTACTCACACAACCTTTCTCGGGAGCTGCAGAGTTCAGCAATACATATGTAACCAGCTGAAGAGCTTTCTGCACAAAATATGCAATCTTCTACCTCAGGGGAAACTAGGCTTCAGCAGAAAAAAAAAGTAAATCAATTAATAATTTCTTGTCCACAAAGGCAATTTAAGGTTGGAAAAAATAACACACTGTGAATAAAGGAGAACAAATGGTGACCAAAACTGGGAGAAAAAACCCTCAGATTAAAAGAGTGACAGGAAACAAAACAACAGAAATACTAATATTATAACAGAAAACATGACTTCTTTGCAACCTGAAGGACAAAATTCGAAATAACTACAGTGAATAATTAATTAAATGTGCAAGTAAATTATTTTTAAATTAAAAAGAACAAAAAGTTTAAAAGCATTGGTGTCACACAAATGCCACAGTTCAGTTCTGTAAATCTCTCTGGCAGCAGTAGAATACTTTCAGAATTAATTTATGCTTTGGCTTTTGCATGTGAAACCTCTTGTGATCAACTTGTTCTTCACTTGATACACTACTTCCCCACTGACACTCATTTATAGCACGGATACCAATTGTCAGATTGTGCAAATATTCAAAGAGTCAGAACATGTCAGAAATCAGGTAAAGCAAATTACTACAAATATCATTATGCTACCCCTTGCAACACAGACTGCCATTATTACTCACAACAAAGTCAGCAATGGCAAATAAAACTTCATACTTTAGATTCTAATTTCACTATAGTTTAATTGCTGCAGACTAAAAGAGTTCCAAAAAAACATGGTCTGGGAGAAATGTGGGAAGGTACATTGCAGCTAAAACACACTGCGAAGTCTACACATACCTCCCCCCTTGACCTGAGCTGGAAAACTCCAATTCTCAGGCATAAGCAACATCAGCCTCAAGAGAATTTTAAATTACTCCAGATGCCAGGTCCCAAGGTGATGAAGCAGCAAAAAGAAACCAGAGAAGTCCAAGGCAGTCATGCTATGTCCCCTTTAATCTGCTAACCCTAAGACTAGACAAGAATCAATTTATATTTGGCTCATCTCGCCTTGGCCAGTTTCACCAGATCCAAGGAAATACGTGGTGGTGCCTTTACACCACAGCTACTTTTCCATTTTCCCAGTCACCACCATCATACTGTGGTCTATATCTCTTTCTATCTATATGAAAGCAGGAATAAAAGTGAGTTCAATTATGTTTTAGGTATCAACTTTTTAAGGCAAGGGAGAGAGGAGGGGAAGGTGGAAACTGTTTTCACATTAGGACACTAAAATTCAGGTCAATAATCAGTGAAATAGGCATTAAATGTGGCAGATTTTTAAACAAGCTTAAGAAAACTCTTCACATACATTTTCTGCCTATCGCAGAGCTCTCTGCATTAGAGTTCCTTTACTCCACAGCAGCTCGTGCTGTGTGATCTCCTGGGGAATCATTCAACACCCTTAAAAAGGCTGATAAAAGCTAAAGCTGCAAAATAAGCTGCAAATTTGTTTTATGGACTAATATCCTTTTGAGAATAAATAAAATACATTCTCTCTTGGAACCCACCATACTGTAGCTTGCTCTGTTTTACAGTCAAGAGAAAAGGGTAATTTTTTCAAGTCTTTTCATCTATAGACAGTGCATCCAAATACCCCTTTAAACAGAGGTTTTGTTTAGAGTATTTTAACATCGTGACGAAAAACCCAGTTTAGTTACAAAAAAAAGACAGAATTACTTGCTCAGTAAGACAATATTTTATTATTATTTCATAATTTCATTACATGATGACTATTTAGTGAAGGGGGTGTTAACAACAAATTTTCTTGATAGATGAACAGAGAAAGACAAGCTTCTCTTATTGTTCCTGTATATTACTGCACCTCTTATGAATAAGGGTCTCCTAATTATTCTAGTTTTGATGATCATTCACACATGACAATCAACTCAATACCCATAGTCACAGTGATAGTTCTCAGCCTGGCAGGGTGGGGCTGTTCCTTTCTGCTTGTTGCATTTTTCTTCTAGGAAAAGTTCACCTACACTGGATGAGGCCCCTGATCCTGCAAATAGCAGCATATATTTCACCATATTCTGCTCTATGGGATTACACATTATTTTTGTGTAATCACGTGCATCATTTTTTTTAACCTGCAGAAAACTAGAACTGGATTTGTTGTTAGACACAGTTCATGCTTTTCAGTCAGGATTAAGGATTCAGTCAATTAATGATTTTCAAAAAAATATTCAACTCTTTTAAAAGATAAGTAACTTTTAATCATGTGAGAAATATTTTCAGCATTCTTGCTAAATGCTACTTTTTCAAGGTACTTCGAGTCAAATATATTTGAGTTTTATTAAAACAGAATTGTATATAATCAAGGAAAACAGACTTTTAAAACATGGAAAGAGAAATGTCATGCCAAGATGAATTGTGATATTGATTTTCTGAGGATAAATGGTTTTTGTAATATTAATATAGAGAAACCTTTATTACATTGACTCTCTAGGTGCAGTTAGAGCCTCTCCAGCAATCTGTTTAAAATCTTCATTTTTCATCCTTATGGGAAAACCTCACTTGCTAAATGGATTTCATAAACAGTAATCTGTCAAGATATATATATAAATAGATAAACAATTTGTGATGTTCATTGACCAGTTCATTATAGTAAACAATACAGAGGTAAACCATTTCAAATGTGTACAGATGCCCACAACCATTACAGATCTGCTCAGACTGCTGCAAACACCCAGTATTTCTAATTCTTTCATCGTCAAGCAAATTTTCCTGCTTCATAACCTAAAAAGCATTAAAGAATATGGAGTTCCTGTTTTGTCTCAAAAGCACCACAAAATAAATCAGCTCACATATATATTCCTCAGAGCAGGAGAATTTTAAAGCCTCACAATCTCTGTTTATCACAACTTTTGCTCCTCTCGTGCTATTGTGCAAAGACAGATATGTCTTCGCCACTGCAGATAGTGGCACATCCTTTTCTGTCCTTAAAAGACACTTGGAGCAAGCATGGTTTAATTGACCTGGCAACTTTATGGAGAAAGAAAAAGCATATTACTCTCTTTATGAAGATATTAACAGTTAAAGAAATGGAATAGAATAGAGTAACAAATAAAGACGTGCATTATCAATGGATAAAAGCTTCTGCCTGAGGAACAGAGGTACATTGCCCAAGAAGACAACAGTGAAAAGGGAGCCAAGAAAATGCAACACAGGTTAATCATGTTAATGTACTACCAGAGTAGTCTTCAATACTGCCATGAGGATTAACTAGTAATAAGGCATTAAAGACAACTCAGATTCAAATTCCAGAACTCTAAAAACTTTCTATCTGTACAAGGTCTGGATCTAGACAATTTACATTTCTGCATTTTGAATTTCAAAAGACAGGTTAAAATGCAGGCATTTGAAAGCCAATATCTAGCTCAGAAAAGCTATTGCTTAGCACAAATGTGCTAAAACTGAGGGGCGGGGGGAGAATCTATTTCAAGTAACTAAAAGAAAAAGGTATCACTAATAATAAGGAAAAGATATTTCAAAGGGAACTTTAATATTATAGACTTTATTTCTCTCCATTGGAAATGACAGGAAGTGAAAATAGGAAGTCCTTATTCCTACAGATTACTTTATGGCCATTAGCAGATGCCTCTGTGACCCGAAACAGTAAAAAATAATTTTAAAAATCTCCTAATGAGTGACAGTAACATAAAAATTAAAGTGAAAAATCTGCAGAATAATGTCAAATATATGCAAGATGACACTGATAATCACTGCCTAAAAGCATGTCTACCCCATAGCAGGGGGAGATAAGCAGAGGGAAGGGAACGTTGTACAGATTTTGCTTCTGCCTGTGGTATGTGGTTTGGGTTTTTTTTAAAGGCAAAAATACCAAATATAACAAGACAACTTAACACCATCAGTCTGCATGAAAATATGATAGCATAAGAGCTGTGCAATCTTTCTGGAAAAAAATTTTAAAAGGAAATTGAGATTGTGAGGACTAGGCAAGAAAGATGATCGTGGAAAAAAAAGAGCAATAGTTGAAAAAACAGTGCACTATATAGATATGTTTTCCCCTTATAATCCAGGGAATCCATATAATTCCAATGTACCTAAAGACCCCAGGCTACATTAGAAATACAATTTACCCTGTGGCACATAACAAAATGTTGAAAAAGAATACACTGCTTCAGAAAAACAAATTTTTAAGAGTAAAGATAGAGTGAATATTTGTACTGCTGTCAGCAAAAGAAATTTGAAAAGTGAGGGATATCTGTAGTTTTCCCTTTTCCTCCTCCCCGCCCTCCACTAAATCTTCCTGAAATCTTCAAAAGCATTCATTAGTTACAAGACTGGCAAATTACCTGCATTTTAATAGTCAATGTTTAACACCTCAGAAAACAACACACCTTACTGAAGATGCAGAGACAACGTAGGGAAACAATTAACAAATTGCTATAACTGAGCCTTATACACCTTTCATGCTGTTTCTACTTAAATATGCGGCAAAATTTCTATTTCCTTCAACTCATGGGAGCACAGGGGATTGTGTAATGTATCACACGTAAATCAGAGTGCACACAGGCACTCATAGAAGGATTAATGTAACTAGAACACATCTTTTCATTGTCACTAAAGCCTTGACTGAGTCATGAGAAAAAAATGTAACAAGGCAGTTATAAGCGACCTGTAAAAAAAAGAAACACTCACCTCCCTGTGACAGAGTCAAATCCAAAATAAAGTTCTTTGCACCGTTCACATGTCTGTCCTGTTACAGAGGCATCTTGGCAACTACATTGGCCAGTAAGTTTATCACAGGTCTGATTCACAGAACCAGCTATGTGGCACAGGCATGGCAGACAGTCAGTGACACTGGATGGAGAAAAATAAAAACCTGGAAAAGAAAGGGATTTTGAGAATCTTTTTGTTATCTCTCTTCAGACTCTTAGCCAGAGCAAATGCAAACTAGGAGGGAGTACATTAACATGTCTGTGGGGAAAGTAAAGACCCAAGGACGTGAGAAGTACTCATGAATGCACCACAAGCAGTAGAAACAAAAAACAACAGAAAAGAGACATTGGACCGTTCTAGTCTGAGATCTCAGCTCTGAAAATGGCCAGCTGCAAACCATAAGAAATGCACATAACTTCTTAAGAATGTCTCTTAATTTTTCTCAACCAGTGGTTAGCTTAATCCTTGAAACATAATGTTTCTTTGGAAAAACTACATTTGATGAGCATTCCCAGGTTCTATGTAAAATTTGTATTTTACTCCTCCTTAACATAGAGCTTGTATCCTACACAAATACTTTTATACAAACTAATAAACTGATAAAAGTAAGTAACACCTGGTATTAAAAAGCTTTCACTCTGAATCCTGTCCTGTTCCTGTATTATTTCCAATTATGAACTTGAGCATTCACTTCACATTCCCCACAGTATATTTGGTATGCTTCTGCTATGCCATCTTTCATCCTACTGCCCTCACAAGCAATCTTTATTTATGCCTTTAACACATTACTGATAAATACAGTTAGATACAGTTTATACACCTCTAATCTGGTCATTGAAGAATTTACCCATTATTCACAACTTCACCTGAAGTTGTAACAAAAGAGCTTTTACACACAATTCTCCTAATGATGTTGTTCCACTTGCATAATCACTATGTAAGGACTTACTTAATTCTTAATAATTTCTTTCTGATCAGAAGACAATTCAAGTAATGGCACATTAGTAAAAAATATAATTACATAAGTTTCCAAAATATTTTCTATTTTTACCAGATCATTAATAAATATTTAACTGTTTTTTCACACAAGTTGTTCTTATCTTTATTTATCCTTCTCCCTCCCTTGGAGTGGTACAGTTTATTAAAAATGTAGCAATGCATGAGAGCTCTGCAACCAATCCTGATGGCACAATATTAAGAGACACTAGACATCAACAAGTACCTATCTTGGAACATGAATCCTAAAATAGAGCCATTGATATGAGTTTCTATCTCCCTTAGCTGGTGGCTATTAGTTATTATTGTACAACTTCAATAGAAAAATTTCAGCTGCTACTGAGATATGCAGCGTTTGCACAGACTTCTCAGACACTTGCCCTCTCTCCAGATCAAGTTCAATCAGTAGTTTCTTCATCATGTTCTCAGCTACTGAATATTTGTTGCTGTCCAATAACTTCCCGGTGTCCTGCTTTATAATAAGGAGCCCAAAATTATATTGTAACATGTCATATTGCTCAAGGCCTTATTATTTGTCTTACAAGAGATAGCTCTATATATACACCCCTAGGGTGGTATTCTCTGTCTTCGCAGCAGTGTTGCACTGTGAGCTCATATCCAAATAGCAGAGGAACTAAACAAATTGAAAACATTAGAATTTTACTGCTCAAACCTTTGTTCAAGTTTAGCCTCTGGTCCTCGGTGAGATAAATCTCAAGTGGACAGTGAAGTGATATCAGTCTCCAGTTAACATACATTGGCATCATAAAAAACCACACTGTTGGCACTTTATTCCAGAGAGGCCCCGAACTGAGGCACCACAGAGAGCAAATAGCCTGAAGTTATTAGTGAGGCAGCATGTATTATCTCCTGCTGCACTTCTCTGCGCTGCACAGTGCCCATCCTGTGCATAAATACAGGAGACCATTTCCCAGCAATGTCACTCCTGAGCACAATGAACGACTCCACTCTCAGAACCTAACAGGAAGGTTCGAAACGAGTTTAAGCCTTGGACTAGTGCAGAAGGTCAAAGCACTTCTTCAGGACCCCCTTTATAGCTGCAGTAAATGATAAGCACTCAGGCTAAACCAGATCCTTGTCCATCTGAAATTTTGCATGGAACTATGATTCTATGACTATTTTATATAAAATAACATCTAAGAGAAGTCTATGATATAATGGACAAATAAGCATATCTCTAGAAAATAAGAGATCATCCTGCTCATTTTCCCTGAGCAAGATCAATTATATACTGCTTTTATTGTAGCAGTGAAATTACTAATTATAATCTATACCTTAGCATTAAACATCCTGGCTCTCCTATAGCCATACTTCCTAAACCACTGTAGAGCAGTGAAGGATTTGGCAGGATATTTTTTATTATAATCTTTTAGAAATGCTCTAAAAGTTTCAGGACACTACCACAATTACTTTTTTCCCCTGGAAGTAGCAGGTAAAGGCAAAACTTTTTTTAAAAGTGAGGGATAGGAAAAGGCAAAAAATTTCTTCCTCCAACTAATTTGTAAGTAAATTAACATGGTTAAATGTAGAGGAAAAAGAGGAAACACCAGATTACAAATTCATACTGTTTGTCATAACTATTATTATTATTATTTACTTCCACCATCTAGAATAGTAACAACTTAATGCAAGCTTAATTTACAGCAAGGTTAGAAGGGCTCATAAAAGTTGCTTTATGAAGGATCCACTGTTGTATAATAGAGCCAATTTCCAATTTTAAGACAGCCACTGCAAATCTCTGTGAGATCTACGTATATAACTAGTATTATGCTTATTCTTTTTCAGTTTTTTTTTTTCAATTCAACCATTAGTGATCGCAATTGTCAATCATACTCTTCAAAAGGAAGAATGAAAGTCATAGCAAAGTATTCAGCTTCTATTTTTAATCATCCTCTTAGCATTTCTCCCTATGTATAGAGAAGGAACACATGACCAATTCCTTAGCACTTCTACATGCTTACCATCTAAGGCAGCAATGCTTATTTCTTAACCACAGCCTGGGCTTCAAAACTCACAGTTAACCACATCAGCAATATTGTCACAAGGTAACTCATATTCTTCTGGCCAAAAGAGGTGTTATGTACACACACCCTCCGTACTGGTGCCCAGACACACATCCTACATGCTACTTTACATCTTTCCCATACTAGGTAGCATTCTACCCAAACCTGTGGTTACAGAGTAAAGACCTTACAAAACACCTTTTTCACAGCTTTGCTGCTCTCCTAACAAGACCCAAGACCTGTGCTGAATAGGATTTGTGAGGCACAAATCCCAGTCAGTAATACAGTTCCAGAATGAGACTGGGACAAAATGTTCACAACTATTTGGGGGCTGAAGAAAGCCTGTGTTTCAACCACTGCAACCTAGGACATCTCAAAAGCAAGTTTCTGTACAAGGTAAAACTGCTCTTTCACTTTGTTTCGTGTTAGAATCAAGCGTTCCTCTCTTTGCACACACCACTAGTTTAAACAAAAGATAAAAATGTACACCCATCTACCAAAACATTACTTGTATGACAACAAACTGGGAAACAGGAGGTCACGGATACAGCCTAATAGATCAAACACATGGCTGAATGCTCCAAAAAGAGCTTTACTCCTTATGAAAGAATTTCAAAAAGCTACAACCAGTTTGACCTTTTCTCAACTGACAGCTGTTCCTGCATTAAGATTTTGGTAACTTCTGGAAACTTCTCGGATTTTACCAAAGCACATAAAAGATACACTACACCGGGACGTTATTTTAAATGCCACTTAACTTGTGTCATAGACTTGAAATGTGCCAACAGACTCAGAAATCCTCAATACATTTTCAGGGCTGCCAGTATTAACTCATTTGTGTGTGCTTTAATTAGGCTGTGTTGGCTACATATACACTTGGAGTACATTTTCTTATACATTTGGAGTATGTTTTTTTATCTTTGTCCCAAGACAAAGCCGTAGGACATATTTACTGTACTTGAAACCAATTAAAATCTTCTCTATTTCTACATGGAAGACTTTTTACATTCTTCCCTGTTTTGAAGAAAAGTCTCTTTTAGAACATAGTAACAAAGAATATTTATATAAAAGTTAGAAATACTAAAAATCTAAATGAGCTCTCACTAAAACAGCGAAAATAGCACAGCTCACTGTGCTCTAAGAGCAATACAGTGCTTTTACAAAGATAAGAATTTACACTTTCACCTGCAGCACAGAGCTCAGTGCTCAGCACATACATGCTTTCAGCTATTAGTTAGAAAATTTAAAAATAATACTTACACAAATACTTTTTTTAATTATTTCTCTTTGTAACAGGAACTATTGTGGGACCATTCCTCTGAGTGCCATGTAAGCTTTTCTGCAAACCAGCCTGTTCACACTATCAATTAAACCTTTTTAAACCATTTAGTTCTGCATAAACCCTGGCCTTTCTTTTCCAAGGACAAGGGCGGTCACTGACTCCGGGAGCCTTGACATCACTCCTCTGCCGATCGCTGATTAAGTGGCTGCTACAGAGGGTTAGCAGGTCAAATAGCACTGGAGGAGGAACTAAGAAAAACAGAATGCTGCCTTATTTATTAGTATATGTACCTAAAATAATTTAAATGAAAGCATTTAAAAAAATACTTAATGGAGGTTAAGCAGCTTTTTTAACCTCTGTTCAAATTATTGAATGGCATATTAAAACCAATGGAGCTATAATGTACCTTTATAATGTGACCTGCTACTTGAATAAATTGCATATGTATTTAACTTGAACTAAATCTATCTGGTTAATATCATGATGAAGGGTAGGTTAATATTACCTATAGTTTCACTTTACCCATCTACTTTTTAAAACAAAAACATCGAAGTATAACTACAGAGCTCCCCACTTACAATGAACTTCTAAACTCTGATTACAAATATGGCACAATATTTTGAACAAATATGTAGCAACTGCAAATATCATCTACTTGTAGGGCCAAACTGTAAGCAGTCCTTGTGCAAGCCAGCACAAAAAACAGTAAGGCAGGTGAATGCTTTCTAAGTGGCATGTTTGCCAGCCTCATCAAAGTTTAAGCAACCATTTCTGTGCCTCCTACCATGCTCAGCTTTATGCACAAAGTGCCCTTTCTGAAGAACATGCACAACACTGCTTTCCAAATCCACATTTTTCATTATGAGGATAGCTGCTGTTCATTACATTATGCCAACTGACCTCTTATTCAGGGACTGTGACATGATTATTTGCACATTTTCTCAATATCCAGAAGTAGCCTAACCTTATTTTGGACATGTTGAAACTGCATTAGTAATACAAATTATACAACATCTGGAAATAGAATAAATATTTGATGGTGATTAGGATAATAATGCTTCCTTCTCACTTAGACAGTTAGGAAAAAATGGAAAAATAATAAATAATATATGTCAGAGACATGTCAGACATGAAGCTGTCTAAGCGCACATTAAAAACTGTAGGAAATGATAACAAACAAAGCAATACTTACTACATCAAATCAATTGTCTTCCAGTTTCCTTACCTGGTTTACACTTGTCACACCTTCTTCCCTGGCGCTGAGGCAGACAGACACACTGCCCAGAAACATGGTCACAAACTGTTCCTGCCAACGTGCCCAGAGCATCACAGTCACAGGGCTGGCAGCCGCGGACGTTGCTCATGCTGAGGTTGTACGCATGCAGCACGCACTGACTGCACCGAAGGCCAGTGACACCAGCCTTGCAAGGACACTGTCCTGTCGATTTGTCACAAAGCAGGGAGCCATTTACTGTCCCTGCCTTCTCGCAGTTACATGGCAGACAAAGAAAGGAGTGACCTTTCTGCACTCTGTGGTACCCGTCCAGGCACTCGTCGCAGCGCCTTCCCCCAATATTTGGTTTACATGCACATTGCCCCGTCCTCGCGTTGCACACGGTTCCCAAAATCGACCCTGCAGCATCACATTCACAAGCCTTACAACCAGTTACATCCAGCCCATAAAAGTTGTCCATGCAGGTGTCACACAGAAGCCCTTTCACTCGTTCTTTACAATTGCACTGCCCGGAGAGAGGGTTGCAGAATTGGCTCACTGAGCCGTGGCTGTTGCACCAACAAGGCTCACATCCATCTTCATTAGAATATCTGAGAGCTTTAAATCCAAAATTGCAACTATCACACCTAAGACCTGGAAAGAGAAAAGGAATTAATAAAAAAACCCCCAAATGTTAAAAGCTATTCATTTCATTTTTAGAAAGGGTAAGTATCTTACACTTGAAATTTAAAAAAAAGAAAGGGAGGACTAATATTCTTCACGAGCATAATTAACAAGAGTGACAAGGCTGCACAAATCAATTGAATAACTGTGGCATCCCAAAAATCTGTTTACTTTTCCAATTTGTTTCAGAAGCAATGCATTCCTGCTGGCCTCTCAATACAATTTAAGATACTTCTGCAAGAGATTCTTTGCAACATTTCTAAGACAAAGCAGAATTAATCTCTTTGTCCCCCAGAACAGCACCTGTTGCACAATCAATGCCTACGTGAACTCTTCACCCTATATTGTAGAAACGCAATACACAGGGAATTGCACTGGGCTCACAATCTGTTCTGATAATAGATTTATATATTATATTAAAAACATTAAACATACACTAGGACAGCGCAAGTTAGAGTAATTATAAAAAATTACTTGCTTAACCCCATAGTTCAGTTTTACCACTGATTGCATTTATGTTAGTCTTTATTGTTAGCCCTTACTGAAACCAGAAAATGTTTTCCATAATCCAAAATGAAATATTTTTATCTAAATGATTTAGTTAACTCTGCAGTACATTAAAATAGAAACTGTTTTCTTCATGCTTCATCCTGTAGTTTTATTAGCCTTGTTTTCAAAGTCAACACTTGCTTTATCCCTGCCCCAAGGGATGGCATTTATATGCTAGTTTATAAAATGTACATTACAAGAAAGCAAACTAGATTATTATACGAAAAATGCAAATTCAGTTATGTATTTTTCCCTTGCAGTGTGAAAATCCTTCACTATGAAGCTATGACTTAATTGTTTCATATAGGAAAATATAAATACAATCTTCTCACAAAATATCACTATTTAAAAAAATACAAAACCATACAAAACTACATCTAGCAACTCACTTGCAGAAAAATAAAACTAAAAATGGTAGGGATGCATTATATATATGGATAAAAACTCAAAAACTCCAACAGAAGGCGAGTTCCTTTAACAGTGATGAATGACTCACCTAAGGCATATCATTTAATTTCAATAAGGAAAATAAAAAAGGACCACTATTGCTGCAAATTTTAAAAATAACTGTATTGTTAACAAGAATTATGACTCATTTTGAACTATTAAAATTGGTCTACATGGATTCATATCATATCAGTTTTAAAAATATGCGCAGTGCTTATTTGAATATGCCATACATATTCCTGACAGGTAATCTATTCCTAACGATACTGAGGAAGGCCTACAGGGCATCACATTCAATGTTAACAAGTACAGGGGAGTTAGCATGCTTGGCATTTAATTCACATTCTTCTACCTTTTTATTCTAGATGAATGACCTACTTTAATAAAATTATTGGTGCTAATGTATTTTACTGGTGATAGAATCATTAGTAAGATTTAACAGTTGTGTTAACTCTAACAGTTCATGTTTCATAACATTGCAGTCCGTAGTTGCATTTTTCTGTTATTGTGTTTGTTTAAATAGGTAAAATGGCAATAGACAGATTGCTCTAAAAACCAATTTAGAAATCCAAAGAGGAAAGCTTTCTGGTAAAGATTGCTGTACACATTTCAATACACAGAAGCTTATTTACAATTGGTTTGGAAAACAAAAAAAGAGAATCTAGTCTGGAAAGAATTAGGTCTTTATCCTGCAAACAAACACTTGCATAACTACAGCCCCCCATCACAGCTACAGATAAGTACAGAAAGCACAGATCTACACTCTTTTTTTCTTAACTATTTCAGTGAAAATAAAAACAATTCTTAATGTTTTCATCAAGGGGATAAAATTAAATGTAGACAACCAAATATGTGAGAACCAGACTGTGCATTTCTTCTCTGCCAAATTGCCACCGAGTTAAGAAATGTTTTCCCAGGTTCAAATGTAAAATGTGGGCAAAGAATATATAATTAAGAAAGCTCTGAAGTCCTTTTTCTTGAAGGCAGAGAAAAGATTTAAGATGCACAGAGGTTATTTTTCTACTCTTAGCACCCTTTTTATTGTATGAAAAATACAGCATTCCACAGGAAAAGGACTGAAAGTGTTCAGGCTTCAATCCGTTTAGAGATATTTTCATTATTTGTTGTTATTCTGCATTTTCTTCTTTCTTTTAATTTCCAAAAGCAACAAAGACTTACAACATTACAAATGAGTCAACGTTCACAAGTGAGGGTATATATAATATCAAATATATTAACATGTACTTGAACATTATTAATGCAACCCAGAACCTGGTTAGGGTGAAGAAAAAATAGATTACTAATTCTGTTAATAATAAAGCAGAAAAGGAATTTTTCTTTTTGAGACATATGTATAGTCTGAGACATGTACAGTTACCATGCAAGGCTCACTTTATCAGGAAATTCTCCTTGCATAATATTCCCATACATCAACATTTCAAAGTGTATTATATATACTGTGTATTTTGGGCACTTGATAAATTTTGTCCTTATGTGGCTGTGGCTCCCCTCAAATACGCTGGAAGTAATAAATTGCTATAATCAAATCTAATTTCGGAAAAATACCTGTGGGAGTAACAAACAAAAAAGCACGTCTTGTAAAAAAAATGATAAATAACACAGAAGGTAGCAGTTTATTATAATCAGCTTGGCATTGAATTACAAAATTAAAATTATGTGGCCCTTGATAACTAACCCTAGCTATGTACATGATCTGTGGAATTATGTTGACTTATTTTGCATTTCATAGGAACAGTTCAAAGAAATATAATAGAAAAAAATTGATAGATTTATCACAAAGGACCCTGTAGCACAGAATATTTTGAGAAAAAAATCCATTTATTTTGGTCTATTAAGAAAACTAGCATGGAAACGATTTGCTTAGAACTCATTAAGTATAAAACACGTTGAAAAAGTGTTAATTTCCTAAAAGAAACATCTACGCAGTAAGCAAATGACATTATTTCTGTGACTTATTAGTATGGAGCTATGTAAGCTAACGTAGCTATGCCATAAAGAAACTTCGAAAGGGTTGATTAAACTAAGCTTCAAGCTGTAGTTGGATAGAATTATTAAATTAATAATTTTCCAACAGTTAATTTCATTCATTTTTGCAATCTGCCTTCAGCAAAGAAGCTTCCTATACCTTTCATTTAGAACCCAAATGTGTTTTATTTCCAGAGAAAACAAGAAAAATGGCTCTGAACTCTTACATTACACATACCAATAACATTTGCTTTGCACTTGCACTGTCCTGAATTTTGGTGACAGGTAATATCTCCATTGACTGTCCCAGAGGTATTACAGTTACAGGGACTGCAGCCATCAGGGTTTGACTGTTGCAGATTGTAGAATCCTTCCTGGCACTGATTGCATTGTCTGCCAGACACATGTCTCTTACAATTACACTGGCCTCCAATCTAGAAAGATACAAAATATTATAGAATGATGAACATACCTATTTTTAGATTATACATTCATTAGCAACAAGAATGGGAGTATGAGTAGGGAAGGAAAAAATTTTAAATAGAACAGGAAAAAAAAGAAAAGCCCATGAGCACTTTTTTAATTTGTTGAGAGAGAGGAAAAAAGAGAAATACTGAATGAGTGTAACTATTCAACTTTTAAATAGAGTTTAAAAGTCCTATTCTTTCAAAACAGAAGGGAAAAAGAAGTGAGTAAACAATGCAGCCATATTTACCATCTGGACAGAGAACCTGCAAAGAATTTTTACCAAATTGCATTGTATACATGGTGACTTCTCTTAAAACAAATACTTTTTTGAATCACGGTTACCATAAAGAACTATCATCTTCAAAGGTCAAGTTTTGCATTTTTTGTTATGCCCATATGCTTATTTATTTTAGTGAAAATGTTAGATAATGAAGCAAAATTGAAGGTTTTCCTTTCTGATTACTCATCCAAGGTACATTTCCCCTCCTTTTACTGAAGGATGTGATCCAACAGCTCAACAACTGAAACCCTCTCCCCCTTTTCTTGGTTCAGCTGGGATCTGAAACATTCTGCTTCAGTTGGGGTATGTCAAGGTCCTCAGCTTCTCCCTAAATGTGTAGCATTGCTATTCAGAAGGAGCTGACACATCCTGTGTTATGCCTGGACTGTGATCTGGGAGTACAAGTCTCACATCTTCTGCAAGATCTAAGGGCTCCTGAAAAGCTACCTCAATTTCAGACCTCTGAAAGCCAGGGAAAAACTGCAATCTCTACGTTAATCACTTTCCAATATGGATGGGGAAACCAACCACAGGGAAAGAGCAACAGTACAGGGATGGAGAAACAAAGACAACAGTTAATGCACAACATAAAAACAATACCAGGGGGTCAAAGCAACACAGAGATGGGAATTGGCAAAAGCTTTAGGATCATAATCAAGGAACAAAAACTAACTTTTCTAACTAAAGTGTTCTGGGAAATGCAGAGACAGAAGCAAACAAAGAAACTCTATGTTATAAGGAATTTGCTTTGGGTCAGCTTATTTTTTTCAGTGCAAATATTTACAAATAAGAAAAAGTACAGTAATTCAAAACCAGTATTCAACTATGACACCAACAGTTGTAGTTCAATGTACTTTGCCTTTAATTAGCTACTGGTACAAAAATTTCTCTTAACAGTTGCCTTTTTCATCTTTAATCCATGAGTTAAGTGAAGCTGAAACAACAGGAGAGACAAAGCTACTTGGAAGTTCCACTTAAAATAAATATTATTATCACACCCTCAAGTCTACAATGAAGCTCAAAGCTTTAGTAATACAAAATAGAGTATTTCAACATCTAATAGTTAATTCTCAGTGCAGAAAATACTGAATAAATGTTAGAGAAGCATTTACTCCTACCCCTTCCTCATAAAAGGATTCTGTAGTCTATAAAATCTCTTTAATATGACTTCTTGCTAGAGATCTATTACTGATGTATCAGCCTTATTTTCAGGAAGATGTAGATATTAAAAAGGCAGAACAGCAAGTACGAGAAGAGTTAAAAGACCACAATAGCAGAAAACACAGCAACAAGGATTTTCAAGTTAATTCCCTTTTAGACTGGATTTGATCTAGATATTTAGTGTATTATAAGAGACTCAGTCATGCATCACAGCCATTCATCAGAGAACTCACATGTGAAAAACAACTCTGAGTTTAATCCTAAATGAAGAAAAATACCCAGTTTAATGCATAACTGTAAAAGAAACATTTTTGTGTTAGTGATCGCAGCATACACAGGTTACACAACAACACTCAACTCATAACCAAAAAAACTTTGAAGTTACTCCAAAAGCTACCACAGGAAGGAAAGCATGCAAAATGTCATCTTCAATAAGTGAAAATAAGATCAAAATAGGAAGCTAAATAAGAGCGGATAACCACCACCAAATTTTAAAACCAGAGTAAGGCAACACAAAAATGAGCATTTAACAAGCAACATGCCTAAAGCATGAAGGAAAAATAAAATTAATGTCAGAAACAAAGGAAGACTACCAGAGAATCAGTGGGGGCAATTAATAATTAAGTGGTATGACTTGCAGATTCAGAGTGGACATCGGAACTTTTCATTAAAAGAGAAGTGCAGCATCAGTAATAGGCAATCCAGAGGGGATGTAGAATCTCTGTCCCCAGAGGTATCAAGATTTATCTGGACAAAATCATGACTGACTGCATAGAGCACTGACAACAATTCTGCTTTGAGGAGAGCAGATGACCAACTAAAGCTTTTATGATTATGTTTAGCATTCAGGAAAGAGAACCGCAACAGAGATCGCAAAAGTCTTCCACAGCTCTTCACTATGAAAGAGGTGCTACCTTTCTATTTCAGGAATGGTTTTTAAGACTGATTTAAAACCAAAAATATCAGAAGAAAAATATTTTAGCAGATTCTCATCTGCTGAAAAGTGACTACACATGCACGAGACTAAAGTTCTAGATGAACCAAAACATAAAGTTATTGAAATACTAATTGCTTAAATCAAGACCAGTAGAAGAGGAATAAAATTACATCAATCTCCTTAAAAGGCTGTAAGGAAGGAAGTTTCTGAGATCTACATTCTAGTAGGCTGTTTCGTATTATTATTCTACATTCTATTAGAAATTAAAATGATATATTGGAAAAGATTGGTGGTTTTTTTCCCCAAAGGAAAATCATGCTACATGATACTACTGCATTTCTTTAATTCAGCAACATCTTAATATATCACATGTACTGAACCAAATGGATGATCAAAAAGTCAAATTAATTTCTACATCAAGAAGTACAAACTTAATGCCTGGGGAAAACCAATACCGACTATAGGTAGACAGTGACAAGTCCAAAATTAGCTGCTACCACTCAAGAAGGAAGCTGTTAAAGCTGCTCCATTTCCCCTACAAATCATTTGGAAGCTCTGAGGCAGTTAAAAAGGCAATAGGAATACTGGGATTATCAGCAAAAGAACTGAAAATTACACAGGAAGTCTCATTCTGTCATAAAAATCTGTCTTATATCAACTCTTTACATAATTTGTATATCTGGTTACCCTCTCTAAAATAAAAGAGGTCACAGAGTGAGTAGAATAAGTAAAGACACAAATGAAAAGAGACTAAAGACTTTACAGTTCTGAAATAAAGGACTGAAATGAAGGGTATACATGGCTACAAAATCATGAATGTCTTGTAGAATGAATATTCTTTTTTCCTCAAGCTGTAAGATAGAACACCCAGGAAATTCTAAGTAAACTTAAAGGAATTAATTGCTTTAAAGATTTAGTTAGATTAATTTAATATATGGACACCAAACATATGCCAACCCAGGTGAAAATCCTGAGTTTAGCTCAAGTAGCCCTAAACCCATAAATAAATCTAGAAGAGCACATCACAGCAGGATCATGCTTCTGGTAACTATCAGAGAGGATACTGCGCTAGATGAGTCTCAGCATTGCTGCTCTGATCCTGAATACGTGGAAACCCATGGCTAATTGTGAGCAAAGGGTAGGTATTTCCAGATGCAACAAGTGAAAAATGTAGATTATGAAGCGCTAAAAGAAGCAAAGAATACCTGTGTCTTCAGCATAATTTTGTGTCAAGCTATTACAAGAAGCAGTAATTTTCATCACATGCACTTGCAGAAAATACACGTCCGCAAACGTATAATCCTAACAGGGTAAAAAAAAATTATGCCTGAAGAATAAATATAACTCTTCAAATGAGAGAGAAATGTCTGGCCACTGAAGAATTAAAATTTTCTTCAGGAACTAGCCAAGAAAACATATTTGCAGATCTCCCTGTAAAAAGCACAATTAAGCTTAATTTGGGAAAAAATTGGCTTAAAAATGGGAAATATAAGAAAATAATAACTTTAATTTCTCTGTACAGAGACGCACCAAAATCATCTGTGAAATGCTTGGCAATGAATACTGTTTCAAAGAAGTTGTACAAGCTGACAAACTTTTATAATGCTGCAGAAATAGGTAGATCAGAGGTTAGAACATGGAAAACTACATAAAATTTGGTATAACAAACTACTTCAATAATTACATAAAAATGTCAGTGAATCATGAAGCAAAGTGGCTATTTTAGTTATTACTGTTATTATTTCTGTAAATCTAGCCTATTCTGGAAACTATGGTATCATTGATAATATTGGTAGCAATGAATATTTAAAGATTTCGTTAACCAGAATTTCACCAGTTGTGCACTGGAGATACAATTGAAACTTCCCCCTTTCCCTGATTCAAATGCTATCTGCCATTAAAGAAAAATACTTCAATTTTCTATAACCAGTACTGGTTATAAAAGCGCAGAAAGTAATCCATGCTCCTGTTACTTATGCCTGAGAGGCCTGGTTCTGACCCAGACAGTCAGCAGACAGAAACAGCATGTGTATTAACATGACCATCTTGGTACTGAATCACTGATGGAAAATATCTGTCTATATTGTTCACTCTAAAAATGAACCTGGCTGAGCATTACTACCAAGTGGTGGTGTGTCTTGGGACCTCATAACTGCAATTGTTATTCGACACAGAAAATCACTGATGCTGAGTTCACATGTATCTCTTCTGTCATTTATAATTTCCGTACGAAATACACATTCTTCCTATATCCTTGAATGTAAACAGTTACAAAAGGTATGCCAGCAACCTTCTCCTGCACAAACCACAACTGCAGCCTCATTGCCCTTAGTCAGGAATCCAACTCCTTAAGGCTTCTAAATTGTAGATATATTGAGCAGTTCACCTGGTTTGGACTCTAGTGATACCACTCATTAATTGGGGGACAGTTTAATCTAACACATCACACCTAGAATGACAAATTCAAGGTGAAGCCTATTCAGAAACACTTTCAATGTCCTGTTACTAAACAGATATGAGGACTTAACAAGAGATTTAAGCACCCAGGACAGGGGGTGACATATTCTAAAGAATCGTCTTCATCGTTGCTTGGAGTACAGCAAACTGTTTTGCCATCGCACTCACCTAGTAGATATTCAACACATACATCCCATAGTATCAGAAATATAACTTCTGACTACTTAAACTCTTGTTGGCCATATGTATTCTTACAGTATAAAATGCAATTTGCTGAAAAAATCGTTTGCCTAAGCCTTTCTGAAAGTTTAAATCAACTTCTTCCCCCCTTGGATATGCCTGTAATTTCAAATTGCTATTCTCTGGTGTCTGTAATAGAAGCAAGATACTGTCAAAAACATAATCAGAAAGTCTCTTCAGTTCTGGACAATAAATGTGACATGAGGGTTGATCTTATGAAATAAAGCTGACATTCGAAGTTTCTTTTTCCAAAGCTAACTTCTGGTTTTAAAGCCCAAAACACCTGACAAAAATAATCTTTTATAATTGGCCAAGTCACCACCAATTTCAATTATATACTCTCTACCACAGCAGAAGCACCTTCCTTTGACCCAATGCAAGTTTTAGGGCACCGCAACACTCAGGGGTATATTTAGGTCGGGCTTGAAATTCTTTCTGTTCATCCTGCCATCACCAGTTTTGCAATGGATTGATACCGGTCTCAATGTTCTGCTTTTTTGATATAAATGCTAATCATATATTTCTCACGATCTTCTTACTTGATGCAAATCTGGCAAGGACCCCAGCATCCAGTTGTCTGCAGTCTCAGGAAGGAGAGCAAGGAGGTTGAGGACTTTTATTTTCTTTTCCTTTTCTTCAGTTTAGGAAATGAGAATAGTATGGTGTGCTGGCTCACACACATAGGTTAATGGTCTGACACCAAATACCTGAGAGTATTCTCGGGATGTCAGCTTTGGGAACTGAAAATTGAATAAGCAGCAATAATGAAGTTCCTTTGCACTCCCCTGATATCTCTTCTTGTCATCACATATGATGACTTTCAAAAGTCAGTAGCTTTCTAGTACTTTTGCTCAAAACGCAAAATGAGGCATTTACCCTCTGTCCACACACAACACTCCAAGGGGTGGGAGTGGACCAAATCCCACAAATAGACTCTCACAGAAAACCAGCATTTCCACTTTACAAAACCCATCAGCAATAAAGTCATAGGATTAGTGAACATAAAAAAGCTCATTTTCCCTCATTTTAGCAATAAGGTTAAAGGTCTTCCATTAAGGGAAATCCAGGATTCAGAATACACACAGTATTTGATAACTTGATTTTTTATGGACTCCACTATGAACAATATTTTCATTGACATATTTGCATCCTTTACATTCCTTATTCTCTGGTATGTCTGTTGACTCAAGTCCCCTTCATTAACTGCTTTAAACTATGTTCTTCCCCTTGCAACACACATTCCATTTATTTATTGTCAATCAGAACAAACAGGTTGAAAACCACATAGATGGAAAAATGAAAATGGGAATGCTCATTCTAATTTTAGATAAAAGAATTAACTCAGAAGTGAAAATAGAAATAGAGCTACTATTTTTGTTTTGTGTACATATACATATAATTTTTTAAAACCAGTACTCAGGGAGTGTGCAGAAAGGTGAAATCTGAAGTCTGTTCAGATAGTTACTTGGTAGCACTGGAATCTGCTTTCATGTGACTCTTCAGAGAAAACAGTAACATTTTGTTCATTTTCTTGCCTTAGAAAGAGTTTTCTTGGAAGATGCGGCAATACAGCTGCCACCTTGACAGAAGGCAATTAAGTCTTTGCAACTCTGAACAACATCCTTTGCAGTAAAATACAGCTTCCTCACAACAACAAGTACACAATACATATTTATTTGAATGTTAAGGGTAAATTTTTAAAAATCAGCAAAAGCTGAGTGAAGAAAGATGACTAAATTCACTGAGACCAGGATGTTACTTCCGAAAACTAGGTAAAGGCAAGAGCAGCATTTTCAGGTTTGCCTAAAAACAAATGCCCAGGGAAAAAGTGCTCTTTTTCCCCAGCATTATATATGGCTTACTACAATAGAATAGTGAAAGGACTACAAACTGCCATGCCTGATAGAATACGTAAGCATTTGTAGAGCACTCTGGGTAAAAAGCAGCACAGTAAAATGAGTAAAGGACTTTGGTATGAGGGCCAAAAGAAATTAATCTCCAACTAGAGCAAGAATGATCACGTCAGCAGTATTCTGGTAGAACTTTCTCATGTGAGAATGGTTAGGGAGAAAGAAAGAAGGCAGCCAATTCTTCTTTCACTCTCATAAAACTCAAGCACCTTCAATAGTTCATCTGGACTTCCTGATTGTTTGAAATGCTTTGTGACAAATGCTCACAAAGAGGATGTTTCATCTTTTCTAGAATGATTAAACATCAATAACCAGCACGGAAGTGGACAAATTTTATCGGTTTGTATCAATTCTCTCTTGTACTCACCAGTCTCAAACGAAAACCTCACTCTACAAAAACACCTAACAAATTGCTCATGGATGCGCTGCTATACCACTCTTCTAAAATCCCACTTGTCACTGTAAGCCATAAAGTCACAATTTCGAAGTTTTACTGTGTTAGATTGAACTTTAAAATACAAATGAAGTTACACAGTGATCTGTAGGTGGACATGATCTTCAGAGAACTGAGAAATGCTGCAAGGGAGAAATGCCCCATACCTACACGCATTTCTCATCAAGGGTAGAGTGCAAGAGGTGAACAGAAGAGGCATAAAGTTTTCATGATCAGTTCAAGGAACTGAGATGGGAACAACCGTGTAACAGTAAGCTCTTCTTCACATCTTGCAAACTATCAGCATGAATAATACTTCATTTGATGAGTAAATGCTCTTTCTGTGTGATTCAATAGATTATTTTGTGATTCAAAGGATTAATTTTGGAACTCTGCACCTCTTGGAACTTAGCGACTAAAGTGGCACTTTGCAAAAAGAAAAAAAGGTTGATGATCTGAAGAAAGTGATGAGTTATGCAGTAAAAGTGTATTCTGCCCCATTTTTGGCAAATTTCCTTCAAAATTATCAATGTGATGTGACAATTAATTTTCATGAGTAGGGTCCTTATTCCTTATGATTCCATCTTCCATAGGTCAAATTTGGAAACACTTCCTCCAATGATGCTTTCCTATTTCATGTAATTCATTTCAGCCTTTAGTCCCCAGCCTTATTAATCTGTTCTTTAATGCCTCTCAATCATTTCACCCTGCTCTGCTTCTACTGCAGCAATTGATGCTTTATTGAGCAATACAGTCTCCCCCATTTTTCCCATTTTAATTCCCCATCCATACTTTCATAGTCAAGCATCATCAACATTCTTGTATATTTAAGTATAAAACACTGATTTCTGTAAACTACTGTTCCTCTGATTATTAATCACCGTTAAAGCTGATTTAGGTTAACATTTCACCCCAAACCCTGGATACATAAACTAACATTTGCCTTCATTCCTCCTATGTCTTGAAAAACAGTCCTAACATGATAGCTGTGTTTTGCAAGCTTTTTTTTTTCCACTTCTGTGTCGCTGGCAGAGCATGTTACTTCAGAAGACTGAAAATTATAAAATTATTTCTCTTTGTAATACAGTGGACTATTTTAAAAAACATACTGCAATAAATTTGCATGTCACGCAGAATTTGTACCAATGCATGAGTCCTGTAAAGGTGCACTGAGTCAAACTGGGCATATATCTGGGCTACTATAGATCTGAGGATGAAAATACAACAGGATCCACACAAGAGCTCACTGTTAAATAAAATGCAGTGACAAGAGACATATGATGAAAAAAGCTAGAGATTACTTTACGAGAAGAAGTCTTGAAAAAAGAGAAAGGAAAAGTGGCAACAAGCTGAAGAAGTTCTATCACATTTACCTGTAGAATAAATTCTACTTCTAAAGCAAATTTCAAAGTAATTATTTCTTCCCTATTCCTAACATAATTTAGATTTTGGCAGTGGACAGGAGATATGTGAATAGAACACAAACGACAATATATCTTTAGTATATGTTCAACATTTTAATTGCTTTTCCTGCTTTTTTCCCAGCATGCATGTTTTAAAAGTTACAGACAGATTTTTTATTGGACTAGACAGCTTGCATGTCAATGAGGTCCATTGGCTTAAAGAGCATAGCTGACGGTGTTCTCTTTTCAGCAACACTTTGTGGGTTTCTTTTATTTTTAATGGACTTCATAAATTAAAAGGGAGATCAATCTTTGTCTTATTACAGGGAAAAGTGGCTTAATTTTAGTTCAATTTCAGACTCAGCTTATTGTCTGAATTTTCAAAACCTTTTAGTAACTTTAAGACAGTATCAAGACCTTCAAAAACACTCAAAACCAAGATGTTTTAACATTACTGAGTGCAGAGGTAGCATCCCAAAACTGCTATTCATACAGCATCTTTTACATCTGTTGCTGATCTAGATGAGTAACTCTTCAGCAGTACATCTCAAATTCCTCTCTGCTTTCTCAGCTTTCAAATGCCTGATGTAAAAGTCAATTATAATTTTGAAAAGGCTGAACTTAAGAATTTTTTTTATACACTAGTTACCATCTGAATACACTTTGTAAAATCTTCTGGCTGTCTACCCAGCTGACCAAAATGTTTTCTCCTTTTTCTATTTTGAGGCTACTTACATTATCACACAGGAGGCTCTTATATTTGGTGCCTGTTGCATAACAGTCGCAGGGCTTGCAAACATCAATGGCTGAAAGATCTGCACCTGCTTGTCTGTAATGGAAATCCTTGCACAGCTCACAGTTCCTTCCTGCATGAAAGAAAGGTTATGCATTATGGCTTCCAATTCATTAAAATTAGCTGTATAATTCAAAATTAAAGACTATTCCTTTGAGAGAATTCTATAATTTTCAGGACGTCCATTTTAATGCACCTTTCATCTCTACCTGCCAATTTAGTGATCCAGAGCATATGAAACAATGAACCTGTTACAAACTATGTTTTACTCCATTAAACTTCCATCTGTTATATAATACCACACTTATATAAAAGCTGTGCCATGCAAATGCCTATACATTTTTTTTGGAAAAACTGAACCTGAAACTTTTCTTTTTTCTCTTTACTAGATAAAGCCAAGAAAACTGAAATAGAAGAGAATTTAAAAAAAAAATTCGAATATACTACCTACATTGATTAACAACCTTTATTCAATAAGTAAGAAACTGATATTAGAGCAAAATTTGACAACCTTTTTAGATGTTGTCTGTTAAACTGGTCCTGTAAGATTATACTTTGGATTTAAATGCCCTAGCACATGTAATGGGAATATCTTTGAAACTATATGTTTTAATTATTTATCAGAATGTGTTTTGCATGAAAGTTTTTATACAAGATTGGATTAAATTTTACAGTATTGTCCCATGGCTTAAGAACTGACACCACTGTTGTTACTTGACTATTTGAATGGTTTAAAAATACATATACATGAGAATTTATTGGACTGTCAGCCATGGAGCATTACTAATTTCAGCTGACACAAGACTTAGTCAAAAAGGAACTGTAAAATAAACAGTCCATTCTCTTTGACTTACCAGCTGTGTTGTGCTGACAGTTATCACACACTCCGCCACCACCTCGGTGGTGTTCCTGAGGAAAAGGATCCATTGCTAAGTCATAGTGGCAGCTTTCTGCATGGCTGTAACACTGACATGGTTTGCAATTATAGGCATGAACTTGGTCACCTGGACGAAAAGGCTTGTCATTGTACAATGGCAAACAGCGATCACACTGAAATAAATCAGAAATAAAATAAAATGCTGCTTCTTAGACATGAATGTTTCTTCATCTCACAATTTTACTGTTATACTTTCTAAGTTTGTACTTTTTTCTACGTGTTTTCCCCAAATTAAATACTAATAATATTGGGTTTAGACAAGAAGTGAGGAAAAGCACAAAGGGAAATAACAAACCCAACATTTTAATGAATGTTTTAACCTTTTAAACTCACTTAAAAACAGACTAAATCCAAGGAAAGTGGGCAGAAGATCAAAATTTTAAGAATTTAGATATGCAACACAGGCTAACGTTCTGAGATTCAGATTTACTTAAACCATTAAAGATGCAAAATGGTGTTTGCTGTGTTTAAGGCACAGAAGACATTCACCTAATCCATCCATTTGGATGCATTTTAAACAATGTCTGTTCTTGGAGTTTCTAACATTGTAATAACTGTAGTTTGTACTATTATCATTTGACCTTGAGAGTAAAACAAAAGAAACAAAATATACTGCAATCATAATTTCTGTCTTTCAGAAGGAATTTAAATGCTTCAAATAAGTTGCTTCTGTTAAGTATTTGGGCAACTTTTTTTTTTGTGTACCTTCCTCCTTAAGTTTGAGAAGCATGCTCATCTTTCTTCATGGCTGTTATTCCAAGCACTGTTATAATTATTCGTTATTTATTAGTATGTCTATATCACCTATACACTGAAAACTAGGAAACTGTATTGAAGTTTCTAAACTGTTTCACTTACAGCTGGTGCTGGGAAATTATCAACTGTGTGTAAAATAAACTGAATTAAAAACCATAAGCTTAATATACTCCAAAAATTGCAGACCAGTCACAAATTATAACAAAAGCCTCTTGGGAGAGAAAATGAAAGCAGAAGAACTTCTCTGTTGAAATTTAGTTTCAATATGCGAAATAAATAAGCAATAAGATAGCAATAACCACTACATCTTTTTCTAATCTGTTAAGAACAAAACAACAAAACCACACAATATCACCCCAGTGAAAGAAAAAAGGACTTTTCAGGACAAAAATTAGCAGGGTTTCACTTGTGACCTTGAACTCTGCCCTTTGTTTATCAGAGCAATTGCTGCCTGATTGTGATTATCTCACTTTAAGTGCACTAAGGGCAACACCTTGACTATAACTCTTCACAAGTTACACAGCTCAAACTTATTCAAGTCCTCCCCTCACTTACATCCATCTCCCCTCTGTCTCTGCCTTGAGAAAAATCAGCATTACACAGCACCCAACAACACGAGACAGGAGGGTTCATTCAGGCATGGCACAACTTGGGAAGCACAACAAAGAAACAAGCTACCAGCCAAGCTATTCAGCTCATGCAGCTCCCTCCTCCCAGCACGTCTATGGAAATATGGCCTCCTTGAAAGGAAAACAGCGCAGGAATAGCTACCAGCCTGCCAGCCCTGAGTTTCCATTTGTGCATGGCCAGCCACACAGCAGCTGAAAGCATTCATCATCTCATTTCAGATTTAATCTTGGATCAGTTACTTATGCACACCTGTGCTTGCACCTATTGTTAAATGACACACAAGCACGAAGGAGTAAGAGAGAATCAGATGGCATCTGATAACATAGCAAGGAGTCTCTGAAACATCTCGTTCTGTGACTTTTAAAACTTCGACAGAACTTTTAAGAATCATAAAATCACTAAGGTTGGAAAAGACCTTTAAGATCATCAAGTTCAACTATTAACCAAACACTGCCAGGTTCACCACTAAACCATGTCCCTGAAAGCCACATCTACACACTTCCAAACACTTCCAGGGACAGTGATTCCATCACTTTCCCTGGGTAGCCTGTTCCAACCACTGATAACCCTTTCAGAGAAGAAATTTTTCCTAATGTCCATCTAAACCTTCTCTGCTGCAACTTGAGGTTATTTCCTCTTGTTCTATCACTTGTTACCTGTGCAGAAGCCATTGACTCCACCCATCTACAACCTCCTTTTAAAAGTCTTGGCAAAAAAGCAGTCATTCAGAAGTTGGCAATGAGTGTGAAACATTTGTTTTTCTAGCAGTTGTCACACCTGCATGCACTAAATGCAATGCACCTGCATGCAATAAAAATGGGCACTGGACATCCACCTCACCCTGCTGTTTGTCACACCTTTATTAGGTTAAGAATCACATTTAACTCCCAGACCTCCAGGGCTGAACTTTCACTTTTGGTAGCACGATGATGTACATGGCCTGGGGCCATCTTCAGGCCTTCATTCACCAAATCTAAACTCTGCATTTGTCCAAACCATAGAACTTGAGATTTGCAAATCGAGAGATCTGGGGTTTGGTTCTTGGCTACCACATGTAAAATGGATAGGTACCTTTCCAAAAAGCCCTTGACAAGGTCTAGCAGTAGATTTACAAAGGATGTTAATGCTTAACAAAACCAACCTTTCTCTGTAACTGTAAAACCCAGAAACAGGCAGATGCCCTTATTCTCAGTTACATCTAGGCCCTTCAGAAAATATGTTAAATATATGGTTTTCCCTATGGTAAATAACAAACATGCCTTCTTGATATATAGTATCTGAACTCATCTTCTGTGAAAACAGTTTTCTGAGAAGACATCACATGGAGCCAGGTGGCCAAAACACCAAGCTTAACTTGGCCCAATTCATTAACTTGGCCCAATCATAGTCTAAAACTATGATTAAAAACTGATTTCCAATAATGAATTCAAGGTGGTTTTTTTACTAGAATTATTATTAAAAATTTAAGTTCAAGATTCCTGAACCCAGCATACTTATAAAAAGATCACCAGTGGCTTCAGCCTAAGCCTTTAGGTATCAAGTCCATTTTTAGGCCCTAAGAATTCTGAAGACAGTGCCTCTGAAGAAATAGGCAACAAATACCCAAAGATACTTCAGAAGGCAACTGTAACAATACTTTAAAACTTGCAATAAGTCATGATTAACCAGAACCTTCTACTTCAACACTTTTTAAATATCCTGCTGCTTGCCTCTTAGTGGCATCCTTTTTTATATCTGTTATATGTGGAATTAATTCCTTTTTTCTTTTTGTAACCTGTGTAGGAGTTTGCAGCTCACACTCATCAAAGTTCAGTTGCAACAAACAGTGTACATATGCACCTACAATACTTATATTATAAATATGCTTCTGTAATACACATTGTCAAAAGTACACTATTTAAAAATCTGATGAAGGGACACCAAGGTTAGAATGCCACCTTCTCAGGCATTTTAAAATGCTGACTTGTCTTTGAAAAGCTCTGTTATATTTAGCACCCGCATTTATGCTGCCCTGTAAGTGTTGACTGTAATGGGGTAGCTAACCACACACAATTTTTTCCTTCCTACCAGATCCTCTTCTGTATCCAACCACTAAGGTTTTACTCCATTTCATTTCCTCAGCCAAATAAATATGGCTTCTAGGGAATATCTATTTTGGCATAGACTGCTCTAAAGACAGTCTTAATTTCCTCATGGCATTCGCCAGCACCCTGACTACAGCACTTGAATATCCACCAAGTCTACAAGTGAACTACATCTCTCTTGTGAACTCCCCAATGATCAGAGAGCTTTTAAACTTAAAAGCCAGGTTTTACTAGGGGAAGAAAAAAAACCCAACAAAACAAGACCAAAATTAGAACACTCTAAGTGACTCCAAGGGACCAAGGAATACAGAATATAAATGAAAGGTGTCTTAGGGGGCTCCATCCCAATGCTCCATGTACCAAAAAGTGCATTCTTTGCTGGCTTGCTTGTTTCTGCAAGTGAGAACTCTTTTTTATTGAGTATAACATAGTTAATATTTACAGCTCCTCATATACTATTTATGATTAATTCCAACGTCTAACATGATACAGATTGACCTTTAACTAATGTTTGCACAGATTCCTCTGTAACAACATAAAAAGTCTTATTTATTCAATTCTTGATAAATCAACATATGCCATATCCAGTTTTCAGGCCTCAAATGTTTAAGACCATTATTTGCATGGAAAACTCTGAATACCTGAAGCTTTTACTGCATCCAGTCAATCTCTCACTTCCACTCATATCTTCTCAAGCATCTATCAGAGCTGATTTAAATTCTATTTTCTATTATGATTTCTATAATTATTCCTGTACATTTTGCCATTACCTTTCTCTATTAAATTCTATATGATTCATTTAAAAGAGGCTCTGAGGTTGCAGTGTAAGGCTAACCTTGCTTGACTGTTGTGTTCCTTTATGGGCTGTTTCCAGCTTTTCATGTGACAGCTTGGAAAGTTTTTGAACATACTTTAACTCAAGTCTACAAATTAATCTTTGTATACAAAATTTTTGTTACCAAAATCTGGACTCCACTCTCGGTCCCTCAGTTTCCATTTGTAAAAGGTAGAACTATTTCCCTAAGTTGGACCCAAGGCATTTACAGAACAATTTGTAAATGAAGAAGCTGAACATCTTTTTCGTAAAATGAGACACAAGCTTTGTGAGGATTAATTTCCTATTTTTTCCATAATCTGTCCCCTCAACATCTGCAAATCATTCTTAAGCAACACCTTCTTCCCATCATCTCAGATTTCATAGCAACATATTTCATCATCATTCTTCACCAAAATGGAACTCAATAAAAAAAAATTTCCATTTGATATGTCAAATTTCATAACACAGTGATGCAAATACCTAAACTAAGATTTCTATTTGCAACAGTTATGCAGACTTTTCATTTCTGGTATTGCTTTGCTGCACAACAGCTAGCCAGATGTATATGCCAAATAAATTCAAGATGGTAATTTTAGCTGTATTAAGTGTGTGACAAGGACATACTCTGCCATATGCAAAAAGCTTTTCAAGGATCCCTGATTTCTGGTCTGAGATATTGAAAAAACCCACCCAAAAGTCAAAAACCTTCTTAAAGCTCCTCAGTTCTGGTGACTTACTCACTGCTAGCACAGAACTGAAGTTTTAAAAAGACTGCTTGCTAATACTGCTATTTCTTCTCAAAAATATTTTCCTTTTCTCTACCAAAAAAGTTATATTTGGAAACTTGCTGCATCAAATGCTTACTTAAACCAAACAAATATATAAATAAATAAATTTATTTTTACAGTTCCAAATTCACTGGGGTGGGAGCCAAAGAAACAGGTGTAAATCTATAAGACAGAGTTTTATCATTGCCAATGAAAGTCAAAAATCCGGATGGATTTTGGTTTTGCTTTTAAGTTCTAGCCTTACAAAAAAAAAAAAAAAAAAATCTTTAAGCTGTTTGGATTCCATGTAAATCTTTGATAAAATTCGAAGTATTTAATGATATACTTCCAAACATTAATTCTATTCTATTACTACTGCTATTTTATTTCATATTTAATAGATACTGACATGGTCATTAAAGAATGAGAAAAATAATTAAACAACATCCTTATTGTACTCTGAATTAATACAGTTAATTCAAGCACTTCAATTATAGTCACAATGCATATATGCCAAATCAAAGATGTGACACTCAGTGGAACAACCCATTAACACTGACAGGAAATATCTGATAAGGCAGATACATCATTAAAATGTACTTGGTTTGTTTTCACAAGGTAGCATAAGTCTTGCAAGAGCACTTGGTGAACTTCCAGATCTTATTAAATATTTATAATTAATCCTTACGAAGTAACATCTCACAATGTGTGTTCTAATTAAAGGGACACTGTCAGCTTGAATTTTTTTTTCTAATTTGATCCATCTAAAAACATGAAATTTCTGTTCAAGTCCCATTTAGACTGTAGATCCTACACTTCTGCTTAAGAAGTGAGAAAACTTAGATCCCCTATGAAATTTTACAAAGATCTTTCACAGGATCATAAGCACTATATCCAGTGCTCTGAGGCTACCTCTCCTCGCTCTGTTCCAGCAAGCACAGACTGCCTGGGGGTTTTTTTGATGTGTGACTAGTCTCTCCTTTGCTACTCCTGTTGTGATTCCACATAATGCCTTCTTAATTTTTAGAAAGGCTATCTCCAAAAGGCATAAATGTAGCAAGGAGTACAACATGTACTCATAATGGAAATCTAACATTCAGTGAGACTGAGGGGTTCATTCCTTTGATGTAGCTCATTCTTTCTTAACCTCAACTTCTTTTCCTTTTTTTTTTTTGAGATAAATAATTAATCTAGGGAATCTTTTCTTTGAGCAAGTTTTTTTACTCACACATCATGGTTCTGGTTTTGTTAAGTTGTATGTGAACAGCTTGCAAGAAAACCAAAGGCTGCACGAAATAAGTGCAAAGTGGTACCATTGCTCTGAGCTCTCGTCTATGCATTTATCTAGAATACCATGACTTGCAGTAATGAACCCCATTTTGGTTCTTCCACGGCCAAGAATTATAGAACTGCTAGAAAAAAAAGGAAAATTATAATTTTTGCATTTACAGGGCTTTGGATTGCATTATGGACCACTTGAACTGTCTCCTTTCCAATGAAACTAAATTGGAAGCTGAACTCCAGGACTTTGCCTACTGCATTCCATCTATTGAATAGGTCTGGAGTCCATAGGAGCAGACTAAAACTACCATGGAGTAGCCCCTTCCCTCTACAGGACTCTTGCTAGTTGCTACAGCAGGCAGAGGCAATCTTCATTAGATGCTCACAATCTAATCTCAGGTTTGCATCTAATGTTTGAAAGTGGCATAATCTCTAACAAGAAATCAAATCCCTGAACACAACACCCCTGATGGTCTGTGGTGGAATGGCTTTTGCTGAGGGTGGAGAGCGGAATGTATTTTTTCCTTAATTGATACAAATCTGCTACAGAACGTTTCCCTATAAAAGACAGGACTACACACACAAATACACATTCCCTCCCAGGAGGAAAATCCCAGTGTTGAGGCTGTTCATAGGTGGCATAGATAGACAAAGGAGAGACTCACATTATTTCCTTCTGTATAGCTTTCCTTGACGCATAGGCACCTGTAAGGTTTCATAGCTGTGTCACAATCATCAGCGTGGCCATGGCAGTTACACCTGAAAGAACAATAGGTAGTGTCCAAAGTTAAAACACGAAAACACATCTGTCCAACAACAAATTACACAAAGTCAGATTTGTGTATTACATAGTCTGGTTCTTTATTAAGAACAAACAAATGTCACCAAAGAGAATGCTCTTAGGTGAAGTAAATTACAAAAGACTACTTCACTCAATGTATTTTTAAGCATCAACAATTGCTTTTCAAGAAAATAAAAACAAGCATGTAGTAGAGCTACTCTTGCCTTATATGATATGTAATTAAAACTGTATTTTCGTACATAACTTTAATATGTAAAATTTTATTAAATAAATTACAGTCATTCATCAATATTAAGACTTCCAGAGCGGCTCCAGTTTTTCAAGAAACCATAACCATATCAGGAATAATTCTGCAGTTTAACCCATTTTACCTCAGTTAAAATGTCCATTTCTTACTAAAATCTGTATGGACTCTTAATTACTAGTCAATAACCATACCACTCTACCGGAAGGGCTGCTCTTCTGGAGGCATGGCATAGCTTTGCAAACTACACCTGAAATTATTTTACTGTTACATTGTGACAGAGATACAGCTCTTTTAGTAAATGCATTATCATAATCCATCTAAATCAATAATCAAAATATATTAATAACATAGAAAATTTTAAGGTAAACATGACTTCTAACAGGGTGCTTTCTCTCAAAACGAGAACTACCAAAATAATTTCAGGAATAATAATACTTACAAATCTGCACCATATGCTTCTTGGAAACTATTTCATTGCCAAATTTGCATATTATTTACAGGGCATAATTAGTCCTTTCACAAGACAGCACACTTATCATATACAATAAAGTTGTCAGTCACAGATAATACAACAGTTTTACTGACAGCTACCCAATTTTGAAAGGAAAACTCCAACTAAAACAAAGAATGAACTCTGCATTGACTGTTAAAATTGCCATGTCTGGGAATCTATAGCTTGGAAGAGTTACTGAAGTAAAGCATAAGCCATCATTTCAATCATAAGCCTTTGCTTAGAGGCATTGGTAATTCCAAGGAAAGGATTGCTTTTGACAGATCTGTGTAATAAGTATAATTAATTGTAAAATAACAAGTGAGCAAACGTTTTTAAAAAACAGTACACCAGTCATTTTCAACTGGATACACTACTTCAGACCAAATTCCTTTCTCAATCATACATGTAAAAGCAAAACAAGTTGATCAAATGTTAGGCAGGTCCTTACAAGCTGTGAACAGCTGTAACAGTCAGAGGCAGTGCTGGATGTGGGAAGAGTCATGTCAAACTTACCTTCCACTGACTGTAACTTCATTAACTCCATAGTACCTATGCCTAAAATTTACCCAAGGTTCAGTAGTGTGATACTGGCCACGGAGATGAATCCTCACTTGCGTAGCTTTTACAAATTCTTGGAGAGATGGAGTATTATAAAAATCATTGTAACCAGGTCGGTGATTTGGTTCCGGGGTAAGAACACTGAAAGTTAGATTACCACGAGAATACGGTGTAAAGCTGTTTAAATAGAGAGGAAAACAAATTAAAATCAAAATACTACATATTTTACAGATTCTGTCTTTAACATCCTGTTTCTCAGAGAGGGTCTCAACTGTATATGGTGGTTTCATGCTTTCTGGGTAAAAATTTTTATGTCAGTGGATTCCCAGTCACCAGAATTCAAGAAGGGGAAAAGAAATGTCCTCGGTATGTCTGTTTTGCCCTAAACTACCACACTCCTCTCAAAACCTAAAGTTTCCAATTAAAAGGAAAGCCTTTAGCAGGCAGCTTCGAAATATGATTAAAGTGTGACTCATACAGTGTCATCTGCACACATTTTCAAAAAGTTTAACACACTGGCCTTGAGAAACATGAACTGGGCTTGAACCACACAAGGAAATCATTCATTCACAGTAGCACAATAATTAATAGGCTCACACTGTTAGAAATATACCTGCTAAACACATCTGAAAAACATACCAAAACAACTGTTATATTTTGAATTCCAGAGTCACGGGACCATATCATCTCACTTGATGAGTGAGCAGAGTTAGAAACACATGCCATCTTCCAGCAAGTGAAGTGCAAGACAATTTAATGGAAAGCAGAAAGATTGAATAAAGCTACATATTTAAGCCCAGGAAGGGGAAGGACAGTCCTGAGAATTCAAGTAAAGCTGAGTAAACAAGTAGATATAAACTGCACATTTGCACAATGTGGTATGAATCACATCATGTTGGTCTATGTACTAGGCAGAGTTTAGCCTCTGGAAGAGAGAAAAATGTCTGCTTATTTGCACACCTACATGGGATCATTAGAAACAGGTATCCCACGTTATCACCTGGCACCTGACATGCAACATTCAAAAAATGTCACTTCAAAATATGTCAGTTTTTGAAAGATGAGATTTCTAGTTAGGCTAGGTCTGCTGAGACATGCTCTTCTGTCTTCATGAAGGATCTCTGAATTTCCTGTGCTCCTAATCCAGGTCAGTGCTTCACAAAAATCTCAGTGGAATATATCTGTATGTTTCTCTGGGTGATACTGTCTTCTCTCCCCCTCCAAAAAAAAACAAATAAAAACCAAATAAAGTATTTTTCTTCCATGGCATATAGAACTGTAATGGAAATATTTAGACAGGTACAAATGGCAGATAAACAACACCATGTTGGTATGGAAGCATCAGAAGGAACAGCAGAAAGACTGTAAGGCTGATGGCAACTAGATAAGCAGGTCATCAAGATTTTAGGGCATCTACATGCAGTTTCTCAGGAAACCAGGAAAACAAAGGAGATTCTAAAATAAGGGTCAGCCAATATTCAGACTAAGCAAAGATTCAAGCCTCTGATAGGGGGATAAAGGACAGTGAGCAACTCCTAACTTACATAGGTGGTACAGGATGGAGAAACAAAAACCTTAATCACTTTCATTTCCTAAAGGACACAAAAAAGAGTCCATTCAGTACTAGCATCTGATCACCAAAACAAGAACCATCAAGTTACGGTAAGGGTTTCAAAGCCAAGGTCATTTGCCTCCCATGTAAACTCAGGGAATCCTGGATAGGCCACCAGGACACAAGAACGCTGGTGTCTAAATCCTGGACAGACAATCTGGACGTGTCTTGGCAGTTACAAGTTTGTGGGTATGAGAGAGAGAGAGAGAGAGAAACAAGTTTTGTTTTACAATAAAATCCTCCAGGGAACTCTGTTACATTGCTGACATAAATTTGGAGCATTGTTTCCACAGTAACTCCTCTTTGAGCACACAGAATATTCACCAATATATGTCTTATCATTTAAAGCTTTCTGTACATCAGCTCTATCCAAAAATTATTCATTCGTATCACTTCCTATCATCATTTATATTTTAATTGAAGGGGAGAAACTGTGCTGCTTACAAAACATTTATGGAAACAGTTCATATTCAACTCCTCAGTTCTTTTTAAAAATTATATAAATACATATTTTTGGGCTGAAAGTGGTATTACACCTCACTAGGGTTATTTATCCAAAAACATTTGTCTTACTTAAAATATTTCCCTTCTCCTCTACCCTCTGCTCCAAGTATCAGCAATAAAACTCAGATTCCTTTGCTGAAAAGTGGTGTAACTCAAATGACCTTATGCTCCTCTCCTCAGAATTCTGAACTCCTGGAGAACAGACAAAGCTGCTGACACTTGAAAAGTCTTAGAAAGGTAGCAAAAGTGGAAAAAAAAACACCAAACAAAAAAAGCAAAATGCCTACAGCACCTGGTAATGTATTTTCTCACTGATTTCCAGCCAAGTACTAAACAAGCCTAATACTGACCAGCATCTGAACTCAGGCAAGAGATACTGCATTTGAATATATGTAGTGGTCTAGATTTAATTATATATATGTGTGTGTGTGTACATACAGGCATGTGCGTTTAAAATGGTAACATATTAACTATTATATACGTTATACACTACATTTATGAAACGCTTATATATAATATAGCTTTAAATTTTCACATGATTGAGAGTAAAAGGGCTTGCAACATATTTCTAAAAGGTAGTAGTCCTTCTTGCCCCTCTTCCCACAGTTTTATATTGGTTCTTGCTTAGAAAGATGAGAAAGCTTCAAGATACCATTTTCAACCCATTTCTTACACGCGTTGCATGAACACTAGCAGGGTTGAATGCCTGGGTTTTGTGCTTCAGCTTGGCCTCTTTCCGAAGCTTCAGAACAAGATGCACTCCCAGAGATCAGAAGGTAGACTTTCACACTCACTAGGCAGTTTAAAACAATGTTATATCAGTACCTTCCTCCACTTATCATGTCAATGTTCTGTAATTCTACTGACAATAGCCATCAAAACCCTAACACGTAAAATTTCAATACTCTACCTCATAAAAAATAAAGTAACACAAGAAAATGTTATTTTATAACATACATGTAAATATATATAACATGTATATAAAAATAACAGAGGAGTCAATTATGTCACACTCATAAATGACTAAAATCTGATAAAAATGACAGGGGACTTTTTGGCACTCTTGAGGCAAAAGGTCATGTTTAGGATTTTATATATTCAGCAGTCCATAAGAAATGAGTGTACCAAATTACAAGATTCTACCACATTGGGACATAGAAATGGATTGTGTCAGAATGTTACCTGTTCCAAGCATCTGTATTATGCAAATAATACCCACTCATACCTATGCATCTGAAGACAGTTGACAGAGTCTGGTTTCTCCAGAGATCCATTGTTCTCCATTCCAAAAATACTGCAATTTCTAGCAAAATACTGCCAGTCTTCCCATTTTAGATCGTCTCTTTTTTTTCTTTCAATTCTTATTGCTTCAGGGTGTGGGCTAAAGAACTGCAGTATAATATAGAATACCTACAAGAAGATAACAAATTTATGAACTGATATTAATGGCTAAGTTGTAAAACAATGAGACTATTAACTTCTTTTTTATGTAACTATACAGTCTGCTTTACCACTCACAGACAGAAGCAGCCATATGTCACCCCACATATTCCCAACTAAAGCCAAAGAGAACCTTTTTTGTTGAACAAGCTCTTTGATCTCTCAGACACTATCACACAACTAATGCACTGTTGCATCAGAACTTCCCATTTTCTCGAAGACCTACACAGTCAGGTCCACAATCTGTTACAGCAACACTATTCAAGTAAAAATCAAAGTTGCAACTTTGTGTTGCCAAACATTTGACAAGTTGTTTGTCTTATAACAGGTTATATTTTTTTTTTAGAATTCTCCATATTTCTAGCTCAGAATCTCATTAAATACCTGTGCTGTTTCAAAGAGCACTTCCCTCAGCAGACTGCTTAAGCAGAAGTGTGTGTATCAAATAAGCAAAAGCCAAGAACTTCATACACATTTGAAATCACTTTTAACTAAAGGACTAATTTTTACATATGTAGCTGAAGCCTGTCATCATATTATTTTCCTTCTCACCATCAATTAAAAAAAAAGGCAAAAAAAAGGCCAGGAAGAATACACAGAAATTTGGTGAATTCCCTATTGTGAATGCAGCCCCACTACTGGTATGTCCCTCCTTCCAAGACATCCTGACACTCTTCAACAGCCTAGTGGAGAGCTAGGTGCAACACAGCCTCTTCAGTAGCCATGCCTGCCTATCATTTGCTCCTTCCATATTCCTTGGGAGGCTAATCAACCACCTCCAGAATATCTACAAACAGAAACACCCTCTAATATGTCAGTGTGCTTTCGATATGTTAAATTTCATTTGTCTGCAGTCAGTTTTCTACCAGCAGGTATGAAACAAGCACCTCAAGTTTTAAAAGAAATTAAAATAAAAGTTGAAATTTACAAACGCCGAGTTAAAAGACAACAATCAGTTTCTAAATATTGGTGCCTTCACACAGGATAGCTACTCTTGTATGTCTATTCTAGATTACTGCTCCTTACAACAGGCACATTGAAAGAGAATACCAAGAACCATTCTGTTGCCTTTTGCACTGTTATATGCCAATAAAGGAAACTTTCTTCCTCATCCTCTAAGAATAACAGTTTAAAGCATAAGGTTTGAATTTCCTCAAACTTGCAATGCAATATCTACAAAAATCTTTTCTTAGCTTTGATTTAATAAATGGCAAACTTCATCTTCCCATTACCTGATACTGTCCATTTTGTAAATTTATTGTGATTGAAACACCACGATCCAGGCTTGCAGTATTAGGAAACACAGAGGAAATCCAGGTGGTCCCAATGTCATTATCATTGATGTAGTAGAGAGGATGGGCTTCTGCATCCAGCCTCAGCACCCTGTCATTAGTGGTATCATCTGCACCATTAGGGATGCAGTACCTCTGTATCAAAGGGTGCACCCGGGGATGACTTCCAGGACAGCGGCACTCAGACTGGGTATGAAGATGAGGGAATTTTCCAGAGAATACTTCCAAAATTTCTCTGTCACAGCACAAAGAACAGTAATTACATACATGACAAAAAGGACGAATGTCACTTTGTGCACCTAGGCTCATAGATTAAACAAAATTCAGTTTAGATGACAGTAGAAAACCTAAACTCCTGATCTAAGCTCATAAAAATGGGGCAATCAGCTAGGAATGAAGCCCCTCCCAAGGGTCTCTACATTATCAGTGGTAGAGCAGCAGGCACCTTCAGAAAATATCTGTGAAGAACCATTCAGGAGCTGCTTTCATTGCTCCACACACATGGAGTTCTTCAGATGCAGGGCACTGAGGGAAATGAGTTCTTTGGTGGGGTGTCTAAAGTTAGATAGGATGAATCCAGTCATTGATGCAAGGAGAAAAACTCTTAACATTTTATTGCAACATCATGACTGACTCCAATCAGCAGTCTGGATCCTGTTCTTAAACACACCATGGAGTCAATATACTGCCTATAATCACAGTAAAGTTCAATGTTTGCATTCAAATCCTCTGAAAAGACCAGCTTGAACAATATCATATTGTACCTTAGAAAACCTGGATAGAAATATTTTCACTTTTAACCAATTTTAATAAAAATGCACACTTTTTAAACTGCAATCAACCTAGTCACGTCAAATCATTGAGATACTTCAGTTCCTTCTGACATCGGCAACTGAAATAGATATGAAGGTAGGCAGGCAGGCAAGCAAGCAGATATATGAATGACAATGGACAACTCTTTATCTGCTCACCTCTGGTGTAAAGGAAGGATTTTTTTGAGTCTAGAAGATACTGAATATACTTTTATATTTAAGCCTTGTTACTTTTCCCATTTTCCTACTTTATCAGTAAGAACATAATTTTGTGTGCTTATTAAGCAAATAAATACTTGCTAGCTGCCACTACAACTTCCACAGAATCCAGAGTTATAGGACCTTTTACATAGCCACAGCCTTAAATTAATTGGTATGTAGGCAGGACTTTCCTTCCCAGTTTATCCCAGACAAACATTTTGGATCAAGTTATTTACGGAGATAAAACCAAATCTACAAACACATCAGTAAGTCAAAACAGTCTGTAAAATACCTTAATTTTCAATTGTTAAGCTTTATTCATTTCACTGACCTAAATTGTAGATCAAAAGATTTGACAAGCATTGCTCTGAGAAATACAACCAACAGGATTTTCATAAAACTTGGAATTCAGATTCACATTAATACTTCCAATTCACAGGAGATCAGTTCATCATAATGTCCTGCAGACAGCTGAGCTCCGAGGAAACTGCTCTACATCTTATTGAAAGACTATCATTAAGTAGCCTGAAGGTCTGCAGTCCGGAGTGTCATTGTGCACAGCCTCCCCAGAAGCACCAAGCAGACAAATAGGACCTGACTACTTCTGGCCAGCCTGAATTGACTGGATTAATCCAGCATGAGCTGGGTAACAAAGGTAACATTTCTTTGTAATGTGCTAGGAAGTGAGGCTGGAAGGCAACAGAAATTGCAGTGGCAACAGTGATTTGGCCTCGGGAACACAGGAAGTCAAAGCAATTGCCTGGGGCTCTGTGGGCTGAGGTAGCAAAGTCATTGGTGCCTTATGGTGACAATCTCATCTAGAGAGCAAGGAACAGTGGCACCTCGGCACAGGGGTACACCAAGAATACCTGACAGGGACACTGTGGGGAAGTGAAACCAGAGCAAAGCAACAGCTAAACACAGGGAGCCAAGCTCCCAGCCACAAAGTCAGCGTGCTGATCAGTTGGAGTGCCTGTCCTCCTTGTCTGCATCACTGGTATCTGAGTGGTCAAAACTGGACTAGCCTGCTGTGCTCCCTTCCTTGCCCTACAGTTTACACGGAGCTCGGAGGAAACTTAGCAAGTCTTATCCACCAGGACTAAGCTTATCAGCACACACTATTATGTCAGAATTAGGATGAGTAGATAACACCTAGACAGTTTATAAGCACTGAAATCTAGCAACTGGATCTACTCTCTGCAGAATACATACAAAGTCAGGTTGTAGCAAGGACAACAACAACAAGAAGAGCACATATTTATGACAGTGTTTTGTTTCACTACATATATACTACATACACAACTACACACATCAAGCCTATTCAAGAAGCAGTTCAAAACCAAAATACATTAAGTTGTTGAATTTATTTTAACTCAAGATTTTTTAGATTAAAGGTAATCTTTGAAATGAGGCTCAGGAAACTACATCATCACAAGCAATTATCTAAAGGAAACACCTGAAAAGCACTATACTTTGGGAAATAAGCATATTGTTATCTACACTTTCTTCTCGCCACACTCTTACTTTGTTACAAAAATAAAAGTTCTTTACCTGTTTGTAAGTGCCACTGGGTAAAATCGAAAATCTTGCATTCTTCCAACAAATTGCTCTAAACCTAAGAAAATATACTATAAATAATCTATTGAGCAGAAGGCAGCTTTTCACTGCATGAGAGCACCTTTAATTCAGCACTCAGAAATCTCTTGCACAATTACCCCTCCTGAATGAAACCATCTTGGACCTGGACAAAACTATAGAGGGCAGTGACTTAATTTTTTGGATAAAAAAGAATGATTTATAATAACTTTATAAGAACATTTTGTACCTATCTCTTTTCTGATTAGAGAGGTGGCACAGGGATCGGCTCATTAGACAGAAGTAATGAGCCAGTCCATGTGCCACCTCTAATTAGAGAAGAGATACAGTAGGTACAACTGTACCTATCAATTTATACAATAAAGATAAAAAGCATTTAAAAATATTTCTTTCTTTTATGTGATTATTAGCTATCCAGTATTCAGAATCAAAACCACAACAAAATACATTTCCAAATACAAGCTTTAAGAAATGGAGCACGGAATACTTTCTTGCCCAAAGCCATGATAAAGCTGTTTATGTGACATATATTTAGGAGTTAACTTCAAATTGTGCATGTTCCTGAAGAGCAATAGTCAGTGTTCTTAAACCTGCAGAGCCAATAATTAGTGAAAAGCAACAAAACATCCCCCACTGTTCTTCAATGATCACGTCATGATATAGTACATATAAAACTCTAGATGCAGATGAATAGTAAAACTCTCAGGCATTACCAGAGGCTGAAAGATTCTCATTCTGCCATGGTTTACATGATTATTGATAGAACTGAAGAACACAGCCAGCCAGAAACCTTGAGCTCTGTTCCTGACTCTGCAGAGAGAGGAGTGTGGTCTAGCGGCCACACGCAATTCCATTCTGAAACAGTTCCCTACATTTACTCAGAAAAACTATGATCAGAAATTAGTGGAATAAGTCACTTTACATACATGTTTTAGAGAATGCAGGAAAACATATCTATAGGCAGGAACACATAGATGTTTGGTAGATGACCATAATTTATTCTATCTTCCAGCCAATCTTTTGAGAAAGCTAATTGCATAATAAGAATTTTATTCTGCAATAAGGTATTGCTTCTCAGCATATAGATAACTTAAAATTACTCACATACTTCTTTCAACCACATCATGCATATTTTGTTTTGACTATCCCAGTGTATTCCACCAAAGTACTACAAGATTTACCTGTGAAGCTTTGTCCAATTTGCACAGTACCATCAGCATCAGTATCTGCAACTATTCCCATAAGGGTCCTTGAGTCAAAAGGTGTGTTATCATCTTCCCAGCCATCCAAGAAGAAACTAATTCGGCTGTGATGTACCTATAGAATCAATAAAGGGGCAAACACATGCTTTATCATGCAATCACTTTTATTTCTCTACATTTTTTTGTCTATCACTGATTAACTGATAACATTATCTCAAGCTATTTGTTGTGTGTCTTTGGTTTTGGTGCCTAATGAAAGCAGTCACCTCTTTTCCATTACTAGATCACCACCCAGATGCAGAGAGTATAAAATTTCCACAGGGGTTAAATCAAAGCAGGAACTACAGTACAGGGATCTGGTGGAGATGGAAGGGAAGAGTGGAAAAGAAGGGTGGGCGTGTTTCACAAGGTACAAGGCTGGTTACAGCTCCATCACCACTTCAGGCCATGGGCACATGTTACAGCTGTCACAGCTCTTCTCATACATCACTTCAAACAGGCCTCAAGGGGCTGTACACCATGCTCAGGATAACCAAACACAGGCCTCTAACACCCCCCAGAACACCTCCCTAACCCCAGCATGCTTCTTTCTACAAGGGCTGAAGGGAACGGGATAGGAAGTGCCTTCATCTGCTTTACACCCACTGGGTAATTCCCTTTCATCAAGGGAACCCTTGGCTAGGAATATGCACTCAGCCAGCACCCCAGGGTACTGTTTTCTGCAAGTGCTCCCTTCCCTGCCAATTCATTTTAAATCTGAGCTAACGTTCATAGAAATACTTTATGGCATTCTCCCAGCTCCACAAAGTCACAAGATGCTGAGCTTTTACAAAGTTGAGGGGTTTTTTTTGCATTAGAAATCCTCAGATTTAGGTTACCTTAAATTAGGAAAAGTTTAATAATATGGGAGTGCCTTTCAGCCTTACATTTTAGGAAATTCAATACTCTCATTTAAAAAATCCAGGCCCTCACAAATGAAAACCAGAAGTATGGTGGCTATAGTCAGGTTCTCATTTATGAAGTTAATTATAGAAACTAAGTTGGACTTATCAAAAACTTATATTTCAGAAAGTGATTTATTTGCAAATAAAATGAAGTTACTTGGGTTTTAGCAATGTTTAGCTTGCATAAAGCTTTTTTCACATGAGAACTTGGTAGCTTTCAAATTTGGAACATCTTTTTGTTTCTGCCAATTAGTAGAGCATTATTTTAATTTTGCAGATATGGATGCCTGGTGAATCATGTCTATCAAGGCCAATAAAAATAGAGCACTCTAGCCCATCTTGATAGTCACACTAAGCAAAACAAAATAAACCTGGAATTATTGCTTCCGTAAGAACAATAGCTATGTGAGGACATAGAAGGTTTAAAAGCTGGTATTTTTAACAAAATACCAGCTTGAATACCACAATACAAGCACACACAATACTACTCTGACAATAAAGTCTTTCAAATTTCAGACCAAGATAAACGGGCACAATTATCTATAAATCTGAGCTCATATGATCAGCATCAGTGCCTTGGGCAACACGAGTCTATCAGCATTTTAAGAAAGAAAACATGAAATAAGATGGAGAGTTTGTTTGGCTTTTTTTTTTTTTGCTTCATACAAAATTGTAGAAATGTACTTTTCCTCCTTAAACTGTACTTTCAAACATGCACATGCATGCTGAGCTTTACTGCCATTTCCAGATTCAGTCAATATTTCCCGAATTTAGACAGGAATATTTATTGCCCTTCCACTGATGGAAATTTGAAGGCTATTATCATAATTACTAAGCCTTGAGATTTGTTCAAAAAGTTATTGCATATGAGTTTCACCGCTCAAAATACATCTCTCCATTTTAAATTATCTTTTGTGTTGACACATCAATGACCTAAATACAACAGTTTTTTATTTAATTTTAATTCAAAGCCCTCTAAACATCTGATGCCCTATTTGCAAGAGCCTAAGTATACGTATATATTGTAGTTACATTGCATTTTTTCTCTGCATCACATTTTTTACAGCCTGTTACTGTCATTTGGTGTTTGACTGTTATCATCATAAAAGATACAGGCTTTTCTACTTTGTTATTTGTAGCATTATCTCATGTTTTACAACATCTTTGCACAACATGCCTGCACATGAAATATAACTAGTGAAAAGTTCTCAGTGGTATTAATGCATAAAAAAGAATGTGGTTCCATCTCTACTGTCTTTACCCAGCCAAAAGCTGATGAACAGCCAATTTTCCTTTATCACATTAGCACAGCCATGAGGGAAACACATTTGTTCTAGTCAGCTACACTAAAGATACTATTACCAATCTAACATATACATGTTTTATATCAGCAGTATTCTCAGAGTATGAGGGAGCCAACAATATATTAACACTAGCATGACAGTTTATTTAAGAAAAGAAAATTGTCTCTGTAGAGGGACAGAAGTTAGAAATGTATGGCTAAAGCTCAGTGTCACTGGTCTAATAAAGGTAATAATTCTTAAGCTTTCTTTATAGCAGGTAACACTCCTGTGGCAGCTCTGTCATATCATTCAAATAAAAATGTTGCCTTTTACAAGTTTAAGAGTACCTTTATTTTTAGTCAGATATGAAGCATGTTTCCACTTTCCTGTTTCCACTGTAAAACATTCGTAAGGGGAATTCAGAAATGGGCACACTCACCCCCATCAGCTTCTTGCTAACTTACTGTCTCAGGCACAGCTTTACAGGACCCAATTCTGCCTCCCCCTGTGGCAAGCAGAGTGCTCACCTCCATGCACCCCATACTAAAAATCAAGGGGTCTATTTATGACTTAAGAGAGACAGAATTGGGCCCTAAGTGACCGGGTATTTTTACTTGTTGAAAATAGGTGACTAACGACAATTTTAAATCTCCCTCCCCCCTCCCCCACCACCAATCTCTTTGTATTAAATAGGATTTAGAATAGTTGGGTTTAATATAGCACATCCCCAAGGTAGCCCTAAGCACTTTACAATGCTGAATTGGATATCAGTAGTGCAGTGACTGTGTAAGGCAAAGGCAGCAGTCATTATGCATTTGGCAGTAGCTCAATGTAATGATCCCCCTGCTGGTTATTAAAGGGGGTATGAATATCTGACATGGGAGGAAAATGTAGGAGGGAAACCATGTGTGGTATAAAAAAATCCCAGCGGCTCTCCACTGTGGGAGGAGAGGAAGTCTCAAAGTTTGGTGTCAGTTTAGACTAAGCTAAATAAGAGGAAAGGCTGGCACTGGATGGGCTGTCTGATGTAGTTATTTAAGTTTTCCTGACCATTAGCATTAAATTCCATACAATAGCACAGAACTAAAAGAACACTTTCCCTCCTCACTAGGACAACAGGATTATTCCCCTGTTGTCCTTACTAATAATGTTCAACGGGAATTTGCCCCAAGAGAGTAACAGGAGATGGGTAGGAAAGGTTGGCTTTGTTGTGCAGAGCACAGAACCAGAAACCTGGGACATCAGCACTCTAATCCCAGCTCTGAATCCACCTCACGCTCCTGTGCTTCCCCATCTGTCAGATAGAGCAAATCACCTCTCAAGGAGGTGGCAAGGATTAGCTACTAAGATACATTCGCTCTGAAAGTACATCAGCCTCTGCCAACATAGAACCTAACACCAATTCCAAGCAATGGAAAATCCATTTGATGGTGAACTGAAGTGGTGAAAGATATCAATACTCTTTCCTCTAATAGCACTCTTGGTATGACCCAAAAGAATTTCAAAGAAGAGACATGCTGGGTCAAAGAGCTGAGAGGCATGTTCCTTCAGTCCATCCCAAATTAAGCTTACAGCTCTCTAGCACAAGCAAATTGTGCATCAGAGACAACAATACCAAATAAAATCACTTCCTACCTAGGAAAGCATTCTTGTCCTGTGGGTCACAGTACTGCAGAATCACAAAATCACAGACTGGGAGGGACCACAGTGGATCATGTGGTCCAACCTCCCTGTTCAAGCAGGGTCATTCCAGAGAACATGGCCCAGCACTGCATTCATGTTATTGTTAATAAAATGAGACAGGTACAGGAAACTTATTACAACTTTATTTTCTCACCTAAAGATCTGTGCTCTTCAGATCCTACCCACAAAAACACAACAATGAAATTTAACATGAATTTTGCCACTTGTTTTGGATCAGACAGAACTGTCAAGCAAACAAAAGCCAGTATTTTCATGTATTAAGTGCTAACAGAACTGCTAACTTCCACTATACTGCAGTAATCTGTGTGGCAAAACAGAAACATCACAACCAAATATTCCACTTCAGAACAGTTGCACTGAATAAGGGACTACGGCAAAAAGCAGGAGCTCCTTGACTGAAGAATATCATGGATTTTTTTCCTTCCCTTTTTTTTTATAAGCCTTGTGTTGCACTGATATCTAAAGGTATAATGCATACTAGTATACCAATGTATAAATAAATGAATAGTATAACAGTATAATATAATAGTATAACAGTTAAAAGTAAAGAGTGTAATAGATATTGTAAAAATGTGTAGTAGTGCAATAAAAATTAACAATAAGCTTTTTTAAAAAAAAAAGCCTAACATTCCTCATCATTAACACAGAGGCAGAAGAGATTTTGATATCAAGTACAAGACACAGTTATATTGCCTCCACTTTTTTGAACTACAATGACCCTTTTGAAACCACAGCCAGTTTGGGGGAGTTCTGAGACCACACTCTACAAAGTTTTGGCTGTCACATAATAACACTCACATTTATTCCCTTGCAATGTATATGTGTGATATCTGGCCCACTTAAGCAACATACGCTTTTTCTTCACATACATTAATCATCCTGTCATCAAAATGTCCTCCTACATATATATAAAGGCAACTGAGACAATTTTAGTCTCTTCCACGTGGAAGTGAATTGCGCCATTTCAGCCAAAATAAATGAAGTTAACTGAACCTTTCTTCAGTGAACACCACGATCCTTTCACATTAGCAAGACTTTTCCATTAGAAGTCAGTCCTCATATTAATACTACCCATATACCTCATGGAAAATGATTTCTAATAAATAAGATGGGAAGAGAGATATAGAAAAGAATCCTTTATGTTCCATTAAAAAAAAAATCCTTAAGAATCCCTAAATGTATCACAGCAGAGCTAAAGCTTACTAACCAGGGATCAAAGCTTCACTGCACTAAATGACACACAACCAACAGATGCAGTAGTGCCATCCCCAAATATTTTAATTTGTAATTAGTATATGCTTCAAAGACATCTGGTTTTCAGTTAATACAACCTTTCCCCTTTATATTATCTTTCCTATTCCAATATTTATTGGCATGGGAAAGATCTATTAAAATATTACAGATAAATTAAAGGGAGTTATTTCAAGACAACATTAATCTCTTCCACTGGTTGAATATACATTCTTTTTACTCTTATTCGTCATAGCTTCTAGTAACCGTAAAATGCAATTTAATCTTAACATTTCCTTTCATCATCTTTTGTTCTAATAAGTAGATCACAGTGTCTGGCAAGACAGATTAATAAACCAGAAGGATTTCTTCCCAGATTTACGGGCCATAAATGAGGAGTTCCACAACAGAGAGAACTCTGGCACCAAAAATGAAAGCGAAAAAAAATATATTTTCCAGTCTTTTAAGCCAAATGATACCAACCCTGGCCTACTTAGTTTTCCAGCCAACTTAGTGACGACAAACACTTCAACTGCAACTTCAGCTCTTACAGCTATTCAGACCATCACACAAAGTCTCAGATGGCAGGGGCAGGACTGATCGACACAGATAAACCAAGGACCAAAAATGCCTCTTCCAATACTAGAAAATGATTACATTCCAGTAATGTCCATGTAATGGACACCACTGTTTTGAACTAAGATGAAAAAGGAGTAGCTTAGGGATCTATGATATATACCTGACAGTGAACAAGATTATTGCAAAAACCAGATAGTTGCATACTAAAATTTAAAAAAAAAAAGCTTATTTTTAAGTTAAAAATGCAAATGTAGCTAGTTTGAAAATGCAAGTTAAATTTTAAACTTTAATAGAAATTAAAATGCAATGTAAGTTTCTGAAACACAAGAAAAAAAATTCTCCTCCAAATAAGAGAACAAAAAATAAACTATAAGAAAACTCTAACAGGACTGTTTTCATTTCCTTAAAATAAGCCCTATTTGCACAGCAAGTGGTTACTCAGAAATAGAAAGAATTATTATAAAGAAGGTGATACACAATATGAAGAATTTTAAAGTGTTTTATGAGAAGCAATTAGGTAGCTAGACAATTTACCGGTAAGGCAAAAAAAAAAAAGTTCAATTTATTTTCCAAATCAGCAAGCCAGCAGAAATGACCCCTCCCTTCGCTTGTCTTAAAAACTAAAGCAACTCCAGAATCAATAAAGTTACACAGGCTTTACAGATATGTAAATTAAAGCAGAAGTTAGCATAAGTGATTTGCTTAATCATTCAGAAATAACAAGGAATCAGAGATTATGAGAAATCAGGAGGAGCTGCAACTCATCCAGCTCAAAAATTACTACACAACATACCGTTACAATTGCTTACTGTCACTTCATTTGGTAAGGTTCTTATAAAAATTGCCAGCTAAACACAGCTTGCTATCTGTTACAATAACCAAGATTCAGAAAACCCTTTTTTTCCTTCTAAATGTATTGCAGATTTGTTGCGTCAGGAACTTTCTCAATGAGTCCATTCTACAGAAACAGACAGTGTATTAACACATTTTCTCCCAAGGTGAGAAAACAGATTAAGGTTATGACCAAAATGACAGGCCTGTGGCTTCCTTGAATACTTTAATAGAGTCAACAAATCAACACTGGTCACTGATGACAACAGAGGAAAGAAGACAATAGATGGAAGGAGGGGAATTAGTGATGCTGCTATAATGGTCTAATCAGAAACTTGAGCATAAAAATCTTTTTCACCTTCAACCTGTCTAAATATGCTCTTTTTGCCTGCTCATATAAAGATATACAGCATATTCTATCACTGGGGGGCACGTGGGTTCACATATTTCCTCTGCGAAAGCAGATGTGAAACAGAAGTGTAACAGTTAACAAAAGCAAGAGTAAAGGGCTTTTGCATATCAAAGAGATGGGATGCACACAGGTATGTATTTCAGTACTTTCTTGCATAATTGCAAATCTTGCTGAAGCTGCAATTACAAAGGCTTCCACATAGCTTTAATATTTCATAAATGATCTTCTGTAAAGAGGAAAGGTCAGTGATATGGACTTATGCAAAAGAATTTGGGTGGAAAAACCAGGATGAAACCACTAGCATGAATCCAAGCTTACTTTCAGCTGTCATTTAAGCAGAGCTAGTGACCAAAAACCACAATGCAGCATTTTACTTTTTTTTTTTAAATCTGAGCATCTATGTGTCCCTAAATTGACAAATCAGAAATGGCAGACAACTTTCTGCCACAATTCAACACCTTTCCTCACTGAATAAATTGCAGAATTTAGATACCTTGAACATTCATTTTAAAGGCTCCTTCCCTAGCCCCCATTTCCGCCTTTTTCTTACTTTGCATTACTCTACTAATTTTTATTTCCTCTTTTTTATCTACTGTATTTACATTTAGCTTTAAAAAAACCAAACAAACAAAAAAGCAAAAAAACCAACAGTAACAAAAATAATAAACAATGTGATAAATGTAGTGAAGTCAGGTGGGAGCAGATTCTTGCCGCCAAGTACTACTTTTCTCAAACATTAATGCAAACAGGGAACAAACCAGTTTAACCTGGGAAGGAGAGGGGCAGACACTGATTTCTTCTCTCTGGTGATCAGTGACAGGGTCCAAGAGAACAGCATGAAGCTGTGCCAGGGGAGATTTGGGCCAGACACTGGGAAAAGGTTCATCATCCAGAGGGTGGCTGCGCTCTGGAACAGGATCCCCAGAGAAGCAGTCACAGCCCAAGCCTGACAGAGTTCAAGAAGTGTTTGGACAATGCTCTCAGGCACTCTTGGGGCTGGTGCTGTGCAGGGCCAGGAGTTAGACTTCTATGATCTGTGTGGGTCTCTTCCAACTCAGGATATTCTATGATTCTATGACCACAAGACCCCAGAATTCCTCTACTCCTCCCAACCCTTCAGATAATCTATCCACCACCTTACGACTGCTTTAGAAAATAAAGAGGTTCCCCCAGTTTAACCTCTGCAGATGAGTCAGGATTCCACGTCACACTCAATCACCTTCTAACTCCACACATTCCCACCAGCACTAGTACAGAGCCTGCTCCTACAGTCTCATATTGCTTAGCTCGCCTTACAAAGTACAAAATGCAGCCTAATCCAAATTTAAAACCTTGGCTGAATGGATAATTCAAGAATAAGAACTATCACAGTGATGACATTATTGCTAGAGATGTTCAGGCGGATGTTTTACATACATCAAAGTCTCCTGTGGTCTTTTTTTTTTTTATTTTTCCCTCTCTCAGAGACAAAGCTTACAACCTTTAAAATAAAGAGTTCATTTTTAGTGTTTAACACTTTGCATTTTAATTTTTTTTTATCTGGAATGAAAATTGAGACAACACAGAGGGAACTTGGCAGATCTAAAGCTTGGCAAGAGATAATGAATTTATGTAGCAAACATACGAGAACAAGGATATGTCAGGAGGAATTTGTCTATGAACTTGTTCTCAAACAGACCAAAAAAGACGCTAATAACCATGTTAATAGGGAGAGGGGGTTTGTGGGAGGTAGGGCTGTGGAAACTAAAGAATAATATCCAAGAGGACAAGCCAACTCAGATAATTTATCTGCATAACACTTGACAGACAAATGGCACCTTCTGTACCAGCAAAAGAACTGCCTGATGAGTTTGCCAGTGAGGCTGGTGCTGCTCCAGCTGCAACCCTGTCACAATTTCAAATCTTCAGTGCTGTTTTTAGTTTGTTTGCCCAAAATCTTATAGCAAATGCAAAAGCCACACACATGATAAAATCAATTTTATCTGCTATTATTAAATGATTGGTTCACATTTCTAAATTCCTCTGTTTCCATATTCAAATCCTATACTACCTTCACACAGCAAAAAATGGTTTTTGCTGTTAAAGGTTTTGTTGTTAGCCACTTTTTAAGCTGTAGGAACTCTGTGCCCCCAAGCAAACCCAAATTCACCCCTCTGTATTTCAAGCCTTTGAAGCAACTTAGCTGCAAGTCAGAAGGAAAAGAACAGATGATGAAGGCAAGGTGCAACCCTGGCTACTATGGAGGTTTCAGTGTGATGCTTTTCACACACCTTTGGTTCTCAGGACAAACAGCATTTTATGGGAAGAAAACAAAGAAGGTTCAAGGCTTTTCAATGCCACCACTAACATAAGTAACAACATGGCCAGGGAATTTATGATGATGCTTTTCAAAAAGAAGGTGCTTAAGTTACCATCCATGGTTAGGGGATATTCCTTTACTTTCAACCATTCTGGCATTTTTAGAAGGAAGACCTGCCAATATAGTCCTAGGCCGAGATTCATTATGTAACTCTTGCCAAAACTGCAGAGTCAACTCTGTCCTCTCACCAGAATATGTCAGTCTAGATGAAATATGCAACTACAAACCTCTTAATTTAAGTATTTTATTTTTGGTTCATTCATACCAAAATTCAAGGATGCTGCAATTGTATTCTTCACTGAGAGATGGAAGTAAAAAAATCTCCCTTTTAGGACCTCCTTAAGCTTCATAGGAAAATCACCTTTGCCTTTAAGAACAGAAACTGAAGTTGTGAGTGGAAACAATGTATGTACAAGGTATTTGGTCTTAAATCACTTATTTTTTTCTTCAAAATCAGGATGCTGCTTTAAACTGACTAGGAATCCACAGAGGGAAATGGCTTGAAATAATTCAAAAGTTTGATTCTTCAGTATGTTCCAAATGAAGTTTCAACGTATATAAATTCACCATAAACAGGATCAACTAACTGAATCAAGGATTGAAACTATTTTAACCAAGACTATTTTAGAACTGTTATGAGAAATGACAAGGAAAGATGCCTTTCTTTACAAAATTTATAGGGGACGATAACACACATCAGTATTTGATGACACTGTGCACAATCTTGTTGCAGAATCCAGAGTATTTTAACTTTCACTAACATAATAGGGCAGAAACACCTGTGCTGACTATATTTCCCTGTAGGTCAGAAAACTGAGAGAATACCAGAAAAACATTCCAAAATGAATAATACTTTTTCATCTTTGCTTATATCCTCAACCTCTTTTTTTTTCTTATCCTCTTCTTGTTAGACTTTGACAGAAACTTTTCCAGAAGTTCCTGATAAAAAAAAAACCTTGATTAGATAGCTTTTGAAATTAAAACTGCCTAAATGGGAAAAAACCACCATTTTCTAAATACTGAAATTGACTCATCACAACATTCTGTCCAGAGATAACAAGTGGAGTGACTAGTACTTCAGCTGAGAATTTATTTAAATGTAGACATACACATGCAGTATTAGGACGGCAAAAACAGGATATGAAATAAACATAAGGCATCAGCTCTAAGCTCACTGTCAAGAATATACCAAGGCTTCTAACCACAGAGTTCAGCTGAAGGTAACTATCTGTCAAATGTAATCTGTGCAAGTGAATATGCTTAAGCTGGTGCTATGAATCAACCAGAATTGCTTTGGTCTTATTGACATTCAATTGCAAGAAGTTGCAGCTCATCCAGTCCAATAGACATCTGACAACACCAAGAGTGCTTCAGTGACAGAAAGCTTTAAATATAGATGCAACTATCATCACAATACACATGGAACTAAACTTTATGATCCCTCATACCATCGTCAGAAACAGGTCATCAGCTGAATGCCATAAGACCACATGGTCATCCTCTCTGCCTGTTGCCAATTTCTGCAGTTAACAATCACTGCAATTTAAAAAAGAAAAAGAGAAAATACAGACTGACAGAAAAAGACCATTCAATCTTCCACCAATGTCCTATTAAATGTCTCTCCAAAATCCACTGCCGCCATTATAATCTTTGTTCACCTTTAAAAATATAATGCCAGATTAAAATTTGTTCAAACTGTTTGCATTAGTTAAGGGCCAGATCTTCAGCTACTATAAACTGCCTTCAGCTTCCGCAATGTCACTTTACACCTGCCCAGATTCAGACTTCAAATATGTTAAATTTACTTTCTTCCTCACATCTGTTCTTTACACCTTGAAACAAGATGTCTGATAACGTGTGTATGTGGGAGGTTCAACAATAAAGCAACTTGCACAGGTGGTCCCAAAAGAAGACATAATTTGTGTCCTAACTCTGCCCGAAAGAAAGGAATACCACCTGCAATCATGTATGTGCTTATTTCACTCTTGTCTCTCAGAGAAATCCTGCCATTTCAGCAGGAGATGTTCCAGCACAGCACAGCGTCTTTCTCCAATGATTTTCATATATATGCACCATCTACACGAGTCATTACATACCCCCTCACTTGCCCTCCCCAGCTCCAGCTTCCCTTGCCACACAGTGAATTGAAATCATTCCAGATTCACAAACAGATAAAAGAAGCTGGGAAAGAAAAAAATATGTCTACTATATACAGCTTGCAACCATGTTTAAGGGGATGCACAGTGTAAGTGTTTTTGGGGAGAAGAAGGGAGAAAGATTCATGCCCATGTTATGAGCACTCTGAACAGTTATGCCCACACTCTGAGAAATCCAGAGTGAAAAAAACAAGAGACGAGGAAGAAACCTCATCAGGGGACCATAGTGACAGAAGTATCTTAAAACAGAAGGGCTGGAGAGGATAAAGGGACACTAGAAGAAATGGTAAAGAACAGCGAAAGGGAAGGAAAAAGCATAAGGTCGGGAGGGGCAAGTTGTCTCTTTGCCTTTCCTTCTTTTGCCTCAGGCCCATATCGGCCTTTCCTTTTCTTGACTTAACTGGGATGAATTTTAATTGCAGCCTCTCTAAGTGTTTTATACACTATGTACTCTCTACTTGTGTGGAGTGGATTTCCCATTCATCACAGGATTGCAGGCAAAAACCCCAGGAGCATTTTGCTTTCCTTCAAAGTTAGCTTTGCTAAAATCAATAACTTTAGGGCTGCTTCTCCATCTAGCCCAAACCCCCACCCCACAACCATTTCAAATTTCATGACTTTTGATCATTTGATTTTGCTTCTTGTGTCCACATACAGATTTATATTTAGTCTTTCCATAACTGTGACAATATTCTACACTGTTTCATTAACAGTATAAAGGCAACAACCTTACAGTGACAGCAGAAACATGCTCTCATTTGTAGTTTTAACACAGTCTATATCATAACTGATCTCTAACAATCTCTCTCCCTACTGTCTCCTCTTCAATACACCAGCATTCTTCAAATCAAAGTTCTGGTTTTCTCAGGGACCATTGTACGTCTTAAATACTTTTATTGCTGGGGCTTTTTTTCTGACCACCAGCAAGTCTGGTACAACAGCCAAGAATCCCAACTACATTAAACTGTCCTTAGCTTGCATACAAACCACTGAACTTAATATTAAAAAAAAGTAGTTAAAAAAAAATTTTAAATGAAGGGGGTGCAAGCAGGAGTGTTTCCTACTGCAGATGAAGTATCATCCCTCAGCAATATTGTTACATCTCTTTCAGCTTAATATTAGTCTCCCTTCACTGAAACTGTGTACCTTGGCATTTTAAATCCCCCTTCATTTTCCTGGTTGTCTCTCTTATTCCAATAATATCTTTCTTATCCTTGAAAACATGTCACTCCCATTCAGCAGTCTTATTACATATGCTCCTAGCATTTGTATAAAAGATATTTAGCTTTTCTCTTTGCCCTCCTTTACTTTTCTTTTTCACTATCTCCTACAATGTTAATCCCTTCTCAGTGGGAAATGGTTTTCCTTCAATCCAAGTCTTTCTTTTCGTGCATGGATCCACTAGTTCAGCTTGAATTCCCTGAAGAACAACATAAATCTTAAAAAAAAAAAAAAAAAAAAAGGAGGCGGTTAAGGGGAAAGGAACCCTGGAATGCTCCTGAAACAATTAACTCAGTTCACAAATAAGCCATGCATTAATATAAATTTGACCCTAAACAGCAAAATCAAAAAGCAACTTGAACGCAGACTGATCCATAAGGCATTTTACAAGCTTAAGAGAAACTAAGAGTTATTTCATGAACAAAGCCTTCAAAATGCAAAAATGCAAGTGACAGCCGGCAGAAGGATCCAAAATAAGAAACATACATGTTGTTCATTTTTATATGGGGTAATTTTAGTACTGTATTAAAAACTGAGTAGCCCATACTCGATTATCTGATAAATCAGCCTAGAGACAAAGAAAGATCAATGTGGAAAGAGACAGCTTTTGAAATTGTCTGTATTTTTAAAGAATCAGGATTTTAAAAAGTAAACACTGCTTTAAGATAAACATTGAATCAGAGATTAGTGATCCTTTCGCACATAGTAATCATTCCAATCTTAGATTGGCAATTTTCACTTAATATTTTGTTGACCAGTACTTTCAAAGTATTCAGTAGTATGAAGTAGCATTAAAATGGTTAATTACAGCTATGCCACTTTCTACCCCAGCCAGCACTGCACCAATGAAAAATATTCTCTATTGCCAGAGTCAGTAGAGCTGTATCAATCTATCACTGATGCCTCAGGACAGAACAAACACATCAGGGCAGGGGAGTGGCACAGAGAAGCCAAGAGCGCAAAACTGCAAATACAGATTCTGTTAGAAACCAAAGTAATTAACAAATAAGCTTTGCTATTAAACCACTACCTTAACCATTGATCAAACTGTTCTTTTTACATGGAAAGCTTTAACAAGTGACATCTGTGCTGTAAATGAGCTCCAAACAAAAAAAAAAAAAAAAAAAGAGGATCTTAGCCACCAGATCTGAAAATACATGGAGAACAATTGCTTTCTTGCTGCATAATGACTATTTTCCCCAAGTCACAGAGCAAATCAGATCCAACATTCAATGATTACTACAGTAACATGAAAGGAGACAAGTATTAAGGATTCAACAAGCTGCTTTTTAGTAGCTAAAACAGCTACATAGACTTGCCACAATTAATTGAAACAAAAGGTCAGAAAGTACATTTTAGATAATCTCATAACAATGCACATTTTCTCTCTGCCCCCTCCATTTAAAATACAGCAAAACCACTGATTCAGAATTTTCACAAACTACTTGTAATCATGTAAATTAGGGATGAGATGTGGATGTCAAATGAAATGTCCCTTCTGAATAAAGTCTCTGTGCTTCACTAGTCAAAGAATAAGCAGATACCTACACAAATGAGGGGAGCTGTTACTAACATACAATTATTAACCCTGTATTACACTATCAGCAGCATATTAAATTCTAGTCTTTTAAATTTATTATATCTGGAGATTTTGCACCATTTTGCACCACTGAGTACTGTGACTTCTAAGTCATTCCCAAATTTCATGTAAGAATACACTGGTTCTACAAAACAGAGCTGAACAGCTCTGCTGGGACTGAACACTTGAAAATCCATTCCTCTGTCTTTTTGGGGGGATGATTTACATAAGAAGGAAGCAATTATTCTTGCCCTCTGAATGCCCTGCCACAAAAAGTTCCATGTATCCAGTTAAGGGATTTTTGCAAATAAAGTCTCATCTTTTCTTTCAGGGCTTAGTTCTTTTCATGGTCAAGGAGCCACAAAATTCTGCCTTTGATTCTTTTCATATTCCTCCCCACAACCTTACTTCAGGCCTTTCCCTCCTCCTCTGTGCCTTGCTTTCTTCCCTCCATCACAAAGTCCTTTAGAAATGGTCATGCAACTACTCCTTTGTACTGTAACTCTCCAACACTCTTTTTGATGGCAATTCACTGTAAGCTTCAATTTTCATTTTTTATAATAACTGCTTTTCTCCAGAGTTACTAAGCATCTTAGCAGCCAAGCTTTGCCATAGATCCAAACTGTGCTGTTAACTGGACACAGACCAAAACGGACTTTGGAGGACAGTGTTTCGGTAGCTTATTGTTGGTAGTTTATTTCTGGAAAAACCTAAATGAAACAGTTTATGCAGCAGCTCCCTCAGCCTCGTTTTGCTAGAGATGGGCCAGGAGGTGACCAGGGGAGGCTGCTTATAAAGTGGTGTCCTCAGCACTTTAGAGTACAGGCCTCAAGTTAAAGCACAGAAAAGCCACCGATTACTGAACAGCACAGATGAGGATGTCAACAAATACAATTTAAGGAAAAGGATAAAGGCCCTTCAAACATAATTAAATGCACTCAGAAGTCCAGCAGATGACCGGCAATGCAATCTGTTACATGCATAATCACCTGACTTACAGACAAGAGGTACATCCAGAAGGCACAAGTAAGTAGTAACTAGAGAATCTCAGAAAGACAACAGACTTTTTCTTTTGACCAGTCCTGATTCCAAGAACCACAGAAGTTCCATGGCACATGGTCATCAAGCTGGGAAGAGAAAGTCACATATCTCTGAGTACTGAGGATAAATCTTCAAGGGTAAGCATTTCAATAGAAAGAAACAGAAGTGGGAAGTTCTGAAATATCAGATTAGGAGCAATGTTGATGGTTTATTCTATGCTGCCACTGAGTATCATATGATTATTTGCTTAGAGGTGCAACGAGGATGAACCTCACAAGATAGGCCATCTACAATGAGTCAATAGCAAGAATACACCTGAACACCACTGGAAAGAAGAGAGGTTCAAGAGGAAAATATTTTGGCTTTTATTCAGGAGGCAGAAGATAAAAAGCCAGTCCCTTTCTTTGAAATGCTGCCAGTATTACAGAGGGTCAGACAAGCAAGGCTGCATGACTCTGCACACAAATAGTGCTTGGAAGAAGGGATTTAGGTCAATTCCAAATTGAAATCCTTTTCCAGAACAGATAGAATCAAAGGAGGGTCAGCTGCTCCGATACCCAAATAGAGCCAGTGTATTTGTATATAAAATTGGGAAAGAAACAAGAAGCTGGAGGAGAAAAATCAAGTATCTAAACCAGAAATGCCCTAAGTAAGCATGCATACAGACTGTGAATTATGACAAAATATGTCTGTCTTTGAAATATAAAGCCCAAGACATTTGAACCTGAATGTCAGGAATTACATAAATCATACCACTGAAAAGTGTCGCTATGCCTTAAAGCTCAAATTTTGATAAAGTAAATGAGCTAACTGTATTAAAACATATTACAGATGCTGGTATTCCAGCCTTTTATTTTTTTTTTAAATAAAAAGAGCACCTTCAGATGCTTCTGATCAGAAGATCAGAAAAGAAGCAGAAACAAAAAAAACCCTCTGACTTATTTTCAATTAACCCTGCACAGAGCAAAGAACAAGGGGGAAATTAAAATTATAGACATGATGCATGACCAGGTCTTGGACCATTTCTTCTGAGAATCCATCAAATCAAGTCTGTACTGGATGAATTGGTTGGAAAAGCACATGGATTAATACGGTACACTAGAAAAGGCAACATGACTTCTGTGGAACAAAATCAAGATCCAATTTGCATTCTTTGAAGTAAAGATGCATGTAGATAAGAAGAACTAATATAATATGCTGGCTTTCTAGAAAGGTTTCAAACTTGGGAGAGATAAATGGTCCCATTTCACGCAGACAGTACTTTATCACTAAGTAACTCCACCAATCTCTGCTATTTAACATTTTGTACAGGCTTGAAAACAGTGGTTAGTGAGGTGAAAAAAGACGGAGTGAATACATGCAGACAATAAAAGTCAAAGCTTACTTCAAAGTGACAAAGGATCTCAAAATTGTTAAGGAACAGGCAGTAAAGTAGCAGACTAAATGTCTTGTTAACCACAAGGTAGCAGATGAGAAAGATATTCTTGCCCATGTAAACACAACACTAAATTCTGAACAGTCACTGCTCCAGGTGGTCTTGGAGTTTCTATAGCGAGTCCCTCACTTATGAGCAAAAAGGAAACATTCCTTATTGGGAAAGAAATTAAAATAAGCCCACAAAACTTCATTTAGAAATTTTACAGTGCAAAGTGTCTGAGATAACAAGTGGAGTTCTGTCCCTTGCATCTTCAAATAACTCCAAAAGTTTGAGAAAAGTTCGGTAAGGATGAACAAACTGCAGAATGGCTTCAATATAGGGAGAAATCTCATTTATAAACTATTTTAACATACGATCATGTTCTATAACCAAGATAGCATGAGAATGATAAAGAAACTGGCAAAAGAAATTGGCAGAAAGAAGTTGGCAGAAAGAAGATTTACAAACTGCAGAATGGCTTCAATATAAGGAGAAATTTCATTTATAAAGTATTTTAACATATTATCATGTTCTATAACCAAGATATCAAATAGCATGAGAATAATACTGAAACTGGCAAAAGAAATTGGCAGAAAGAAGTTGGCAGAAAGAAGATTTAAAATAAAGAACGATTTCATACAGCCATAATTCCATATGAGGAACTCATTGCCACAAGAGCCCAATGCCAAAATATAACTTATATATATGCCAATATATAAATGATAAGAAAAAATAGACTATTAAACTAAAAACAGGTCAGTTAGTGACTATTCAAGACAGTCTAGATTAAGAAGCATCAAAAACCACTGATTGTCAGAAAATAAGTCAGTGATACATCTAAAAGAAAGTTGTTCCTGTTCATCTACTCTTCTTTCACACTCCAAGACAGGCAACCTAGACAGCTATCAAACAGAGCACTCCCTAAATGATGCAAAAATTACAGCATTATCGAGCCAAGGCATTGGAATGAGATACATGGACAGGAGGAGTTCCTCCCCCGCTTCCATGCCAGAACTTTCTACTTTCCAGACAAGCCGATAAGTTGTTCAGAGCCAGGAAATATTCTTCGCTTCCATGAGAAAATGATACACGTGAAGTCTTACCACAAGATTCCCCCTCTGGACTGCCACCAGCACACACTGACTTTGCGTTGTACACGATCTACACGTGTAATTTATGTCACCCTCCATTTGCTGCACACACAGATGTTAACGCAAGATGTAAGACAGAGTTCACACATAAATAATAGAGGTTGCACAAAAGACAACCTGAAAGTTTCATCTTCCATTTCTCAATCAGACTTCTGATTTAAGTCCATCTTTAAGCTACAAAAACCTGAACCAAACATAGAAATCATTTTAAAAAAAAAATTAAAAAACTCCCAAAACAAACAAACAAAAAAACAAAGAAACAAACAAAAAAGCTGTTCTATTTGGCTGTTCCCATGAAGTTTTTAGACTCATCAAAAAAAGTTTCAAGTATCCTGTGAAAACATTTACTTAGCAACTTGCACAGCATAAAGAGGGAAGGACAATCGTTCAGTATTTATGATCCATTTTTACCGGCAAAGATGTTGGAATCAGTTGCCTGTTTTCTGCTCACAAAGTGTGCGTGCCAAGAACTACCTGCTGGAGGACCTTCTGCCCACATTGCAAACGGTGTGCTCTAAAAGGTGATACTCCACCCTACAACTTCAAGCTTGGTTTCCCCAAAAAGGAATGAAACTGAAGCACATCAGCAGGACTCTTCAGTAACACAAGACTTAAAATAGACAGAAGGCAAACCTGTGTCAATGAGAACTCCTCCCGTAGACAAAAGTGACAATTTAGATGCACCCAGCAAATCTCATCTTAGTGTTGTATACCAACAGCTATAACAAGTACAAGGAGACACCTCTGAACTCTCCAAGTTTCTCCCTCCATGACTCAAGGGCACACAAAAGTACAAGTGAGAGCTCATACAGCTGCAGAACTGTATCCAAAGTTATACCAAGCCACACATATCTGAGAGCCCACTCAAATGCATAAACATGTATTTAGGAGATTAGTTCAGAAGCCAGAGTTATCTAGTTTAAACAGCATTTTTTTTTGCTTATGTATTTCCCAGTAGGACTCCATATTTCTAGCAGTCTGAAAACAGTTGATTCTAACAACCCGTTTAATTCACAGGTTGTTGTGAAACAACACAAAGCTCTTTCAGTTCTTCTAACTCCACTTACTAGTTCTACTATTATTCTTAATATTGAATTTGAACACATGAAGAATGTCTTGAAAGCTGTCCTCTAAGAAGTAGGCAAGCTACTTTAATACGCCACCACAATACTAAACAACAATTATTTTAAAAACTATACATTTAAGAAGCGGCATTTTATGTACTTTACCTACACATCAGAAACAGACGTATTGCATATTACTCTGGTCATGAAAATTTGACTCCTAGCTATTACTTATCCTAAAAAAAAAGTTATGGTATGCTTAGGAAGGCTCAAAGTTATTTCCTAATTAAAAAATAACCCCACCTCCCTTTTCTAGAGTAGCACAGACCATTATTTATCTCTACTTTACTCAATTTTATCTAAAAATTAAAAACTAAATTTAAAAAAGCAGAAGCACAACCAGACTTCAAAAATACTACCCTGAGAACTGCAGGACATTTAAAGTTTTGAGACTGGGGGAAAAAAAAAGAAGGCAAATCATTCCTAACATAGCATTTTCATTATTAAAAATACAATTTCATTGGCTGCAACTTATTTTTGTATAAGGAAACAAATTGCTTGCAAAGCAAATTGAAAACTGATGGGTTTCAAATCTTGAAACTCTCCAGACAAATCCGGCATAGCTTCTGCAAAACATTCAACACCACCTCCTCTCAGCACTGGTCATACAAAGGCTTAATTCCATTCCTGCCATATATAACAGAGTCTGAGCAGATTTCAGTGGGATTTCAACTGCAATTACCAAAAACATTTGCAGTCTCCAGAAGTGGAATCAAGATGGCATTGACACAACCCGTATTTTTGGCATTCTCTGAAATTAAAACCTTAACCCAGGCAAAGTTCCTTATCTTCCTTATCTTGTGTTCTCTAAAAGCTGTTAGGCTGCAAATTTAAATCTGCAAATATATTCAAACTCATATTCAGGTAGAAGTAGTTTAAGAGACAGTGTGAGTAGAAAGAATCATCTGGGAAATATCCCGTTTTCTCAAGAAGCTGAAGTTACAACAACAGAGCTTTCAAATTTACCCAGTCAGCATCCTAATACCAATAGAACAGGAGGAGAAGAGGTAAGAACCATAGTAGGACCTCTGGATGCCCGAAAAACAAAAAAAAAAGTTTCACTAATATCAAAGAATACAGAGTCCGCATGTCCAGCAGCAGTACATGAACGGCCTGCAACAGCAGCAGAATAGATGATGAAGCAGCTCTATGCTCGTTGTGTCTGTGAACCGTTCTCTAAACACACACTCAAATACATGACAGACTGTAACACGTGTTTTATTTCCACTCTCTGGTGGGAACAGAGCACCAGCCATATGGATACACTGCATCCTCCTAAATATTTTCAACACACAATTGCAATTAATAGACAAGAAGCTCCCAAATGTAGAATTAATACAAACTCTCCGTTTCCTTCTTGGACCTGTCAAACTACTCTTAATAGATAGTAAGTGATGGCTTCAAAGAGGAGATCAAAGTGGTTTGTCAAATCAGAATGCTTTCTTGCTTTCTCATTTCCTTATTAAACTTAGGGACTACAGAGTTTAGAACACCCTGTATTGAGCAATACATACACAGACAGTGTATAGAATAAATGTTTGCCTCCCTGCTTATAAGTCTCAGGTTCTTTGCTTGTAAAATAAATTGTAAAGTATTCAAAAACTTGTGCAGAAAATAAAAGGATTTCACAAATTGGAAAGGACAAGTTTTCTCTTGATAGTCAAACAGTTATGATGTAAAGCGCTCTCATTAAATCATAAGTACTTTAACCTTTTCTTGAAAGAAGTGGAAGATTTAAAGATTTATAAAGAATTTTTGCCTAAACTAGGAAATGACTCATATTTGACATGTATTGAAATGATAATGCTGATTTCAATAGGCACTCTAAGAGCATTTTCCTCCCAGGAGAGTAATTCAGTCACGGTTACCTCTCCGCATTTAGATTTTAAACTTACTTTCCAAAGCTTTTAATGTGCTATAGTCTGCCAAAACATGGCAGAGTTACATAGATATGATCAGGCAAAATAAAGGCTAGCAAAAAGACTATTTTTATAATTGCAGACACTAAATATGAAACAAAAACATCAATCTGACATGTTCTCAAAGAATCTCCTGTTTCAGCACCCTCATCGGTATCTGCAAATTCATGTTTAAATTCCACTCTTCTTAATTGGTTAAATAAATTCTGAAGTATCAAAGCAAAAGTGAAAGACTGTTAACAGTGAAACTGAAAAAGAAAATACACAATGGTGCTGCTGTTATTAAGTGGCATAAATCTGATATTGGTTCCACTTCACAGAGATAATATGGCACACAATTGGCCTTAATTATGCATTACTATGCTCAATTCTTTTATTTCTTTAAAAGTTAAGATTTTAAGATGCCAGTTTTTCTGAGGTTTCACTTCAGTGCATATCAGATTCTTTTCTGTTAAGGCTATGTATCTTTTACTCCAGTGTGTGCCTTCAGAATTTTTGCTAATATATACCTAAAAATATACAGTGAAAAATATCATTAAATCAAGATCAAACACACAGAAGGGCCCCAAAACTTTCAGAAACCTGAAAGATTTGATCCTCACCAACTGAAAACAACTAGAACAGTAAAAGATTTTGTGAGGAATTTCAAGTTCACTATTTTGCATTTTCTAATACCAATTTCATTTCATGCCAGTTCCCCTAGTCGTTTTGGCCATGCCACTCTTCTTGTAGGGCATCTTACTGTTCCCCTTTCTGATTATGCCTGTTACCAGCTATTATGATAGGTACACTCTTGATATTTGTGCCAAGATCATTAACAAAAATAAAACACAAGGCTGGTCCAAAGACTAATTCTCAAACAATTCAATTGTTTTCTTGCCTCCCCCCTCCCCAGGATTATAAGCAAGTTTCTTTGAGCAGTATCTATTGCAACCCTTCCCAAGAGCATTCCCTTTGACCCTACAACTTCTCATAGGTTGTCACATCAATGCTAAACTCAACTCCAGATAGAGGAAATCTGACACATTTACTTTGCCTGAAAATCAGCTTTCTCATCAAAAAAACCCTAAGAGGTTAGACAGTGATGAGCTATCTATAGTAAATCCATGCTGCGTTTTATCCCCTTTTTCATTTAGCTCCACATCTTTATCTATTTCTTCAAAGATCTTTTCTAAATCCTCATACACCACTGCATCAAGACAAATAGGTCTGCATTGCCAAGATCCTTTTTCCTTCCTCTTGGTACAGGCTTTGGCTGGGGTGGAGGTAAATTTTTTCACAACACTCATGTTTCAAATTTGTGGCTAAAACAGCATTGATAACACATTAGTATTTTAGTTATTTCTGAAGAGAGCTTGTCCAGTGTCAAGCTCTTCTCTTTTCCCAGTTGAACTCCTCATCCCACCTCAGCGGTAAGCCGGGGCTGGACCAAGAAACTGGGAAGGGAGACAGCTGGGACAAAGAGATATTCCTTTACTCTATAGCCTCATGCTCACCAGTGAAAACTAGGGTAGAAGAAGGAATTTGAGGAAATAGGAGTTTTACTTCCAAGGTGGCCTGCTGCTAAGAAATTGGCTGGGCAGTGGTCTGCTTGTGGGAGGTGGTGAGTGATTATCTTTAAATCATTTGCTCCCCTCCCAGTCCCTTTCCTTCACGAGTTTTTTCTCACTTTTGCTATTTGTGTTGTCTCCCCTGTTCCACTGGCAGGGGTGAGGAGGGCCCAGGTGCTTGCCTGCTGGCTGGCATCAACATGACACATAATGCTTATATGCCTAAATATAAGCATTACAGCTCCATCTCTGACTGGTAACCTTGCGTAGAATATCTCCCTGTCAAAGGATTTTACGTGCTAGTTCTCTCAGAATTTTTGGACAAAGACCATCTGTTTGCAGCAGCAAATACACAATAAGCTTGCAAATTCATGTTTCTACTCTTCATGATCACTTTTGTTTCCATGCATTACTTTCTGTTACCCTGATTGGTTTTGCTCTGTGACTCTTGAAAACAGAAGCAGAGTATTTATTTATTCTGGGGACCTTACTCAAATCATCCTTAATCTCAAGCACACTTTCACTGTACTCAGGTTTTGCCTGCTTACACAAAAAAAAAAATCGTAAGAACTTTTTACCATTTGACAGTCTAATTCATATCAACCACTTCATAGTTTTATTTCTATGCTACACAGCATTCTCTGTGAATTTGCTTCCCCATTCCCCAATGCTCACACACTCTGCCCTCTCTAACTGGAGAGGTGCTTACTCACACAGACAAGCCCGGGTGGTACATATCCATATTTTTTCCCTTAAAGGCAGAAATTCCTCTTAATTCTATTATATTCATTTTTTAAAACCTCCAGGCTTTTTTTCCATTCATTCTCTGGACTCCAAAGTTTACCTCGTTTCATTAAAATAGTTGCATTTGTTTGCTCTCTCTGAAACCCAAAAGTGTACTTAGAGAGCCAAAGAATTGTTTACTCTTCTGTTTCATCAGACTCTAGTTATGAATGCTCAACATTATTCTTGAGACCCACATCTCTGATAACACCCTCATCACTTAACAAAGCTGGTATACCCAGACTTTCTGCTTCAGCAACTACTCAATGAAGAAACCCTTCATGCAGAACACACAGGAATGTTTGGGCCCTGCTCTTGTTAGCAGAACTTAAATTTCCCAGCTATAAACTGGAAAATAAGCCTCTGCAATGACACGGTTCTTAGTAGTAGTTCCTGCTAACAAATTACACATCTAAATACAAACCCAAGGATTTAAATTCCTAGATTACCTCAGTAGAATTAATTTACTAGCCTTCTCTTCCCCTAGAATTATTTTATTCCAAATAAATTATTTTCAGTCTGTGCTATCCTTTCTTCTTTCCTTTCTTCCCTCTTATCATTTAATTACTATTTGGTGCTATTCCACCATTTAGCTTTCATTTTTATCATTCCTGAATAGGCATAAGCTCTTACACCTGAATTCCAAACATATCTGCCATCCCACCATATCTTTTTCCCCTCTCTAAATTCAGTTTTTCATCTGTAACCAATACTTCACACTCCTCTGCCATGGTGTCTGTTGCCTAGTGTCTGTGTGCATGATACACAGACACTTCCAGATGCAAGTTACTTTTGGATATTCTGGATAAGCAAGTCTCTCTCGTATTCTCATTTTCCATTTACTTCTCCATTTACAGAAAAAAAAATGCTTTTGGACACCTGCTAAAAAAACAGACAAAAACCCAAAGCTTTGCCTAAAGTTTGATAGCCAGGCCAAGGGCTAAATGGATCAGGCTGCAGCCACTATCATCTTTACTGGCAAGTTGAATCCTACAATAGCACCAAGCACAGGAAAGTTCTACCCCGAGCTCAGAAACTTGGAAAAGGGCATTAAGCCTGCAGTTCCTTTAAGGGTCTTGAAGATATACTCCTTCACTCCTGCTGTGAATTGAATAACCTTCTGCAGAGAAACAAAGGAGCAAATTCCACAGGGTGCTTCACGTTCCTTTGTAATGCAGTTCAGGATCTGTGTGTGTATTTAACCAGCCCTTCCACTTTCACTTGGCTGTGCCAGGCTTTAGCAGCTCCTGAGGTACAAAATACAGCTGACAGCAACAGCAGTAATATAGCACCCTTGGAGTGCTTGAAGTGTAAAGTTCATTAGTTCTACCTTAAGGTCACTCTTTTAATCCAACAGCCAAAATCTTATTCACACTACCATGCTGTTATCCTGGAAAAAAGAAAACTGCAAAAAAAATCAAGACGTCGGCTTAGATACTCCTTACAAGTGACAAGATCAGCACTAAAAATCCAAATCACAGTCAATACCTTTTAGCAAGTTTCAAGAAAGCAGCAAAACTATTCTTGATTGTGCTGTAGACCAAATGAAATTTAATAGAATGGATAAAGGAAATGAAGGAAGAAGAAGATAAACATTTCAATACCTGATAATTGTGTTTTATAATTATTAGTTGAACTTGGCTTACAAATAGAATTTACTACGGTGTCTGTGGGGAATTACAAGACATGCAAATAACTGAATTTTAATTTCTTCTGTGTTTGTTTACTGATTTTTGTACATACAGTTTAAATTTTAACAAACTCAATTTTGCTTTATCTTCATATCCTGGATATTTGTATATTTATTAAAAAGTTATGTCAACAGAAGACTTTTAGAACACAAGGATTGTGCTCTAACAATTCTGAATCATATTTTTTAAATAACAGGCAATAGCTCTGTAACTTACTAGCTTGACTGATCCTGCACAAATTCACACATTTACTTACATGCACTGTAAGGAGTTTTTAAAATTAAATGGGACACACCACTGTAAGGTAAGTACATTAGCATGTATAGATGAGAATGGCATTCTCTTCTACAGGAAATAAACTGAGACCCAAGACGAACTGGTAAAGTCAGATATAAGTATCTAAGATATTAGTAAAAGCTTTTCTTCACCTCACATACTCATGTTCTTAAAGGTGAGAATTTTCAGTTTCATTCAGAAGAATGAGCACAGCATTTCTTTCCAGTGCTAAATTAGCAATTGCATCAAAATAAGCTCCCAGATTAAGATCCTTACCTACGAGACTCAAGAGTTATCATTTCCATCCCCCAATTTATTCTTTTATATTTATACAGTTATACCATACTCACACAAATGTTGTATTTCAACAAATATTAAATGGGTTTTATTTTACTCACCTGCACACTAAGATGAATCCATTTCTTCACAAGAATTCTCCCCAGTGTCATTACTTTTATTGGTGGCTGCAAACCATTTACTGTGCGATAATAAAACATGGTCTCTTTCTCAGAGATTGTGAGCTTGAACACAGTCTGCCCATCAATAGCCTTTTCTATCACACACCTTTGAAAATAACCAAGAAAAACAACATAAGGTCAGAGGCGCACACATATACACATTCTTGCCAAGGTGCTATCCTGTAAAGTGATGCTAACCAGAATGTATTAAAATAAACATTAAAAATACAGCTCTTGAGAAGATGCTCCGTGACAGTGAAAGTCACAGGATGTACTAAGCGTAAAAGAACTTTAGCAAAGATATTTTCTCTCTTGATCTGTGAGGTTTTTGGAGCATTTAGGAGTTTTAGTTGGTTGGTTGGTTTCTGTGTTTTTGCTTTTTTATCGAGTGCTTGCAACCTCAGTTCATTTTGGGGGTGTAAGAGAGGTCCCATTTGCCTCCTCTCTTGAAGGTTCCACAACAGAAACCACAGTGACTGTGCAGGTCTCTGCCACACTTCTCATACAAAGCTGTGCAACTTAGTACATCCCGTGGAGGCACTTTAACTTTCCTCAGTCTAACAAGGCAAATGTAGTATAACCACAAAAAGCAGTACAAATGACATGCTTTGGTAGTAAGTCTTCCATCTTTCTACCCAATCTGTTCAGGTAATGCAGCCCTAACACCAGCTTACCCTACACTCTCCCCTTTGCAGTGTCTTTCTTTAACCTAAGAAACTAGAGCAAGGCAAGAAGGATATCCAGACACTTCTTAGGATTTTTTCCCCACAAAAGTCACATCAACAGCAAATGCAACAATGACATATAAGGTACCATCCAGAGCAACCCATTTTGCATTTCAAGCTGCTGAAATGTTTTTGCCAATCCAATCACCATGACATCAAGAGTTCTGAGAAAGCACAGGCTCCATATGCTTGTGAAACAACTATGTATTCTATTAAAGTAATCATAAATACAAGAAAAATTATAAAGTTCTGCCCTTTCCATCTGAGCTGCTCAAGAAATACAGTTCTCAATGTATTGACCCATGAAAAGTCAAATATTTTAACAGTTACACCAGACTAAATTAGTGCACTAAGTCAAAAGAGGAAAGCATATAAAATTTGTATGAGACTCGTATTTACTTACACATATTTCAGAGGAAAAAAAAATAGAAACAAAAAACTCCTATCTACTGATAACTGTCTTCACCTACTCTGCATTTATAGAAGAAAAGTATCAAAAAGGCTGGTTTTTGATACTGCCATTATTCACAAATTCACCTTTAAATCCAAGACAAAAATTAATTCCTCCTAACTGTTACTATTCTAACCTGCTGGAATGTTGTCAATGACACACCTTGCAAAATGAAGACTTCTGTTTTCCTAACCTTACTAAAACCACATTTCTTAATAAATTGTCCACTGGTCTTTTCAATATTTTGTTTGCTTGTAAACATGCTAGTTTTGTTAGATAATAAATGTGAAGGAAGGCTCAGCTAAGTAGCAAAATATTTAGGAATTGGATTTACCCAGTTCCTGGATAAACAATAATTGGATAATCCAGGTTTTTGTTTATTTTAGTTATCTAAAATAAACATCCCCACATTGTTTTTATCCCCAAAGGTGTCATGACTTTAAGAAGGGAAGCGACCTTGATGAACATCACTTTGAAAACTGAAAAGAACAAACGTGAATTGTGACTTACTAGTAAAAGAGGAAAATCAAGAGGGAAAATAGAAGAGAGGGAAGGAAAAAGAAAAAAGAAAAAAATCTGAACTAGTTCTAACATAGGTGAAATAGGAGGAAGCATTACTTCTGACTCTCAGCTTGATTTTCCATTCCAGCCATGATTACAGAGAGAAGCCACTGTTCTTTGTGAAGTCTTCAACTTCTGGTAACCTGCAGTCCCACAGAGCCAATACCTGACTACATATATCTCAGTGGTGGGGTTGGAGGGGAAAAAAGCAAATAACACAAATCCACTCGGTCAGCTTTCAAAGAGAAAAATATTCTAGAGAATCTAATGAGGCTGCACTGGTGTTCCCCACACATTAACTGGAGCAAATGGGAACATCTGCACTGGTTCAAAATCACATGCATGTTATCTTGCAAATCTTTCAGTCTAATTCCTAATGTAAAATATCTGAATGGATATTAAGTAATACCATATGATTTTAGTCCCTTAGATAAATGAAGTTAAAAAATATATGGGCTACCCACTTCAAAATCAGTTCCTGCTGATCCTTTTGCATGTGAAAGGTCTCAGCTCACTTCTTGTCACCACCAACATATTCTGGGCATCTGAACTTGCTCCAGTTCACACTACATCGATATAAGCAGACGCTAAGCTTGTACCCATATTCTTATCCTATTCCATTGTGAAGGGTTATCATCATATACAGTTTCCTATATTGTGCTAATGCTTACATACAGGCTACACACAGGCTTACTGAAGGCAATTGTATTAACTGATTACATGCAGCAAGAGAGGAAGCATGAAGCAAGAATGAAATTCAGGGGCAAGAACTCCGCTCACTTACTGCCTAAAGAGAAAGTAAATTTAAAGATTGCAGTACAAATGTCAGTGCTTTCTCACTCTTCTCTTGCTTTTCTTCAGTATTTCCAACATGCAGTGACTTAAAAGCATGCCTACAAATATCTCTGCTAAACATCTTAGAAGAACATCAGGGCCTCAAATAAATCTGTAGCATGACCTGACTCCTCTCTCTGTGTCAAAGTGCATTGTCTCTCAGATTCACATGAGAAAACTCGGCATACGAAAATGATGAAGAAAATTCTTGGTGTCTCTGCTCATCTGCAATCTTTAAAGGGCCTTCAGACTTGGATCCTCACATCACTCTCATTTCAGCTAGCACAGTAACTTCTAACAAAAATCCTGCTATTCTCTTACATGGGTACATGCCTATCAGAATGTCACAGGATGTAACGGGATACTGTGCAGCAACACTCCTAGCTTCTTTCCTAAGCACACACTCTCACAGGCAGACCATATAAAATTCAGCACAAAAACACATTAGTATGGCATGTCCAAAACACAAGGGCCTGCTGTACTTGATGTAAAAGCACTTTGCCAGTAAAAAAAAAAAAACCCTTGTTGAACTTTCAATCACTCTACTGGCAAAATAAGCAGCTCGCTCTGGCTGATCTTCCTAATGCTTTGGTGGGAACACAAAGACTTTGTTAGAATGCATCCCAGTTCTGTGAGGCTCCTCTGCTGTGATAATGGGGTTTAAAAGGTCTCACAAATGACATGTAACAGTAACAATTCCCCATCAGGGACTGCAAAATGTAGGACATGCAGTAAGTCAAACTCCACCTGCCAACCTGAAGGACTCACTAAACCAATATAATAACAGGGAAAGCGTCTTAGTTTGCTGGTAAATTATTTCTCTTTTGTAAGATGCCTTCTCAGGCAAGCTTCAATGTCTATTCATGTGCAACAACTGTTCCACCAGAACTGGAGCTCAGTATTCCTTTTATGAAAAAAGAAAAATTAACACAGTTCTTTCTGCGAACAGTGAAACAAAAGCACCTGGACAGTGGTACATCATCCTGACCACTGGAACAACTGCTGTCCGTTTTCAGGACTAGGCTTTACTATTCTCTCTTTCCTACACATTGAGTAGCAGCAAATCTCACGAGGCATAAGAATGAAGTGATCTATTACAAAAATTGAATAAAAACATTTAAATTTTAAAGTGATCTATAAAACCCGCTGAACAGGAATATGTACACTGTGTAGTTATTAACACAGTAGCAATTGGAAGCTAATCTTTTACACCAGTCCATGGCTTATCAGTCATCAGTAGAGTCTGGTTTCTTCTCAGCACTTAATCATTTGAAACTAAGGACATAACATTTCATTGGTTTAGGCTCCATGCATCAAAGCCTATCCCGCTGACAAAAGACTTTCACAATCTCACTCAACACATCACTGCAAAAGCTTGCTTGGAAATTTACAAGATGCTCCTGCTCCAAGTTAAACATGTGCTCTACTGATGGACACTCTGATGTGCCCACATGTGTGTGGACATGAACTCATGGCATGGGACAACACCAGAAATGGACTCTCTGACATTCAAGATTCAACCATCATATAGAAAATGCTGTCTATAAAAAAAACATAGGCCAAAGCTCCAGAGATGCCTTTACACATACTATCAGCTGAAATTATTTAACTTCAACTCAAACAAAAGTCCCTTTTGCTCCGCAGATCTCATCTATTTCCTCTCCATAACCACAAATTCTACAGTTAGGTCGAGTTTTTTAAGGTAATTATCACTGCATAAAACATACTCTAATTTTACATTACACTTTTAGGTATTTCTGTTGTTTCTGATGATTTTGCTACCCCTAGACAAGTTACTATTTCACAGTAGCATGCAAAATAAGTATCAAGAACACCTCAACAAAGCAGATCATTCTACATTCTAAGAGTAAGTTATGAACACAAGTTTAAAATCATTTGTGACATGTAATCTGAAGGAACAAACTACACTCTTTGTGTACTTTATTTTAAATAGATTTGCACAACGAAGGTAAGAAAGACTAGGAGGCTCCGCATTTTGTGATGGATGACGGGAACTTTTTCCCAGGACCTGGGATGCATTTTTCAAAAAGCAGATTTTTCATTATAGTAAGGCCCAGTCAAGCTGAAAGGTCACTTCTAACAGCAGTATTTCCTGAAAATGCAACATGTAGGCAAATAGGAGAGGCAGCATGCTTAGCCACTTCTATTTGGTGAGCACCTAGTGAAACTTCCCTAGCAGTTTAAATAGTGGAACTGTTTGTTAAAGCAGCAACACAGTCTGCCAGTTGGGTGGCATTCCCCACATCTTCCAGGAACCCTGTGACCTCTCTTGCATCGCTCCAAAATATACATTGTGGTGGCTTTCCTTGATTTTAAGACAAACTTGTCCTAACATCTTAGATAATTTTTTTTCCATTATGAAAGCAGCAACAGCACAACCATCTGACAACATAAATTTCTAGCAGCTTTCAGAAGGAATGTGAATTGGAAACACAAATTTCTCTTTTTGAGAATAGACATGCACCTTTTATGTATGAACAGTTCCAAACACTGAAAGCAATTGGACTATCATCTGAGTCAATGCCACTGAAACTGAAGCCACTCGTCTTGACATCTGGGAAGACCCCAACCTAAATACGGCTCTATAAACGTCACAGTTTCCCACCACACCTTTTAAAAGTTTAAAGAGCTTGCTAATAATGACCGTGACTACAACGATCAATTTTTTTAAGAGCACCAGGAAAGTAAACACCTTCAATACTACTTACATTACACCTTCTTGCTCAGGTTTCAACCATACAGTTAACGTAAATGAAGCTCCAAGCCTTGGAGAACGGGGAGTAGAGAAGCAATCCTTGTGATTATGAAAAATAAAACTGGAAGCATTGCTGGAGGACCCTGGATGCAAGTCCCTTTTGTCCTCTGTGATACAGGTACCAAGGCCTTCTGAAAGAAGCCGTTTGTAGGATGAAGGCGACGACCTATATGGACACTCCTGAACACAAAACCTCTGAGTGCAGGATATAATACTTTGAACAGCTACTGAGCTATGACAAAATGTACTTCGGTCTGGCAGCCCACAAGTGGCTTGAGTTGGCACGATTGACACATTCTTGAAAGCTCCCACATTTTCAAGCCTAGGGAAATGTCCCTGAGAGCTGACCAACACAAAGGAGTCATAATAAGTTAAGATTAATGTTTCAATAGCATGAAACAAGAAACGACATCTCAAGGAAAGAGCCCAGCAATTCATGTTTACAAAAAAGCTCCTCCTGATTAAAGCAAACGTAAATAAATAATGATGTCCATGTCGGTAGCAATGTCCTCAGGTGCTGTGCTTTAAGAGTTTATGTAGCGTTTCATCCTCAAAACGCCCATGCAAGGACTCAGTCGCAAGGGACATCTACATCTTCTGGCCAGCAAAACGCACGTGGGTGACAGCCGGGATCTGCAAACCACAGAAAACAGACACAGTCCGTAAGAGGAACCTGCTCTTTTGCACCAACAGAGGTGATGCCCGGCTAGGGATTTCAAGGGTTTGAATTCTTCATCCAAATTCCAGCCAGCAGGCACACCTGCACACCCTTGCCGGCTAGGGCCGAGACATTTCTCCGAGCAAGGCCATGGGATTAGGGCGACTCGAGGGTGCGCAGGCTCATGGCCGAGCAGAGTTTATCCCGGATCTGTGGCGTCACCTGGCTCTGTGTGTCACAGTAAGGAATACGGGACACGGCAGCGAACCGGGGCATGCAACTTGGGCCTCCGAAAGTCTCTGCCGAGGGTTTCAGGCGAGTTGGTTGGAGCTCACGCCTGCAGCCCCCCGGAGCTTACCTCAGCCTCGCACCGCTCCCTGGGAGCTGCCATCCCCACCGCGCTGTTCCCGGGCACGCCGAGGGACACCCCCGTTCCCCGGGGAGCCAGGAGCCCCCAGCCGTGTTCCTACCGTCCCCTCATGCCTTACCCCGCCGCCCACCTCACGCCGGCTGCTCCTCTCAGCGCTCGGCAAAGCTGATTAAAACCACGTTCCCCATCTGTCCCGTGTGGAGGTTTTTCTAACAGCGAGCGCCTGCGCCAGGGCGCAGCGGGCCGGGGCAGCGGTGGAAGGGCTGATTTAGCGCTATTGCCCGGCCGGCAGCGGCGCGCAGCGAGCGGGGCCAGCGGAGCCCGGCGCTCCCCGCGGCAACGCCGCCACCGCCGTCGCCCGGCAACGCCGCGGCCCTTCCCCGCCCCGCGTTAAAGCGGCAGCGCTGGGCCGGGCGGCGGCGGGACACCCTGGGCCGGGCGGCAGCACGCAGCAGCGCGGGGCACCCACACGCCCGGCACCTACACGCCGGGCTTGCTCCGCGCGGCAGAACTGTGCAGCGAGGAAACATCGTGAGGAGCTCTTTTTTCGCGAATCGCGTTTCTCGCTTTGGCAGCGCTCTGCGGAGCGGGCACAAACAAGCTGCAAAGCTGTGGTCGGTGAGCTGAGCGTGAGCTACAGCGAGTTGTTTACGTGTGTTTCTGGACAGAGGAGCGCCAATTAATACGTCCCCCGAGGATATATGAAGCATCTAGAAATTTTATCTTTATTGTGGAAGTTGAATGAGCTGCAAACCTGGCTGGTATCTTTCCCTTCAGTTTTGTTGATATTGCCTCCAGTAACTTGTCACCTTAGCATATTTGGACTTTTATTGGCTACATAGTGACAAAATTCTTTGGCAACGTACGCAACTGCTAGGAAATCATCTTCTGTCATAACTCTTAATGCATTTTAACAAGCCCTTCATCCCATATCAAACAAGCTCCTTGACCGTTCCTGGAACATCTCTGCTTTAATACAGATCTTTTTCCTAAGGTCATAAAAGATAAATAGTAATTCCTGCTGAAGTGTTATCAGTCACTTGGCAGTGTTTTCATGTTCTGGTAGTCATTCAGCATCGTAGCTCTGTTGTCAGAATTACATGCCCTAAAGTATTCAAATGTAAGGAACTTTGTTTACCACAGAAGGGCTGGGGGGAAGACATTTGTCTGAGGCACAGTGCAAGAACTCAGCCCATAAAGCATTTCTGGATAAATACAGTCAGACCACGTGCTACCACAGTACCATCGACAGTGTGACAGCCGGAGCTTTTGCACATCAGTAACAAACCAGGCCTTACAGAACACACAGGAGAGAGAACAGACAGAAAATACGGTAAGAAAAATCCTAGTTATTGGCTACCATTTCGGGACATCAAACAATGGGAACAGCTATGAGCATGGAGCACACACCTGACAAAGGTGGGAACTTACCAAGTGGCCAAAAACACCAATCTGGCTTGTGAGTATTTCTTGGCACTCCTGAAATATTAAAAAAAAAAAAAACCAAAACCAAACAAAACAAAACAAAAACCCTGAAAAAGTCGTTTGGTTCACTCCCACCCCTTTCTAGCAACCAGCGAGGCTTGCTCCAAGAATCCTTGCAGATCTAATAGATGTCTGAAATGAAAGTAATTTTCACCACAAAATGCACTTTCTGTTATATTCTGCAAGTACTTGAGAGCCTCACCACCTCCCAAGCAGACTGTAGCATATTTCAATAGTGCTCAGTTTGGGAAAATGGCCCTGACTCATATTACACCGTCTATTCCCAAGAGGGTGTAATATGAGTAAATAACAAGCAGAAATGACAATTTTTACCTCTGCATATTTCATCCAAATACACAAGACAGCAGTACAAACCTTGCAAAACCACTTTGCAGACCAACAGCTACCCAGGTCAAGGATCACTGCATTTTTGTTCATCAGGAGTATAATCAATAAACTACCTGCAGGAGGTTAAAAGATGAGAAAGCATCCAAAGACCTTTGCAACCAGGAACAGGCATTCAACGTAAACTGTACCACAAACAAAAAACCTGAGAGTGATTTTGCAGGAAATACAAATCCTATTCACAGGAGTGTTTTGACGGCTTTTTAACATACACATATGAAAACAGGGAATCCTACCAGGCAAAAAAAAAAAGGTGTGCTAGTAATATGCAATGAATTTTCATGAAGAATACCTTATGCCCATTGAACAGAATTAGAGTTGTGGGACAAGGAAAGTGACATAATTTGAGTGCTTCAAGCTTTTAGTTACAACTGTTCATTTCATCAGGAAAGAAAGCCCTTATTAGCCCCTGGGGTGCTTTAAGCAAGCCCACTGTCACTGGAGAATCTGACCTGCACCAGAAAGTTGGATATAAATGGGGGCCTGATCCTAATGATTCAACACCCTATCCATGGTAGATAGCATTATCCAAAAAAAACTTTTCCATAGCAGTTGTTTTCTTAACCCATAGATAGCAGAGAGTCTCAGGACACACAGAGGCTCTACGAGGTCAGGGCAGGTTACTGAGGAAAAGAAACCATAAAGCCTGGTTTGTTATATAGCAGTCTGTGCCTTGACTAGAAAATTTAGAAGACCAGATGTCTAAAATTCAAATGCTCTGAAGCAAACATTTCTATGAGAAGTCATCTTCCTAAAATTAAGTTATAAGCCCTCAAAAATACCTATTTGCACATGCTCAGCGGAACATCTTATTGAAGATGATAAAACCACAGGGACTAATTAAGTTTGCATGAAAGGCAAGCTTAACACAACCATTTCCAAATTTTAATGTGTTTAACTTGGTAACAATGATCCTCTGGTAGGATGAAAAAGTAAAAGAATGAAGGGAATACAGCAATACACTTACTCAAAACTCCAATTTTACAAAACTAATGTGCACAAGCAGTGCACAGTTGCATGTATGTGTTTTATACTTATACAGTGCAATGCCAACTTAAAATAATTTCCTAGAATTCCTGGAATGTTTGAAGTAGAATTTCAGTAATACGTAATTTCAGGTAATACATTTCCCAAAATGCCATGGGTGTGCTGCACCATCACAATTGCTTTAAAATGTTTTCATTAGTGGTGGGCAAAGTCTTGACACCTAATTTGTTCATCAGTTTTGCCTTGGGTTCTGTTCATAAATAGTTCTGAAAAAGTGCAGAATTTTGCAGTGTATTATGAGCTTGCTTTTGTGTCATGTTCTGCAAACCCCTTAAAACCAATATTAGCTCCTATTTGTGCAGTGCTGACTAGCTGAATGCTGCAATTTTTGCTGTAGTCTGAAGTGACCTATGTAAACTAGCCCACACAGCATGACTTTCAAAGATTAGGCTCAAGTGTACCATTCAAAATTCACTTTCAGTGAATATTCGTAAAGAGTTGCTTTTATGAGTGCTTTTTCTCATAAAACTCCACCATTTGAATATTTGCAGGAAATTAACATAAAAGATCCATTTGCATTGCCAAGTCAATATGTATATTTCAAATTCAACTGTCTAGCAAAATTATTTTTTCCAATATTTTGCAAGCAATAATAAAACTACAATGCAAGTACATTTTAATAGCTGGAGGGGAGTTGATCATGACAACCTAGAAATAATTAACAGCTTACGTTTTCAAAGGGAGGAAATTCTGTATAAGCCAGCGAAATAAATATTGGAGTAAAATTTTCTGAAAGCACAGGAGGAGGCGGCAAGTATTTTATAGAGCTGTTAAGAGCCTTTTAACAGCTTTAGAAGTACAGTACATCACACCACTTATTTTAGCACCAAAAACTTTCTTTGTTACTAGAAAGGCAGAAACAAAAGACTCTTTTAAGCAACGAGTTTTCCAGGCTTCCTTCACAAGAAAATACAGAGCTGCAGTGTACATCTCCACATGGTAAATCCAGAGAAGGCAAACCTCTGCAAGGACTTCTTTGCACAGAGTTTCTTTTCAGTGACCATGGTAGGCTGTAATAATGGCCTGTCCAAGCAGGAAGGGCTGTCCTATACATCTGGAACACTTGGTCTCCAATAATCGACATTTTCTCTCCTCACAGCATCTGTTATTTCCTCCACACCTCCTCACACCCCAAGCCATCATATGCTTTCCTGGCGGTTACCAGCACAGGACATGTCTAGGTAACAATTTCTCTTTTATTAGCCCATTCTTAAAAAAAACCCAACAAAACCACACACACATTCTTCAATGCATCCTCTGGCCTTCAAACCTTTTGATATGTTATCTGTACCCAATTAATCAATTCTCTGTTTTCATCAACAACCGACACCTTCTCCAGACTCTCAGTCAAATCCCTGCCTCTACTCTTCATTTTCCTTTAGACCTTCTGCTATACTCCCCTATTTCATGGCTGCTAGGAGGAGCAGTCAGCAACCAAAAATTCTGTGAAGAGACTTACACTTGAGATACTGCAGACAGATTCACCAAAGGTAACATTTCTTCTAAAGATCCTGACCTTATTTTCAAAGGTGTCCTGTGCTTTGTAAAAAACCCAGCAAAGAAACAAACAAAACCAACTAAACAAAAAAACAACCAAACAAAAAAAACCCCAAACAACCAAAAACAGACCCCAAACCTCTTCCACATGTTAGAAAGTTAAATTAGGATTTGTCCAAATATCAAATAATTAGGCAATTTTCTAGAGACGGATGAGTCTGGCTTTCAACTGAAGACTGCTTCATACAACATGAGCATAATCATTTCCTCCTATAAATGTTCTAGTTCTGCTTTTTCTTCCTGAAAATTGCTATTTCACAGTTCTCAAAATACCTCACCTATCTTTATTTTTTTGTCAAAGACAAAAATGCAGCCATTTTCTCCTTCTGCTTCTAAATTCACATCTATTTCCTAGCCCCTCCTGTTGCTTCTTGCAATTCACTACAGCAAATTAAGTCATATTTATCATTCCCCAGGGCATGCTCCTTCCCCAAACATCTCCTATTTGCTCCTGTAAGGATCTGATCACTTTCTATTCAGAACAACTCTTCAACAAGCATCAGGTCCCTCAAACCTTTATCATCCTCTGCCCTCAGAATAGTTATTTCCCACCCAATTTCTTCTGCTTTTCAATGTATCCCTCTCCGTCACAGCACAGACATCTCATAAATACTCTGACCTTTAGCTTTCCCTCTCTCTTCTTATTCACCTTCTCTTTCCTCTGAAAGCTTCCACCTCAGTCCAAAGTTCTCCAAAGTTTGTGGTAAATCTTCTTCTCACAGGCTTTCTCTCTCCTATATGTCATGAAGGAGAGACCTGAAGGAAGCACTCCAGAGCCATAAACTGGTTATTACTGTGCTTTGCTTAGCTGCTGGGTTAGCTGACCCAGGAATGATGAACCAAGAGCTTCATCATCTCCAGAGCAGAATCACAATGCCCTCCTTTCCTGTATAGGAAACACACATTGACGGTCTCCCCATGCCAGGAGGAGCATTTAAACCCTTCCTGCTGCACCAATGAGATCCCTGATGAGCAGCAAGAGCAAGACAGGGGAGGAGCTGCTGCTATCTCCCCATCTGCTCCCCCCAACAAGGAACAGAGAAGAAAGAAATTTGGGTGTAGGCCTGTCTTCTTCCCTTCTTCCCACCCTTTTACAGCTCCCCTGAGCCATCACAATGCAGATTGCCTTCTCAAGTAACAGCTCTTCAAGTCATTTCCAGCCATCAGGACCCATTTACTCCCTCATCCCTGGATGGATGTGGCTGCCTCAGGAACATCATGCAGCTGAATTCAGGTCCTCTCTCCACTGCAGACCGATACAGAGGAAGAACTGCACCATCCCTACTGTTTCCCTCCAAAGTTTCCCCTGCTGTATTAAGTGCCATCTTTTAAAGGCATGCAGTGCCTGTAGAAGCCTCATTCTTTTCTTTAAAGTAGTGATTCCTCTGCTCCTGGCACCTTCTTCTTCCAAGAAAAATTTAAAAACTGTGTTGCATTCAAAGGCACAGAGGTCTCCCCAGAACCACTGAGTTAAGCTTGTTAAACTGCCTGCGAAACACATTAACATTATTCACCACCGTAATTTCATTGTGTTCATTGTTCCCAGTTATCTTTAACAAGTCCGTCTCCTGCAACTGCATTAAGACATTTTGTGCACCTTAGTCTATACCATACATTCTGAGGAGCATGGGCATGCACCGTGGGATTTCATACTTTTCTAGAATTGTAGGATAACTATAAGCTAGTTTAAAAAAAACAATAAAATTTAGATGCTAGATTAATGGAATCTTTTCAAAGAAGAAACAAAGCAGTCAGAAAATCCAGGTCTTAATCAGAGCTAAGAAATGAGTAACTGCATCTCTGTATCTTAGTTTCCTTATCTACAGATCGAGAAGGTTGATGCTGAATTTAGCAAAGCACCACGACACGTGCAGGAAGGAACAGATTGCCAAAGAATTATCAAGTGCAGTAAAATTTCTGAGTTTAACTGTCAAATGTCAAAACCAACCCTTTTTCTGAAGTTCAAGAAACTGCTTAACTTAGCAGTAAATCTAGTTTCAGCTATGAACAAAAAGGTCTACTATTAAAAGCCAAAAATTAGAAGTATTATATGATGGCCAAATGCTCCAATGGTCCTGTGAAATGTTAGAGGGCAGTCAGTAATTAATATCCCATGGCAAAAGAAAATTGATAGTAGGACCCTGCACTTTATAAGCCTTTTCTATATGATCAACTAAACTAGAAATAGCATTAACACAATGAAAATGCACACTATTAGTCACAGCAAGGAATTATGGATTTACATCTCTGCTGGTTAAGATGCTCTAAAGGGAAAGACTGGAAATTCCTTCCAAGTGCTGGGTGACAGCACAGGGAAGCAGAGAAGCCCCCAACAGTAAGAAAAGTGACTGCAGATGAAACAGGCCTTTTGTTTTTGTCCACAAAACTCCCAGTGGAGCAGCTCTGTGAGGAAAGGTTGATTTAACTGCATTCTAGTTGAATAAATGTGGATCTAGAAAGCTTGATAAGCAAGTCCAGTGGGAGACAAGGACACAGCCTAGGAAGCATGTCAGGATAATCACAGGGAAAGGGTGCTGGTAGAGGATGCAGCAGAACGAATCTAAGAGCTGACTGCTGCCCAAATGGGCAGTCCCACTCCGCCCAGAGGATTTAGCAGATTGAATCCACTCACCAAGGAGTCAAGTGAGTGCCAAAATTGGGTACAAGGATATTGGCAAGAACAGGATCATCCATTCTAAATGCGGCAAGCTTTTAGATGGTCTCAGTCTGCTTTGAGGAAACATATCCCCAGCTGTATATTTATTTGATCTTTAAAATCTCCTTCTGAGGCCGCTGCTCATGGCAGTTTCTGAACCAGTTGTGTAGAGTGAAGCATGACTTCCCAGGATATCATGCTTCCTGGTGTCTTTCTCCTTCCCGGAAACTTTAGAGGGGAAGAGGCCCAGAGAATTCAAAAACTATTAGCAAAGTCAAAGGAAGACATCTAAATTAGTTATACCATTGATGGAAAAGGAGGCAGGGCTCAGCCATGCTACATTCTCCTTGGCTGTACTCAGTCCACCTGTAGTTACACATATTTCCTTGACAAGGCACAGCGCCTGACAACCAGGATCTTAACAGCTACATCAGAAAACAGAGGAAAAGGGACAGAATGTGCGTGTAAGATAAAAAGGACGTCATTAAATAGACAAAACCATAGGAAAATGCGTTCCATTTGTTTTGTGAGAGGCAGAACTACTTTGCACCATTACCGTTGCATTTTCATGACCATCCTAATGAATAGACTCAAATGTCAGTGCAATTTTCATCAGGAGTATGCAAAAAATGCAAGCAATTTGGTACAGCCACAGTCCAATTGCAAAATCTCTGAGGAAACGTAAATCCTAATATCCCAGTTCTCTGAAGGGAAGGGAAGCAAACCGTATGTGCACCAATATGCTTCTGCTGATGCAGCTGAAGAGTGGGGAATGCACTGCTTTAGCTTTATCAATATTGCCACAACAATGAGGCCTGTGCATATAGAGAAGGTTCAAATATAGCAGGCAACGATCCCCTGGCACTTTGCACATCACTTAAGTATGATACATGTATATATTTTTAATTGAGCTAATTTGCTTAATACGTAATTTTATAAATCTCGTCATTAAGAGATTTTTTTTTTTT